>SJYA01002112.1:521995-586942 GCA_006410615.1 Neotragus moschatus | reverse complement strand
GCGAGCCTATGGACTGCAGCATGTCAAGCCTCCCTGTTCATCACCAACTCCCGGAGTTTACTCAAACTCATGCCCATTGAGTCGGTGATGCCATCCAACCATCTCATCCTCTGTTGTCCCCTTCTCCTTCCACCTTCAATCTTTCCCAGCATCAAGGTCTTTTCAAATGAGGCAGTTCTTCGCATCAGGTGGCCAAAGTACTGGAGTTTCAGCTTCAACATCAGTCCTTCCAATGAATAGTCAGGACTGATTTCCTTTAGGATGGACTGGTTGGATCTCCTTGCTGTCCAAGGGACTCTCAAGACTCTTCTCTGATACCACAGTTCAAAAGCACCAATTCTTTGGCACTCAGCCTTCTTTATAGTCCAACTCTCACATCCATACATGACTACTGGAAAAACCATAGCCTTGACTAGACGGACCTTTGTTGGCAAAGTAATGTCTCTGCTTTTTAATATGTGATCTAGGTTGGTCATAACTCTTCTGGGAGCCATAGAAGGATGTTAAAAAAGAGAAGGAAATGAGTGTGATCCAACCAGACTTGGAAGGGTCAGCATAGATGGTGGTTGACAGAGAGCTAGGGGACTTCCCTGGTGGTCCAGTAGTTGAGAATCCACCTTGCAATGCAGGGGACATGGGTTCAATCCCTAGTCCAGGAACTAAGATCCTCCGTGCCATGGGGCAATGGGGCCTGTGCCAAACAACGACTGAGCCCTTGCTCTAGAGCCTGCGAGCCACAACTGCTGAAGCCCTCACACCCTAGAGCCTATGCTCCACAATGAGAGAAGCCACCACAGTGAGAAAGCTGTGCACCACAACAGAGAGTAAGCCCTGCTCACTGCAGCTAAAGAGAGCCTGCAAGCAGCCAGGAAGAGCCTACACACCACAGTGACAACTCAGCATAGCCCCCCCCCCCAAAAAAAAGACCCGAGCTGGAAGATCAGTGCATGACCACTGATCCAGGGCAGAGACCCAGGGCAGGCAAGGGAGTCCAAGCAGAGAGGGATAATCAGAGAGGAATGGATTGGGCAGGGAGGAACACGTGGTAGAAAAACCAAAAGGCGAAGTTAAGGAGGCCTCCCCTGTGGGGCTGGGAGGCGTCAGCCAGCTCCTTCCCTCTCAGAAGAGACGTGAATGTCAAACCCTGAGCTCCCCACAACTGTGCTGGCCCCCGATAAATACCCACTCCCTCTCCAGTGGCCAGCATTACTCATCCCCTGTGCGACCCCCTCATTGCTGAGAGATGAAGTGACTGAAGCTGCCCTCTTGCCATGTGACAGATGCCTGTCTGAGCAAGAGCTGTCCCTGGGCCCTGCTGCTCCTGTGGGCTTTGGAAAAAAAGAAAATCAAACCCGTGTTTAATGAGGCTGCTTGGCCATCCGTCACGACAGTCAGTACACTGTGACCAGGGAAAACCCAGCAGCCAAGACGCAGACCAGGATCTCTGAGTCAGAGCAGGGTGAGAGTGGCGAGGACTCACAGAAAGACAAAGGGCCCATAACAGTTAATCTGGACTGTGAACATCACCATACCGCCTCACCTAAATGAGGGTAACATTCTGTGTGGCAGACGTTACCAGTTAGCCACTCCATACCCACTTGCTCTACCACCTTCCTAAGAGAACCGCAATTGTTGCATGGTGGGAAGGAACGGTACTTACTCCTTCAGCTCCCCTTGCCGGTAGAGGTCACCACGTGACCCAGTTCTGGACAGTGAGGTGAGAATCCGCAGGGGCATTTCGAAGATGGATGCCTGGAAGACAAGAGGGGTAAACACCATCCTCTGAGGTGATGGAGTGGGAAAATCTAAGGTGAACAAGGGGCTACCTGGCGGTCCAGTGGTTGAGAATCTACCTGCCAGTCAGGGGACATGAGTTTGACCCCTGGTCTGGGAAGATGCCACACGTCTCAGAGCAACTAAACCCACGAGCCACAACTACTGGAGCCTGAGTTCCCAGAGCCTGTGCTCCACTAGAGAAGCCACCACAATGAGGAGCCCCTCACACCACAGCGAAGAGTAGCCCCGGTTCACTGCAGCTAGAGAAAGCTCAAGCACAGCAGCAAAGACTCAGAGCAGACAGAAACAAATAAAGAAAGTTAATTATTTGTTTAAAAAAGTGAATGAGTTCCAGCAGCTTCATGGACCTGAAGACCACACAAGACCAGGGCTGCCATATCTGGACTTCCAACTGGGAAGCTTTAGGGTTTTAGGGTTTTAAGGTTTCCACCTCTGTAAGGACGGAAGATGAAGCTCTAGACTCTGTGAAAGCCTAGGAGCTGGAACCAAGCTTCCCATATAAAGTAGAAGTTGGAATTAAATTTCTTCCTTGAATGATGACTGGATAAAAACTGCCCAATAGTCCTGCATGAACTGTGGTGTCGGAGAGAGTCCCTTGGACTGCAAGGAGATCCATCCTAGAGGAAATCAGTCCTGAATATTCATTGGAAGGACTGATGCTGAAGCTGAAGCTCCAATACTTTGGACACCAGATGCAAAGAATGGACTCATTTGAAAAGACCCTGATGCTGGGAATGATTGAAGGTGGGAGGAGAAGGGGACAACAGGGGATGATGGTTCGATGGCATCACTGACTCAATGGACATGAGTTTGAGTAAGCTCCGGGAGTTGGTGATGAACAGGGAGGCCTGGTGTACTACAGTCCATGGGGTCGCAAAGAGTCAGACACGAGCAACCAAACTGAACAGCCTAGAAACAAATATCCTACCCTGAGCCATGGAAGGAAAAAAGTCATCTAAGGTAAACTGAAATTAAAATAAACTTCATAGATGAGTTTGACAGTAGCCTGGGCACTGCTTTTATCTAGAAGATCTAGCTACTCTGAGGCTACTGCCCAGAATAAAACGCACACAAAAATAAAGAGATATGGAAAATAAAAGATAAGATAAGGGAATTCCCTGGTGGTCCAGTGGTTAGGACTTGGCACTTTCACTTCTATGGGCCCAGGTTTGATCCCTGACCAAGGACCTAAGATCCCACAAGCTGTGAGGAAATTCAATGTGAAAAAGACCAGCAAAGAAGAAGCAATTCCCTCAACCAACAGCCTCAATCAAACTCCCAGCCAGTGGTGAACAAAATTGCCAGTCATATTAGGGTTAGAGAGACTTTTTTGGAGAGACGTTTTGTTGTCTCAATACCTCAGTCACCTGAAGCAGAAGAAAGAAATTGTTGTTTTAAGCCACTCATGTGGGATGACCAACCTAGATAGCATGTTGAAAAGCAGAGACATTACTTTGCCAACAAAGGTCTGTCTAGTCAAGGCTATGGTTTTTCCAGTGGTCATGTATGGATGTGAGAGTTGGACTGTGAAGAAAGCTGAGCGCCGAAGAATTGATGCTTTTGAACTGTGGTGCTGGAGAAGACTCTTGAGAGTCCCTTGGACTGCAAGGAGATCCAACCAGTCCATTCTGAAGGAGATCGGCCCTGGGATTTTTTTTGAAGGAATGATGCTGAAGCTGAAACTCCAATACTTTGGCCACCTCATGCGAAGAGTTGACTCACTGGAAAAGATTCTGATGCTGGGAGGGACTGGGGCAGGAGGAGAAGGGGACGACCGAGGATGAGATGGCTGGATGGCATCACTGACTCGATGGACGTGAATGTGAGTGAACTCCGGGAGTTGGTGATGGACAGGGAGGCCTGGTGTGCTGCGATTCATGGGGTCGCAAAGAGTCGGACACGACTGAGCGACTGAACTGACTGACTGACTGTGGGATGACTTATGCTGCAAAGGATACCTGAAACAATAAAAATAATACATATGTATATAAACAACTTCCAGACAAATAGGCGAAACAGCTAAATAAAGAAAACTTGATTAATCCAGAAGGAAGCTCTGAAGAAGAAAATCTAAAGAAGCAGAGAACAGGAACTTCCCTGCTGGTCCAGTGGTTAAGACTTAGCCTTCCATCTGCAGGAGGATACAGGTTTGCTCCCTGGTCAGGAAGCTAAGATCCCACTTGCCTCTTGGTCAAAAAAACAAAATATAAAACAAAAGCAACAGTGTAACAAATTCAACAAAGACTAAAAAGTCCACATTAAAAAAAAAAAAGTTGAGACTTAAAAAAAAAAGCAGAGAACAGAAATTTTTTACTGCTCCATGTTGCCTCTCACAAACATCCTTCCTGAAAAACAATGAGGACTGGGGATTTACTCTGATTGGGGTTTCCAGGGAGGCAGGGCCTGGCTGCCAGGATGGCCTTGGAAGAGTGAGGATTTGTGTCCTTTCTCTGCGACTTCCTAGGCTCCCAGCTGCTGGCCACAGCTCTGCCAGCAGGATCACGAAAACCCTCCGGCCTAATTAAAAAATAAAATCAAAGAGAGAAAGAAAACTTTTTATTACACTTCCCTAATGGTGGAAAATAGTTTCAGGCATAAAAAAGCATTCAGCTGGCATCAAAAATTAACAGCCACTACATTTTATTCTGAGGAATTAATGGAAAATTTTACATGGTGGTGTGAAATGTAGGGGACAAGATGAAGGACATGATTCTTCATTGAAGAGCTCACTCCCTAACTTGCAGCAAAACACGGGTTTGGCCACCAGCTCTCAATAGGAGCTGTAGGTTCACAGAGGACCAAGTGGGTGATGTGAGGCCTTGCTGTGATGGCGGGGTGTGTATGGGGCGGATGTGGGGGCAGGGGAAGGGGCAGTGACAGGACCAATGGGAAGGTTCCAAAACCCTCATTGCACAACTTTCGAACCCTGGCCCTGTCAAATTGGCATCTTTCCTGCCTTCTGGCCACTTCCTCTGTGCCACTCAGTTCATCTTCCACCAAATGATGGCTGGTGGTGAGCACATCAGATTCGGGGGCAACAGACCTGACTTCTACTCTCCTTTCTGCTGTGGACTTGCTAGGTGACTGCTCTCAGGGCCTCAGTCTCTCCACCTGTAAAATGGGCATAAGAGCTCTGGGATCCCTCTGGATTCACCCAAGGTAAAGCAAACTTGGTCTTTGTCTTCACCTACAAATATGGGTAAGAATCTGGGCAGTGCCGGCTGTGAATCCCAGATCAGACACTTTTTAGCTTCATGGCCTTAGCCAACTCACCGCTCTGAACCTCAGTCTCCACCTCCATACAATGCGAACAACAGCACATGGCTCCCACGGTGACTGTGTAATCTAGATGTCAGGCTGCTTCATCTTCTCTGGCTCTGGGATCCAAACCCCTGTACCCCACCCAGGTGAACTTCCAGTGCACAGGCCCAGGCTCCTCTTCTTTTTCCACAAATGTGTTTTTTGTTTGTTTTTTTGGCCATGCCAGGCAGCATGAGGGATTGAACCCATGCTCTGCAGTGGGAGTGCAGAGTCCCAGGGAAGCCCTCCACAAAAGCGTTTACTCTAAAACATCACTGAGAGCAGTGAGAGCTCCACGAGGTGGGGAAGGGTGGGTTTATATCACCCACGCCACAGCAAACAACTGAAAATCCTATTTGGAGCAAATGCTGGTTACTCTCTGGGGAGTGGGATGGAGGTGGTAGGAGAAGCACAGAGAAGGTTTTTTGTTTGTTTTCATTTAAATATATTTGGGAAAAAACAGCGCATAACTAACTGCTATATCGTGTCCTTGTTCTTTATTTGAAATGTTTCTTAATCCAAATTTTAAAATTTCAAATATGTTTATCTTAAAAATAAATATTTCTATTTTCAGTAATGTTGATGATTACTTTATCAGAGGAGCAGTAACCCTGGGGCAAAGCCACTCTCCTCCTGGGAGTCCTATCTGCCTCCCACTCAGGGGGCCACATCTGCTCCTGTTGTCCACGCCCAACCCCAGCTGCAAGAGCCCGGGTCCTGGGGGCTGTCCTGACTTCCCCTTCTACTCCGACAATTCCAACCCCATCGATTCTACCTCTGGAACCTTGCTGGAGTCTGTCCCCTGCTCTCTAGGTCTGCTGCCCCAACCCGAGTTCAGACTCCATCATGGCTCATCCCCTCCCTGGCTGTTGCCCAGCTGGACTGAGCTTTCTAGACACAACATCTGATCCGCCTTCCCTCCTGCCACTGAAACACTTTCACTGGCTCCGAGGACCCCAGGACAACACCACCTGAACAGCAACATCAGCACTCTCAGACCCCGAGATCCTGGGTCTCTCCAGACCCCTCACTCATGACTCCAAGCCTGGACATAACATAGGGCTTCCCTGGTAGCTCGGAGGCAAAGAATCCGCCTGCCAGTGCAGGAGACACAGGTTCGTTTCCTGATCAGGGAAGATCCCACAGGCCCTGGAGCAACTAAGCCCACGTGCCACAACTACTAAACCTGTGCTCTAGAGCCTGGGAACCGCAACTACTGAGCCCATGTGCCTCAGCTCCTGAAGGCCCCATGCCTAGAGCCTGTGCTCCACAAGAGAAGCCGCAACAGCAAGAAGCCTGCACACTGCAACTGGAGAGTAGCCCCTGCTTGCCACAACCAAAGTCCAAACAGCAACAAAGACCAAGCACAGTCAAAAATAAAGAAATAAAATTATTAAAAAAAAAAAAAACCCACCTAACATAGCCAAAGAAATCAAGGAAGGCTTCCTGGGAGAGGTGAGCTTTGAGTCAGGCCTAGAAGAAGAGGAGGTGTTCAGCCAGCAGAGAAGGAAGGGACAGCATGATGGGCAGACAGCACAGCCTCCAAAAAGTCCTGGGGGCCTTAAGAGATCCTCTCCAGTGGCTCCTTTGCTGTAACGTGGGCTGGGAGTGTTTCCAGGTCTTCGGAGCACTGCCAAGAGGAAAGCACTCTCTGGGGACAAAGATTTATTTATTTGGTTGTAAAGTAAAAGCCAGGTTGGGGTTGGGCATAAAGAGGAGAGAAGGGATAATAAAGAGGCAGGCAGAGGACGGGCATCCTCCAGCCCAAGGGACCTGAGCCAGCAGCTCCCCTGACTCGATGCTCCTCCAAAAAGGTGCTGCCCACAAGCACACAGTGAGCGCTTAAGGTTTACCAGCCCTGTGCCCAGCACTGAGCTACAGCTGAGTATGAGGGGTAAACAAGTCAACAAAGGCTGCGCTGTCAACCAGAGACACGCACATCCCAGGCAGGGACAGGCCAGAGGGGCTGGTGCTGAGACCCCTGAGGGGTCCCAGCCTGGTGGGTATGGGGGAAGGGAGAGAGCGAACAGAGACAGCTTCTGGGTCAGAGTGCCAAGAAGAGGAAGAGGAAAAGGAAGAATGAGTGCAAAGATGCTCCCCAGCCAGGTGCTGATCCCTGGGTGGGGGCAGGACTGCAGGCCTCGGGGGTACTGACGTGGGACGTGGCTTTGGCCCCTTCTGCCCCCCAGCTCCCTGGCAGCCCCTCCCAGACCTCCTGATGCCCCTTGAGTCCTTGTCCCAGCAGACAGCTCCAGCCACCCACTCAGGGTCTGCAGTCTGGCCACAGACTCCTCTGTACAGCCCTTCCCTACCTGCCTGTATCTGGTCCAGAGTGGAGAAGCCATGTGAATGTCTAGGCAGAAGCCATCCACACCCCCTAAGGAGGCACAGGATGCCTGCCTGACCTTCTGATGGGCCCCCTCTCTGCAAGCGCTCCCTTAGAGATCCCCTTCCCAGTCCCACAGAGAGAACCTGCGAACCTCCCACTCCCAGGGCTGACAATTTGCAATCCAATAATTCTCTTCTCTGTCTCTCGCTAACTTTGTGCTTATGGAGACAGGACAAGGCGGTAGGGGCTGGTGGGGTGGAGAGTCAGGATAACAGAACTTGCTGGACTATCTTTTATAAGCCCTGAGGGTTATATCTGGCCCCAATTTTAGCTGTACTCTTCTTTGTTGTTGTTTTTCTTTTCTATTTATTTTAAACTGCACTCTTTATTTTTTATTATTATTATTGGCCATGCCATGCAGCATGTGGGGTCTTAGTTTCCTGATCAGAGATCAAACCTGCACCCTTTGCACTGGAAGCGCAGAGTCTTAACCACTGGACCACCAGGGAAGTCCCTAAGTGCACTCTTTCTTAAAATTTATTTTTTTGGTTGCGCCAGGTCTTAGTTGTGGCACGTGAACTCTTAGTTGCAGCATGTGGGACCTAGTTCCCTGACCAGGGATCGAACCCTATATTAGAACCGTGGAGTCAACCACTAGACCACCAGGGAAGTCCCTTAACTGCACTCTTGAGGATGTATGAGACTTGCTGCCTTCGTGTGTAGCTATAGTCTCAGTTGGGCTTCCCTAGTGACTCAGATGGGAAAGAATCTGCCTGCAATGTAGAAGGCCCAGGTTCAGTCCCTGGGTCAGGAAGATCCCCTGGAGGAGGGCACAGCAACCCAGTCCAGTATTCTTGCCTGGAGAATCCCATGGACAGAGGAGCCTAGCAGGCTATCACCTTAGGGTTGCAAAGAGTCGACATGATGGAAACAACTTAGCACGCATGTTGCTCTCAGTTGTCATTGTTGGGCCAACAGGAAACCCTGTTCCATGCCTCATTCCGGCACATGTGCAAAAGCATCCACTGCACCACTGTCGGCAATGATAAAAAACTGGCAACAGCTCCAGCGACTATCAGCAGGGGACGGTCATAAACACAGCAAGAGCAGGGGCAACACCTGCCGAACCCTCAGCTGTTATACCCTCAGTGCCTAATGTGGTGCCTGGCCCATAGTAGATGCTCAGGAAACATTTCTGAAAGGAAGAAAGGAAGGAGAGAGTGAGGGGAGCAAAGCATTCAAAGGGTCTCGCAGGATCCCAGAGAGCAAACCCTTCTCCCCTTCAGCCGGGTGAGAAAGATACACGCTGGGAGCTGTTATTGTTCATTTTAAAAACTTCCATCAAATGACTTCAGAATTCAATTCCCTCTTGAATGTTTCTCTTTTCTCATTTTCATCATCTCCTGTCTTTTTAATACTTGTTGAGTTCCCGTTTGCAGCGGCTGATTGAATTGAGGCTCTGGGGACTTTCGACAGTCACTTTAGACACTTAGAGTTCCAATCACGCTGTTCCATGCTCCCCCGCCTTTAGCACCCAGGAAACCATCTCTTATGAGAGCCAAGATTATCTTTACAGCCCAGAACGCCACACTCTAAAACACAGACGATAAAAGTCAGAATTCTCCATGACTAATGTGTGTCCAATGAAAGTATTAAAATGCTCATTTAATGGGAGAAGGCTGATTGAAAAAATCCATGTGCTGGTGAAGTTCTGTGACTGATATCATATAGGGTCCAAGCCTGGAAAAGACACAGAGCTTATCAGTCCAGGGGCCAAGCTGTCCAATGTCTCCAGTCCCAGGAGATACCCATAGTCCCCCTCCGACAGGGAGTGGCACCCCATGGAAGCAGACAGAGGGAGGCACTCATGTCAGCTGGTCACTTCCTGGGACTTCCCTGGTGGTCCCGTGGTTAAGAATCCACCTTCAAAGGCAGGGGACTCAGGTTCAATCCCTGGTCGGGGAGTTAAGATCCCACGTGCCTTGGGGCAACTAAGCCCATGTGCCGCAACTACTGAGCCCAAGTACTCTAGAGCCTGTGCTCCACAATGAGAGAAGCCCCTGTTTGCCACAATTAGAGACAAAGACCCAATACATAGCCAAAACCCCCCACAAAACACAAACAAAACAAACCACAAAAAACAAACAGGCAAACAAAACNCCCACGTGCCTTGGGGCAACTAAGCCCATGTGCCGCAACTACTGAGCCCAAGTACTCTAGAGCCTGTGCTCCACAATGAGAGAAGCCCCTGTTTGCCACAATTAGAGACAAAGACCCAATACATAGCCAAAACCCCCCACAAAACACAAACAAAACAAACCACAAAAAACAAACAGGCAAACAAAACTGGAGCATTTCCTGTGCCAGGTCTTGTGCAAGGCACGACCTCATGAACTCTTGAGAACAACTCTGTGAGGTGAGATTCATTATCACACTCTTGCAAAGGGCACTTCCTGTGGGGTCTCAAAGGTGGAAGAGGAGTTAGCTAGGAGAAGAGGAGGGCGCTGGAGAGGAATCACCCAGAGGAAACAGTACGTGCAAAGGCAAGAGGCAGTATATAAAAAGAAAAGCAGTTTGGTACTGCTGAGGCTTAAAGTGCCAACAGTGAGAGGAAAAGGATGAGGCAGTGTTCTTGCCTGGAGAATCCCAGGAACTGGGGAGCCTGGTGGGCTGCCATCAATGGGGTCGCATAGAGTCGGACACGACTGAAGTGACTTAGCAGCAGCAGCAGAGTTGTGGGTGGGAACAGATGACAGCGTTTCATGGACTTTGCTGGGTGGGGCAGGGACTGGGAGGCAGTAGCCAGGAGCTGGGAGACTCTGGAGTGGCTGTCAGAGTCATCAAGGCAAGAGATGAGGGAGTTAGAGAAACTCATTGAGGCACAGATAGCAGGACTGGGTGTCTGACTGGACTGGATACCCAAGGAGGCTGAGGGAAGGAGAGGACCCAAGGATGATGTCCAGATTTCTGCCTGCAGAGCTGATGGTGGGGCTGCCTGACTCAGGGACCTAAGGCAGACCTGGGGAATAACACAGCAATGCACCGTGGACATGCTCAGCTTTGGGCAATCAAAAGACAAGAGCCCAGGAGGAGAGGGTCTGGCCTACGTGTGGCCTGGGCCCAACTTAGAGGCATAGCTGTTGATTGTCAGCTTGGCAATGATCCCTGAAGCCACAGAGCAGCAGGTCTCAGCTAGTTCAGTTTGACCTGCACTGTGTTTAAAATATGAGTCCATGTTTAAAAATCAAGGCATGCTCAGTTGAAACACAAACATTTGTCTTCTCTTGGAAAATCAGAAGATTTGGCCACATGGCCTAGAACCCCCTGACGGCAAACATTGCTGAGAAGTAGCTGAGAAGTTGGGCTTCCCTGGTGCTTCAGTGGTAAAGAATCTGCCTGCCAATGCAGGAGACACAGGTTTGATCCCTGAGTCGAGAAGATCTCCCTGAAGAAGTAAATGGCAGCCCACTCCAGTATTCTTGCCTGGGAAATCCCGTGGACAGAGAAGCATGGTGGGCTATAGTCTGTGTGGTCTAAGACAGGACTTAGTGACTACACAACAACAAAGCTAAGAAGTTGGATAGCTAGCAGGACTTCCCTGGTGTTCCAGTGGCTAAGACTCTGCTCTCCCAATGCAGGGAGCCTGGGTTCGATCCCTGATCAGAGAACTAGATCCCACATGTCACAACTAAGAGTTTGCATGCCGCAAGATCCTACCTACTGCAACTGAAACTACCCTGTATGCTGCAACGAAGATCCCATGTGCAACAACTAAGACCTGGTGCAGCCAGATTAATAAGAATAAATATTAAAGGAAAAGGAGTAACTCAGAACTAAGCAGTTAAGACAGAATACATGCTCTTCCATTCACCACAGTCCCCACCCGTCCCTATTGTCTCATAGAATCTGAGGCTAAGTAGCTCTGTTGTCAGTTATTGCACTTGCAATGACTTCAACATCCCACACTTCTATCATAAAGGATGCTCTCAGAGAGGTGAAATCCAGTGTTTCAAGTAAAACAGGAGCGCATATATCTTTGCAGACACCAAGGCAATTCCTTTGCCTTTAATATGCAGAACAAGTCTGTGTCAAAATCCTAAGTCAGGCTAGACACTCTTCTCTCATCCATAGGTCTTTCTAGCAGTCCGTGGCCTAGAGGGAAAAGAGAAGAGGGACACAGGGAGAGAATAATCAGACAGGGAGGGCGACAGGGGCCATCAGGAGAAAATAGACTTTTAAGGAGGGTCAGTTCAGTTCAGTTCAGTTGCTCAGTCGTGTCCGACTCTTTGCGACCCCATGAATCGCAGCACGNTTTGGCCACCTCATGCAAAGAGTTGACTCATTGGAAAAGACTCTGATGCTGAGAGGGATTGGGGGCAGGAAGAGAAGGGGACGACCAAGGATGAGATGGCTGGATGGCATCACGGACTCGATGGGCATGAATCTGAGTGAACTCTGGGAGTTGGTGATGGACAGGGAGGAGATTCATGGGGTTGCAAAGAGTTGGACAGGACTGAGCAACTGAACTGAATTGAACTGATGATGGGGTTAATGGCAATCTCCTCCAAGAGGGCTTATGCCATACCCAGGTCTACTGTACGCAGAGCCCCTGCCCCTGCAGCAGGCCATTATAGACCTGTACCTCCACAGGAGACACTCAAACACAGTTCTGGCTCAGCTTCTGTGGGGTCTTTGGGTCCTTTTGCACACAAGGTTTTTTTGAGCCCTCTGAGTGTCTCTGGTGGGTATGGGGTTTGACTCTAAATGCGATTTCACCACCCTCTACCATTTTTCTGGAGCTCAATGGCAACCCACTCCAGTACTCTTGCCTGGAAAATCCCATGGACGGAGGAGCCTGGTAGGCTGCAGCCCGTGGGGTCGCTAAGAGTCGTGCACGACTGAGTGACTTCACTTTCATGCATTGGAGAAGGAAATGGCAACTCACTCCAGTATTCTTGCCTGGAGAATCCCAGGGACAAAGGAGCCTAGTGGGCTGCCGTCTATGGGGTCACACAGAGTCGGACACGACTGAAGTGACTTAGCAGCAGCAGCAGCAAATTCCTTTGCCCTTGGACCTCCAAGATGGCGGAGTAGAAGGACATGCGCTCATCTTCTCCTGCGAGAACTCCAAAATTACAACTTGCTGCTGAACAACCATTAACAGGGGAATGTTGGATCCCACCAAAAAAATATACCCCATGTCCAAAGGCAGAGACACATATGCACACACACANCAGCAGCAGCAGCAAATTCCTTTGCCCTTGGACCTCCAAGATGGCGGAGTAGAAGGACATGCGCTCATCTTCTCCTGCGAGAACTCCAAAATTACAACTTGCTGCTGAACAACCATTAACAGGGGAATGTTGGATCCCACCAAAAAAATATACCCCATGTCCAAAGGCAGAGACACATATGCACACACACAAAGAAGAATGTGATGAAGAGGTATGCACACACAAGCGGGCATGCAAACACACACGTAGGCATGTGGACACACCTACTCAGGCATAAAGACATAGTGTCTGCACAGACGCAGGCCCACGTACATTCCCACAGCTGCCCAACTCTGGGCACCCTCCCGGGGATCCATACTCACACCTAATGAGGCCCTGCCAGTTCCAAACCAGCAACTCGTAACTAAATAAATATGATAAACAACTCCCCTCCAGATGGCTCCGCACGCACACCCACTCCTCCCGCTTGGAGGGATGGCACATTCTATGCCAATAAATCCTCTTGTTTGAAAACATTTGCCTTCTTAATTGGCCCGTTTACGGGTAAAATATGTTTCTGGGTAGTGCTCTGCCAGAACGGGGTGCAGAGATGCCCCACCCTGCCTGGGGCTCAGCCAGGAGACAGGCCTTGGAGCTGCGGGTGCACCTCCGCCCTGGCCCAGGAGGACAAGCTTGACCCCTGCCGAGACAAGGCTGAAGGGAGAGGCTCGCCCTATGGCTTTTTTCCTCCCCGTGTCTCGAGTTTTCTTTGGGTTCACATTTACTGAGCTTGCTGCATGCAGCACTGCCATCAGAGACACCCTCTTCTCTCCATGTTTGTGTTTCTGGCCAGGCGCCTGTGAGGTGTGCTGACTGATGACCCCCATAGTGGGGTGCAGGGTGATTCCCCCAAAGATATACCGACATCCAAATCCCTAGAGCCTGTGAATGGGACCTTCTTTGGGAAAAGGGTCTTTTCTGGTGAAGGACCTTAAGATGATATCCTAGATTACCCAGTTCAGTTCAGTTGCTCAGTCATGTCCGACTCTGTGATCCCATGAATCGCAGCACGCCAGGCCTCCCTGTTCATCACCAACTCCCGGAGATCACTTAGACTCCCGCTCATCGAGTCAGGGATGCCATCCAGCCCTCTCATCCTCTGTCATCCCCTTCTCCTCCCGCCCCCAATCCTTCCCAGCATCAGAGTCTTTTCCAATGAGTCAACTCTTCGCATGAGGTAGCCAAAGTACTGGAGCTTCAGCTTCAGCATCATTCCTTCCAAAGAAATCCCAGGGCCGATCTCCTTCAGAATGGACTGGTTGGATCTCCTTGCTGTCCAGGGACTCTCAAGATTACCCAAGTGGGCCCTAAATCCAGTGTCTTACATGAGACCACAGATGATACATACGGAGAGGAAGGTGATAAAGGGCTGGTCTGTGGCTCAGCAGCCTGGGTCAGAGTGGGTAGATTGTTTGACTATGTGACCTTGGCCAAGTCACTCCCTACCTCTGAGACTCTATCTTCTCATCTGTGAAATGGGAGACATAATAACAGCCACTCCTAGGGTTATTGAGAGAACTAATGGAAATAAAACCCCCAAAAGCACTCCAATAAATAATATAAAACAAAACAAAATTAATCATGGTTGAAAATGAATGAATCATGGTTGAAAATGAATGAATCATGGTTGAAAAAAAACTCACGAAGCCCTAAGCAGTACAATAACTACTCAATAAGTGCTGGCTGGTGTTAGGGTGAGCTTAGAGGCCAGTGAGAGGGAGCACATAGCCTCTGGCCACGGAGGGTCACTTTATGGACAATGTGTGGCCAGGATGACAGCATAGTGGGCCAAGGCAGGCTGGTCCCCTGACAGATGGGGCTGTGGCTGTGAGCCTGTGCTCACCATGAGCATCCTCCCCAGAGGACACCCAGTCCTCTGCTCATGACAGCCTAGCCGCTGTGTTGAGAGCTGAGAGGTGGCCAAGAAGGGTCTGCATGGCCAGGGACAGGGAGAAGGCAGGCTCCCCACACTGACACCAGCCCATCTTTCCTGGCAGTGTGCAGCAGGCGCTCAGAAGAAGCAGCCTCAGTGGCTTCCTCTCCCTCTTCATGGGAACATCACCTAGATTTATAACCAATGTGACAGCTAAGAGTTCAGAGTCTGGCCAGTATAAACAAACTTTAATGTTAACCATGAAGGGTTGGCTAAGGTTAAATGCAGGAAGAAATGGGAAGTGACAACATTGTCACCAAACCAGATCCATTGAATTATCATTGTTCTGCAGAGACTTGATCATATAGGGTCCAAGGTCAGGGCTCTGGTCCTCCCTGCAGGCTGCTTTGATGAAAGCAAATGTCCACGGATAATTTGATGAAATTATCCTTTTCTCAAATAATTCATTTCTTAAGCTACCAAGTAGTGAGCACTTACTAAGTGCAGGCACACAGGGGTGCTGTGCACAGGAATACAATAGCCTCTGCTGTCATGGAATTTAGGACCGGGAGAGAGAAAGACATCCGACAAGGAAATGGAGTGCCTCTAAGGTGATGAGAATGAGACAGGGCTGTGTGTGGAGCTATGAGAATATGGAGCTGGGGAGTCAGGGATGGGAGAGCAAGCCAGGCAGAAGGGCCTCTCAGCTGTTAAGGATGAAAGGCAGGCAGGGAAGCTACAACACCTGGCCTAGATATTAAGAAGTACCCCTGGCAGCTGAGTGGAGAATGGTTTATAGGGGATCAGGGAGACAGGGAAACCAGTGAAGAGGTCATGACAAGCAAAGGAATGAGGGTGGCCTGAATCAGAGCCAAGGCAAGTTCATGGGTGTGCAACCTGTGCAACCACACAGCGCCTTCATCCAGAAAAGCCCCCTACTTGGTTTAATACTTGTCACTGTCTTGAAATTGCTAATAATTTTTGAAGAAGGGGCCCTGTGTATTCATGTTGCCCTGGCCCCTACAAACTACATAGAGGGCCGACAAAAGCAGAGAAAGGATCTTTCTTAAATACTCAAAGTCATAAACCTTTTTGCACCAGGGGCTGTAATAGAGCTTGTACCATCTCTGAGAGCCAACTTTGAGGAATTTTGTTGTCTTGTTAGTAGCCTAAAATTGGCCTTGGTGGGAGTGCTTATACCAGGGAAATCAGCTAACATTAAAGTCAGTCTTATTTTTTTTTTTAACACATTTATTCATCAACATTTCCCAGAATGTGTTCAAGGCCACACTTAGGTAGTGTGCTAAAAATATAGTTTCTAGGTGACGCCAAACCCCCTGAAGCTGCAGGGCCAGCGTGGGAAGGCTGGGGCCCACCACAGTGCGTCCACACGCTTCATAGAAGGGAGGGCTAGAGAAAACCGGATTTGTGGAGTGGGAGTGTGGGGACGTCTTGCTTAGGGTCAAAAACTGAAGTTCTGGGCCTGAGACCCAACCTCACCCTCCCACGTGGAGGCTGAGCCCATAGGGGAGACATCACCCACAAGGCTGCCCACTTTGCGAGACTCCTGGGGCGAAGACGGGACCAACACAGAGCCCTCCTAGACCACGCGGGAGCAGCGCACACCAGCCCCCCTCTCTTCACCCGCCCGGCCCCTGGCGCTCAGTGGATAATGACTATTATATTACGAATGTTGTGGCTATAATGGCCCCACCTCCTGGCTGGCTTCCCTCCCTTTTGTTACAGCCTTACCTCTCATCCCCACTCTGGCAGGAGCCAGGACCTCCGCACATACATCAATCTCATCCCGCCCCAAACTCCCTGTCCCCGCCCCCGCGTCTGTCTCATCAGACCCCAGAAAGCAGGCAAGTTGGGATGGCTGGGGGTGGGGATTCTAAGCCCTTTCCTCGCCCATCTTCCCCACCCCGCCTCCTCTCGCCCTTCTGGAGCGCAGATCCTCCTGAAGAGCCCACCCACGCCCCGCCCCGAGGTTCCAGCGCAGCGCGGGGCCTCACTTCCGGGGAAGTGGCGCCACCTTCAGGCACCCGGGCGCGCTGCGGCGTCGGCTCCTCACACCCCGGGCCCAGGTCCACAGCGTCACTCCGCCTGCTGGATGGAGCAGTGGGCCGCGTTTCCCATCAAGTGTCCGGTGGAACCAACACACGCCCGCCGTTGAGAAGTTTGGAAAACGCCCCCTGGAGAAGCTCTGTAGACATTTGCCCTTAAGTCTGACTTGAGTTAACCCTTCAGTTCCCAGAACATGAATGCTGAGGCCATGGCAAAGGCATTCTTTCTAGGCCTCAGTTTCTTCATCCGCAGCATGGGGGTGAGGGTTAGAAGAGATTATTTCAAAGGCTTGGTGGAATTCTCGAACTTTTCACGAAAAGAGAATCATTTGGAGGCATGTTTAAAATGAAAAATCCAGCACTCCAAGAAATTCTGATCCATGCAAAGTTCAGTCAGAATCAGAGATTCTGATGCAGATGTTCTGCCTACCCCAGCGTGGGAAACACTGCCGAAGGGATGAGCCCCCAGGAAGCTGGAAAAGCCGGCGGCGGCCTGCCAGAGCACACCTTGGATGTGGATGCTGTGACTGTACAGAAGCCAGTGGAAGCCATGTGTGTGTGCCCAGTTGCTTCAGTGGTGTCCGACTCTTTGCGACCCCATGGACTGTATGTGGCCAGCCAGGCGCCTCTGTCCATNCGGCCTGCCAGAGCACACCTTGGATGTGGATGCTGTGACTGTACAGAAGCCAGTGGAAGCCATGTGTGTGTGCCCAGTTGCTTCAGTGGTGTCCGACTCTTTGCGACCCCATGGACTGTATGTGGCCAGCCAGGCTCCTCTGTCCATGGAATTTTCTGGGCAAGAATACTGGAGTGGGTTGCCATTTCCTCCTCTAGGGCTTCTTCCCAACCCAGGGATCAAACCCATGTCTTCTGCATCTCCTGCCTCACAGGCAAATTCGTTACCGCTGAGTCACCTGGGAAGCCATGGGAGCTGTTATAAGCCATGGGAGCTTGCTGTACTCCGTGCAGCAAGCCATGGAAGAGTGACAGCTTTTTAGGATGGTCACACTGGCTCTGGCTACTAGGAAGAGAGGGTTGGTAAGGGCCCATCATGGTGGTGGCAACGACCTCAGAGAGGTAACTGCTGAAGTTGCCCAGATGAGATTCAGTGGTGTCCTGGACCAAGTGGAGGGGAGGAAAGGGGGACAGATTTCAGAGGTAAATCTTTTGCCTCCTTTCGAACACAAGAAGAATAGATTAGAATTGCTAATTATATTCTTATCCCAGCATTTTAAAACGTCAAGGGGTTGTGTATGTATTATGTACACAATATACCACTCTGTGTGAGTGTGTATATATAGATATACAGATGGTAGAGATACAGATTCAGATATAGATGTGGCATGGATTCAAAAAATTTCTCTGGATGGTGTATCAGAGGCTGGATGAGTTAATTCAATACCTGGCACATACTAAGCATCCTGTGTCTGCTCTCACAGCAGATTGTGCCTCCCAAATATGGCCCAAATGATATCACCATGTCCTCCATGCTCGTTTTTCTTTTCTTTAAAAAAATTTTTTACTGGAGTGCAGTTGATTTGCAGTGTTGTGTTAGTTTCAGGTGTATGGCAAAGTGAATCAGTTATACATACACATATATCCACTCTTTTTTAGATTCTTTTCCCATACAGGTCATTAGGGAGTATTGAGTAGAGTTCCCTGTGCTATACAGTAGGTCCTTACTTGTTATCTATTTTATATAGTAATGTGCATATGTCTACTTTATGTCTATGAGTGAGTGAGTGTTAGTCGCTCAGTCATATCCAACTCTTTGAGACCCCATGGACTGTAGCCCGCCAAGCTTCTCTGTCCAGAGGATTTTCCAAGCAAGGTTACTGGAGTGGATTGCCATGTCCACCTCCAGGGGATATTCCCGACCCAGGGATCAAACCCGTGTCTCCTGTGTCTCCTGCCTTGCAGGTGGATTCCTTACCTGCTTAGCCAATGGTGAAGCCCACTATATGTCTATGTTGCTGCTGCTCAGTCGCTTCAGCAACCCCATAGACCTCAGCCCGCCAGGCTCCGCCATCCCTGGGATCCTCCAGGCAAGAATACTGGAGTGGGTTGCCATTTCCTTCTCCAATGCATGAAAGTGTCTATAGTAGTGTGTATATGTCAGTCCCAATCTCCCAATTTATCCTTCCCCACATCCAGTGCTCTATTAGAACTAATCCTGCCCTCATCAGGAAGTGGAGTCCAATTCCCCTCCCCTTGAACCTGGATGAATCTGTAACTCATATAACCAGTAAAACACAGCAGTGTGACTTCACATGACTTCCAAGGTTAGGTAAGGTGATAGATACACCATCAACAATACTGGCTGGGACCATCAATTTTAGAGCCCTGACCTTGGACAACACCAAGGCCTGCATGCTGTGAGGAGGCTCGAGCCACATGGAGAAACCATGTGTTCCTGCTGAGCCCCCAGGGGAGGTCCCAGCTCACAACCTGCACCCATAGCCACACATACCACGCAACTGAAGAGGTCTCCATATGTTCCAACTGCTGACATCGCCAGCCTTCCGGGGCTTGGCAGGGGAGGCCCTAATTACCATGGAACAGAGATAAGTCATACCCTCTGGGTCCTTACTGAGTTTCTGAACACAGAATCTGTGAGGATAAGGAAATAGTTGCATTTCACAACTAAGTTTCAGGATGGTTTATGTGAAGCAATAGGTAAGCGGAACTGCCATAGTGTATTACCATAGTGTCTTTGTCCACGCTTTCTGCAAGGGAACCAAGTGCCCCCCATGTAGCTGCCCAAGCAGAGGAGGGAGAGAAGGAAACCGAGGTAGTATCCGTGGGATGGTTTGGGGGGAAAAAGGTCGGGCCTTTGGTGGGAAGGGGAAACCAGCCCCAAAGGAGTCCCATCTTCAAAGCCCCTGTGGGAACCTACTTTGTAGCTCAAGGAACTCTACTCCGTATTCTGTGGTGACCTACGTGGGAAGGAAATCCACTCAAAAAAGAAGGGATGTGTGTATTCGTACAGCTGATTCACTTTGCTGGACAGCAGAAACTAATACAACACTGTAAAGCAACTATACTCCAATAAAAATTAATTTTAAAAAAGCCCATTGGGGAAGGAGTGAGGAGCCCAACTCGGCTGTGTGACTCTGACCCACAGCTCCATTCCAAGTCAGCTGGATGATTTCAGATCCTGTTGCCTGTGGCCTTTCTACACACAGCAGGATTTCCAAGAGAGTTGGCCTCCTCTTTGGGCCTCAGCACTTGATCACATTCAGAGTTGGCACCCTCTAAGGGAGACAGGAGTCTGTGAACCTAGCCCTCCCCCACCGCCACAGCAGGGAAGGGCCTGGGGCTGGATTCTCGAGGCTCTGCTGCTCACCAGCTCAGTGACCTGGGCCCCCAGTCACTTTATCCCTCTGAACCTATTTTCTCAGCTGTAAAATAGGGCAGTGAGTGGTCCACCCCTGAAACAGTTCTTGTGTGGATTAAATGAGATGAGATGAAGGCAGATTAAGTGCCTGGTCTTAGTAAATGCTCCCTTAATGTTTGCCATTCTTTTGAGACTGTTCTTGTTGAAAACCAAAAAGTCCAGGCAAGTAACATCACTGTGAGCAAGAGTGCACACCACTGCTTTCTCCTACTGTGGCCTGCATTGCCCTGTGGGAGTTTGGGCCCAGGTTAGCCAGAGCCTCACAGAAATCTAGCCTGGGCTTGGTGCAGAGCCTGGGCTGCAAGACCCAGAGGTTTATGCGTCTCTCCCAGCTCCACTTGTTTCCTCTGTTTACTGGGTAAGGTCAGAATGCAACTTAGCAGGAAGGAGGGAAGCTCTTTCTGCAAAGTGGGTACCCAGGGCAGACAGGAAGAGATCTGGTTGGGGAGACACGGACGCAAGCTCGGCTTGTACTTACTATGGGACTTGACGTACCTTGGCACCTCAGTTTCCTCATCTGTCATTCACTGAATAAATACTTATCAAAGGTCTGTTGATTCTGTGTCATTGTCCCACTCAGACCCACAAGCAAGCCCAAGATGGCCTCCAGGCCTTTGCACGTGCTGTTGAAAATTATCCTCCTAGTTCCAAGTCTTTCACAACTTTTCCCTTGTTGAGTCCTTAGCACCCTTCAATCTTGGTTGAGAGAGCACCTCTTCCCATAACACCTCCTCGGTCGGGTGCTTTTTTAAAAAATTCTGACCACATCCCAGGGGACATGGGACCTTAGTTCCCTGACTAGGGATTGAACCCATGCCCCCTGCATTGGAAGGTGGTGTCTTAACCACTGGGCTGCCAAAGTCCTGTCTCCTTCTTAACTGGTTTAACTGGTTTCACTGTATCGATTACCCAGCCTGTGGTGGCAATCATGATGATGAGGAGGATGGCAATGGCCTAATTTCCTCACCAAGAGCCTTGTGAGAGCTGGCACAGAGCTGCCCAAAATACAGATGTTGGATAAATGGCCTTCATAGGACAAGAAACTCATTAGCTGCTTCTGTCGCTTATTAGCATGGAACCAGAAGCTTCTCTAAGCCACAGTTTTCACCTCCAGCAAATGGGGCTCATAATAACCTGTTCTTTCCACCTCTACCCACCTCACAGAGTTGCCAAAGCCCTGATGGGTGCTTTGCAGGCCTTGACCTCACAGCTGTGTTAGGCACCATCGTGCACTGAACAGTGTCTCCCAAACTAATGTCCACCTGGAACAACTCTACAATGTCACTTTGCTTGGAAATTGGGGTCACTGCAGATGTAATTAAGGATCAGGATGAGATCACATTGAATTAGGGACCCTAACACATAATGAAAAGTGTCTTTATAAGTGACAGAAAAGGACACGCAGAGACAGGGAAGGTCATGTGAAGATGGAAGAGACTGAAGTGATGCAGCCACAGGCCAAGGAATGCTAGGAGCTCCCTGAAGACAGAAGAGGCAAGGAAGGATCCTGCCTACTAGGCCTCTGGAGTGTGGCCCTGCTGATACCTTGATTTTGTACTTATGACCTCTTGAACTGTAAGAGAATAAATTTCTATAGTTTCAAGGTACCTGTGCACTCAATAAATATTTGTTGAATAAGTTTTGAATGGTTAAGTCAATATCTTTACTGTTTGTACCAGTTGAAATCTTCTGTAGCTTATAGCCAAGGAATCCTGACATGGTCACTTCTCTCTCCATCCTGAGAATCTCCAGAGAGCAGGAAGGGGACTGCGCATTACTGAACACAGCATCCCACAGGCCTGGCACAAAGCCCACATCAAGTAGGAATAAGCAGCCGTTTCTCACAGGGGCCCCAGACACTGCTCAGGAATTAGCTTCGGGCCTGCCGGAGCTGGCTGCTTGGATCTGCCAGCTCCCCTCTCCAAATCCCAGGGTGAGACGCCCCTGAAGCAGCTGATGAGAAAAGTGTACTGTCCACTGTGCATTTCCCACAGCAGATGCACAGGGCACCCAGTGAGCAATGGCATGTTTAACTGTGAACTCAGGTTGGGTTTTTTTTATGACTTTTAAAATTAATTTTTAAATTGAAGTATAGTTGATTTACAATGTTGCGTAAATTTCTGCTGTGCAGTACAGTGATTCAATCACATGTACATATACATTTCTTTATATTCTTTTCCATTATAGTTNACCCAGTGAGCAATGGCATGTTTAACTGTGAACTCAGGTTGGGTTTTTTTTATGACTTTTAAAATTAATTTTTAAATTGAAGTATAGTTGATTTACAATGTTGCGTAAATTTCTGCTGTGCAGTACAGTGATTCAATCACATGTACATATACATTTCTTTATATTCTTTTCCATTATAGTTTACCCCAGGATACTGTGCTACCCAGTATATCCTATACATAAATATACTGCATGTGCCATACAGTGTATGCTGAGCAGATATCCCTGTGCTATATGTAGGACCTTGTTTTTCATGTTGGTTTTAATTGCTAAAGGTGTAGGGATGGGCACTGGAAGGGGATCCTCTTGATTCTGCCAATTTGCATGCAGAATAAAGGATTAATGTGCACAGGTCAACTTTTTTTGAAGGAGAGGGTCCACGGTGTTTATCAGATTCTTTTTTTTTCGACTGATTGACTTTTGGCTGGGCTGGGTCTTCATTGCTGCATGGGCTTTTCTCTAGTTGGGGCAAGCAGGGGGCTACTCTCTAGCTGTGGTGTGCAGACTTCTCACTGCGGTGGCTTCCCTCGTTGCGGAGCACGGGCTCTAGAGCACAGACTCAATAGTTGTGGTGCACGGGTTTAGTTGCTCGGCAGCATGTGGGATTTTCCCGGACCAAGGATTGAACCTGTGTTTCCCGCATTGGCAGGTGGATTCTTTACCACTGAGCCATCAGGGAAGCCCTTCATCAGATTCTTAAGGCAGTGTAAGACTACAGAAAACCAGAAACAGTGGAAGAGGCCAGGTCAAAATCACAGGGCAGGTCACAGCGGACCTGAGACGAGCATCTGTGCCCTCAATTCTCGGTCACTGCCCTACACCTTCCACCCCACGGAAAGGCTATTCCCTTCAATACACAGATGGGCCTCATCAGTGGGCACACCAATGCTTCCAACAGGTGGAGGGTCTGTGGTCCTGCGGGCACTGCTCATGGATGCTGACAGAGAAGAACTAGAGAAGATCCTGGAGCCTCACAAACACCAACTACTCCTGAACTGTGCCCAGGGGTTCCCCAAACAAGGTGAGGGCTTCTGGAACCTAAACATGTTTCCAGTAAGACACGCTCTGCTCTTGGTTCAGATTGTTGACACATCATGCTTGGGTTGTCCATGTTTCCAGACTCCCCTGGACACCACACTGGCCTGGAAAATGTCACCTCCCAAAGCCAATGATCGATTGATTAAACACAAAGGCAAAGTATGAAAATTAATCGAGATATTTAATAGACAGTGCAAACCATAATTTCATCTGAATATAAACGTATGCACATGTTTCCAATGGGTTATCTATCAGTTATCACAAACAGCAACAAGGACCTTAGAGCTATGTTAGAAAAATGTATAGTTGGAATTTAACTCAAACAATCTCACACACTCTCAAGAGAACACCATCCATTTCAAATCAGTGTCACAAACTCCAGAAAGACCAGGGGAGTGGGAGTGAGGAGTGGGCCAGAGTGGGGAACACAGGGGCCAGTACACAGGTGATGGACAGAAATACAGCTCTCGAAGAAACCAAAATAGATGCATTATTACAGCTAAGGACAAGGAAAAGCCTATGGCTTTTAAAAAACGACTCTTCTGCCAGTACCATACACGTCTTACAAAGAGATGTGTGACAAGTCAGCTGACTTAAAAGGACAGAGGCTACATTTTCAGGTCATTTTGACTGCAAACGGTCGACCCTTGCCATTGAGGTTCAGCAGTGGAGTTAGCGTAGTCCAGAAGCTCAATGTTGGATTTGCAAATACAGTTTATTTTACAGAAATTCAACATTATAAACAGCAGGCACCTCCCACCCACCCCTCCCCANAAATGACCTTGACTAGTCCATCGAACTCCAGTCTGAAAACATGGAAACCCTGGCGCTAGGAGCCAAGGGTAAGAGCTACAGGCTGCTTTCTCAGCTATACGGCAGCAATCAGCACAAAGAATTAGGTTCAGTGGAGAGGCCCTGACCTTCAGTGGACTCAAATCTAAGGCAGAGTGAGGTACAGAGCCTGTAACTGTATTTTAAAAACCTAAGAGCTTCAAGGTTCCAATTGCTACGGCAGAAATTGGTAGGTGACCAAGTTCCAGATGAATCCTTCAGGGATCAGATGCAAACATTCCTTTCTTGGTTTCACCTTTATCTCCCAGCAGAGCTGTCTGAGGGCGAACCCTGTAAATTCCTCAGGGCATGGTGACCTCGGCTGCCTCTGCTCTGAGCTCAGGGACCCACCACGGAAGGGTGCAGGGTCACTGCTTGCTGAAACCAGTATTGACCTGAAGTCTGCAGAGATGTCCCGACAAAGGTCCCTTTACTCCACCTTAGCTCCCCCAAAACTGAAAGCATCCCTCAAAACCCAGAATTCGGGAGGGTGCATGCCACACCTGTGTCTACGTTCAGGTTTCTGGAGGGAGGAGACCTGGTGATTTCCAGACCACATACTCCCTGCCGGAGAGGACTCAACTGCACATCAGAGGCAGCCCGGGCACCAGCTGAGAAGCTGGTGTGGTCGGCACAAAACCACTCACCTCGTCAAATTCTTCTCCAAACCCTACAGGTTTTGAAATAGCCGTTGAAATCTCTTCTGCAAGTTCCTGCTGGTCAGCAATGTCCTGCATTAACTCATCAACTTTATCAATGTCCCTTTAAATGAAACAAGCGTTGTGTTAGTCTATGTACAGAGGGTCTGTGAGGATGAAACAAGGATCTGCTGCCCAGCCTCAGCCCCACAATCACTCCCTCTGAGGAATTCCATTTTTTTTTTTGGCTCTGCTGAGTGGCAAGTGGAATCTTAGTTCCCCGACGAGGTATCGAACCCAAGCGCCCTGCAGTGGAAGCACAGAGTCTTAACCATTGGACCACCAGGGAAGACTTGTGGAATTCCTTTTTTGTCTTTGTCTTCTTCCGCCTCTTTTAAACTAGAGAATCACAGAATCAAGAGGCCAAAAGCATCCTAAGACATCACCCAGTCTAACACCCCGAGGAAATAAAGCTGGCAAAGTTAGATGCCATTGTGAGAGTCTCTCATGCAAGCTGGTAAACACATTAGATGAGACCGTGGGACTTGGGAACTCCTGGATCAACAGCTCCTCAAGTTCAAGGGCAACTCTGCACAGTGATAGGTAAAATCACAAATCCTACAACAGAACCATGCAACGTGACCAGCGCTTCCCATCTACACAAATCCACTATGGCTCCTGCACGAGGCCCCAAAGGAAGAGCAAGCAATGCAGATTATTCCCTATGAGCTGTCACTAATGCCAATAAACTTACAGTCAGTCAATATCACATATACACGTGTGTCTCCAAGCACAGTATTCACTAGGAGGTGCTGTGGTGTGGAGAACACAGCCATGAAGGGGACACGCACCTCATCAGGAAGCTCAGTCAGTCTGACGAACATCCCCTCAGACAGTAGCTCAGTTATCTGAAGGCTACTTTTCCCACAATCCCACACTTCTAGGGCAGGGATCAGCAAGCTTTTCCCGTAAAGGGCCAAAGAGCAATAAATGTTTTAGAATCTGTAGGCCACACGATCTCTGTTGCAAAAATTCAAGCCTGCTGTGTGCCACAAAAGCAGCCACAGACGCTGTGTATTAAGGGACACAACTGTGTTTCAATAAAACTTTATTTACAGAAATTGGCAGCAGGGGACTTGTCTGGGGCCCACAGGCCACATTCTGCCAACCGCTGTTTTAGAGTATGGCTGAGGACCCAAAAGGAAGCAAAAAGAGGCTCCCAGCACCACCAAATATATGATGCCAAGTTCAAGCACTAAAACAAATGCAGAATTCTGTTCTATCTGGGAGAAGTCCTCATTTGGGGCTTACTGTTAACCTGGCCTTTAATTACAAATGTAACAGCTCAGTTATCTGGTTTCTTAGGCCACAGAGTGTGAGAAGTAGCCACCTAAAGGAAGGAATGCAGAGGCCAAGAACACCTGTCAGTATGAAAGCCAAAGGCCAAGAGTGATGGGGAGGGAAAGTTCCATCAAAAACAGACCCAGGGAGAGAAAGTGCTGAGGCCCTCAAACGCACCACACCTTTCAGGGCCCCTGATAGCTTCAGGAGAAAGTCACGGGAACTGATTCTAATCCCAGTTATATCCAAGCTCCCCCACAACTCAGGGCAAGTCACCTCCCCTCCCTGGGACAAACTTCTCCACCTGGGTGATCAGAGGCCTGGGTAAGAGAACCTTCTAAAGCCAAAGCTTTCCAGCTTAAAACTCTACATTCATTCCAATAACCCTGAATTACTCAGAAAATAGTTTCATTCCACGAGATCTGCTTCTGGGGGCAGCAGGGCACCATAATCCATTTCAGAGGAGTTCCAGAAAAGATGAAAATCAAAACAAACTTGGGTGCCTGAATGGATACGTCAAGGGGTCTGGGGCTGAGGCCTTGCACGCCAGCACTGCCCTTCCGCATGTGCCCCCTCCACCAGTGGGCGCCACGTACATGTTGTCGTGGGCTGCCTTCATGGCCTTGGCGGCATAGCCCATGTTCTTGAGCACCTCGGTGTTGGTGTTGGCATTCTCCAGGGCCTCTCGCTGGAACTCTATTGTTGACAGCGTGCCGTCGATCTGCGCCAGCTGCTTTTCATACCTCTTCTTGCGCTTCAGGGCCTGGAGTGCCGCTGCATGGAGGGAAGAAAACAGAGTTTCAGGGAGCCTGGACACAGGGCAGCGTCCTAGAGTTCACTGAGTTGTCTTCCTAATTGGGATGGATGCACTTCAGTTTCTGCTTTCACTATAACAGAGGGCTAGGCTACTACTCTCTTCTCCACAAACAGCATATTCAATATTCTGAGAAAACTATACAAAGTTCACATTGTTCAAAATGCAGCCAGGCACTAAGCCAAAGTTCACATACTCTGGTAACCACACGCATAAATCAAAGCATGGAAGGCACCCCAAACAAGAGACTGCTTTGAAGTCCAACTGCCTTAGGTTGAAACCCCAGCTCTCAGCCTTAGTGAGCTGCTGAGCCTCCCTGATAGGTTGATATGAATGAGATAACATATATGCAAACACTTAGCACAACACTTAACATAGTGGGCACCCCCGAAACCCCTCTAATTATTACAATGCAGCTTTAAAGTATCGTTTTATGTCAACTAAATTACAAAATAATAAATAATGACTATAGCAAATACTGGATTATTTGGGGTTAAAATGCTATCTCACACACAGCCCACACTGTAAATTGTTACAGTGCTTCTGAAAAGTAACATGGCAACACACAGCAACAGCCGTATGTTGTTCCTGCCCTCTGACCCAGTAATTTCCTTCTGGAAATGTATTCAACAAGAGCAAAGGCCCCATGCCTGAAGATGGTAACTACAGCACTCTCTCTCATAGAAAGGACTGAGCAACTGAAATAAAGACAGAATTCCCTGTCAGGGCCTCATCTAGAGTCTGACCACTGGGTCAAATCAATGCCACCACCTCTCTTGGCCTCCCAGTGTGTTAAGGCTGCAGTGATTACCTTGTTTTAAGATCCAGTCAGGGTGAGCACTTTGATCAAGGTGAACTGGTAGCAGAGCAAGGGCCAAACCACATGTCCCTACTCAAAGCCCAGGTTTCCCTCTCCTTACTATTTTAGTTTCCCTCTTTACACTGAAAAGNCCAGTGTGTTAAGGCTGCAGTGATTACCTTGTTTTAAGATCCAGTCAGGGTGAGCACTTTGATCAAGGTGAACTGGTAGCAGAGCAAGGGCCAAACCACATGTCCCTACTCAAAGCCCAGGTTTCCCTCTCCTTACTATTTTAGTTTCCCTCTTTACACTGAAAAGTATCTTAGCTGAGCATAAAGCTCAGGACGGAGGCTCTGCACAGACTCAAGCAGAAGGAATGACAGGTCAGGGAAGTTGCCTGCCGCCTGCCTTGGCCTAGACAGCATTAGCCTCAAATAGTTATATAGACACATACACACTCGTGCACTTGTGCCCACTGTGCCCCCAAGCTCTGCACCAGAGCCACCCCCTGCAGGCTGCTGGCCACAGCCAATCACCTCCCCAACAGGGCTGTGGTTTCTCCACATGTCACCTGAATTGGTCCTGTACTCCTCCCACTAAAGTGCCCTGTGAGCCTAGGATGGCCCCCTGAAAACCATCTGCCAAGGGAAAAGGGCCTTGGCTTGCATGTAAGCAATCCTTAAGTCCACAGTTCTTCCAAAAGCAGCAGACAAAACCCCCAGGAAAACTTCTCCAGCCAAAGGATAAAGCAGGCTAAAGGAACACTGCAAAAAATCCAAAGAACAATGAAATGTGCCTCATTAAAAGCTGAAAAGCCATTCCGCTTGTCACTTCTCTGATCCTGGTGTGAATGGTCAGAACGGCCTATGACGTCAAGAAATTCAACCTGCAGTCACATCTAGGTGTCCCCAAGACCCTTTACTGAACACTTGCTCCTTCTGCTAGTACTAAGCCATGCCTCCCAGGTAATTACCTCACAACAGCAACCCTTCAAAGCAGAAATGACCACTCTTTATCAGAGGAGGAAACAGGTTCAGAGAGGTAATTCAGGTTACCAAGTGGTAGTCGGCAGAGAGTAGATTAAGCCAGGTATGGAACTCCACAGTCATAGGCTCCCACGCTAACTGCTATGCTCCCTACTGAACGAACCAGGCAGGATCTCGCCATGGAGGCGCAGTCCAGTCTAGTAGGGAGTGTCAAGGGAACTGTAGAATCACAGAAGAGGGAACGCAAATCCAATCATGTCATTCCTTTGCTTAAGAACCCTCAACCGCTCCCTCCGCCCGCAGGACAAAGCCTCTGAGTGGTTTAAGGAAGCCTGCAATGGACCTGGATGCTTGCCTTGAACCAGGTTCTGCTAGCCCCAGCCCCAAGTTCGGATCCCTTTGCCACTGACCATCGAGGCACAGGGAGGATACCCTGGGAGAGTCCTGTTGTACAAGCGGTCAGGGCCTGGCGTTGCTTCCTCCTGACTCCCTGGTGCTGAAACTGACTCAGACACACCCCAGTCAACAAGTGATTCTCGAACCTTCTCAGGTCAACACCCACATGTGCCCCCTTCCCAGGTCCTCCTCAGCCGCCCTCACTACCCTCGCATAGCCCAGCCTAGAACTTGTTCATCAGTTGAGATTTAACAGGTGTTCTGAGCGCCTGCTGCATAATACCATCCGCTTCCTCATTTAATCCTCCTGCAAAGTCCTGGGGCACAGATCAGACAGATTAGAAAGGTGGAGTGGCTCACCCGAGTCAGCCGGCTGGCATGAGAGGAGCAGAGAGCTCAACTACTGGCCTGTGTGAACCCCAAGGCCCCTGCTTCCCATACAGGCTCCGGACGATGCTAAGTGACACAGGGACAGTTCTTAAGAACAAAGAGCAAGATGACATCTGCCCTGCTTCTCAGTGTCCTGAGTACAGTAGGAGCCGTGATTTTACAGTCAGCTGTGTTCTGACTTTTAAAACCAACTTTTTCTTTTCCTGTTAACATCACAGCATATTTAGAACTGCTTTTTCTCTAATACATTTTCAATTGGCAGGGACTCCTTGTAAGCCAGTCTTCTATTTCTCTGATCTGCACCCCACTGCTAAAATCTCCTAGGCAATAAATTATCTGGGAGCAACACCCAAACATATCAGGGGGGTAAGCCAGAGACCCCCACGAATGAAATAATGCTTGTATTATGCATCTTTACAAGCCATCATCCAGCACAATGCCTGGTACACACTATGCTTTCTTATATTAAACTGAATCTCCAATTTCATCTATTTTAAAGTCTTCATATATTCTCACAGGGTTCCTCATGTGGGGCACACCCATATTTTATCTCCTGTGAACCTCTGATTGAACAGAGAAAAGATAACATCTCATTGAAACAGTGGCTAAAACAGTCACCTGGCAGGATTCTTTCCCTGCATTTGTCCTGACCCATGAAACAGGAACTTTGGCAAGTGCTTGCTCTTCCCCTCTGTCCTTGCCAAGAGGTGTGCCCTGAAAGGAAGAAAAGGTTCTGAGCTAGAAGCCTCTAGGGCTCCCCCTCCAACTTGCAGGGTTCGCATGGTCTCTTCGCCTCTTTGCACAGAAATCTCCAAAATGGTTTCTGGTAGAGACAGTCCATTTTTTTACCCCAATCTAACTCCTGTTCTATTTCTCAACTAGTTGAGAACCCTAAAAAGAAAGAGTATGTGATTAATTTCCCCCTCCATACATGGTTCACCAGCAGAGTAACCTTGAAATGAGACATGAGGCCAGCCTTTAGGCTGCAAGACTATGTGTAAACATAAATATTCACAGCACTTGACCCAGCCCTCCTTCACCATCTGCCCCATGTCTAAACGTGTGGCACGGTGGTGAAGTATAACTCAGGGCAAAATAAATGAGTAACATGCCACACTTCCTGCACACCATTCCACTTCAAGTAAATTAATTCTCCACTCCAAGCTTCTTGCTGATCACAAAAATTTGCTTCTATAGAGCAAAAGCCTAAAGGGTCAGACTCAATGTTTTATATATGTCTTGCCTTACTTCTCCAAATTCCTGAGTTAAAAAAACAAGTACTGAGTTCTGATTACGAGGTTTTAAAAACTATAATCATGTGAGGTGATGCACGTTAACTAAATGTATTTTGATAATTATTTCACAATATACACATATATTAAACCATTAGGTTGTGCACCTAAAAATAACAATCTTATATGTCAAATATATCTCAATAAAACTGGGGTAAAAGGGGAAAAAAAGATAAAAACAAGTATGGGGAGTTAACAAGGTTAACATCCAAACCAAATATTCAAAGAAGTGTCCAAATAGACCCCCTTTTCTGCCAAAGAACCCCCACCCCATGTCATTCATAAACACGATGCTTTAATGACTGAAATCTAACCCAGGCCAACAGAAGTTTAAAAGGCTGCTTTTAGCTGGAAAAAAATAGTCCTTGGAATCTCCATATTTAATTATGCCTTTGCTGGTTCCAAGAGAGTAATTACAGCAGCAATTACAGAATCTAATAACCAGCTTTATTGGCTCTGAAAGCTGAGGCAAAAACAACTCCAACCATGTTGAAATAAACATTGGTCTCCAGACAGTTGCTTCATTAGACACTCTAAAGACAGCTATTTGAAGAAAAAATACAGAAGAGATACCCAAAGAAGCACAGATTAGTGGAAAAGGCATTCACCCAGGACAAGAAACTCCTTCTGCAAGGTATCTGCTAGTGACTGGACATAAACCACTTTCAAAGAACACATCAGTTCAACACATCTACCAGGTGGGATGCTCCTTTCTCCTCGACAAAGGCAGACACGACTTCTCTTTGAAGAGCTGCCGGGGAGGGAAAGTTTGCCTGCCCTGATCTGGGGGCATTCAGAACAGGGGCCATTAGCCCAGGTATCTCAACAGATGCTAAGATGTCATAACTATACTAATGACTGAGATTAGTACACTGAGATTCAGGCATTGGGGAGAAGAAGAGTGCGGTGATATCCTCTCACTGAATGAATAATGATGTTTAGACTCTTTTCAAAGACTCAAGATTCTACAACTGGATTCATGCAGCAGAAGGTCCAAGAGCTGGGAGAGGAGGAGAGGGCTGGTCCTTTCCCACTCTCAGCATGAACTACGTAGAAAACACAAACATAAAACGTTAGCCACACACATAATGCTAGGTGAGAACTCTGAAGGACCCTCAGCAGCTTGGCCGTGGCAGGGCTACTGGTGGGCAGCAAGTCGGTGAAGCTGCAGAAACTGCCTTGCCCACCCCTGGCAGTTAGTCAGACGCTCACGCCCTGCTTTTGGCCCACAAGTGAAACTCATAGGTTCAAGGTACCCTTAGCCAAGAGAAGCACACCCAGCCCTCAAGCCACTAGTTGCTTTGCTGGGGGTGCCTGTCATCTGCCCTGTGTATGTGGGCAAGAAAAGACCCAAGTCAAAACTACAAGTTCACCAATGTCAAAGAAACCATCCTCCTGGAGGGATGGTTATTTGTGCGCATCCTTGCACCACATGGCACTGGATGTCCCACCAAATCCTGACCAAATAAGAGTTACAATCTTAGCATCAACGGCTGAGGGGGCCTGAAGGACCCCAGAGACCCTAAAGTCCAATCTATTTCATTAGAAACTGAGAAAAAACGGCTCCCAGAAAAGGTGACACAGCCTGCCAGGACACCACAGTGAGTTAGAAGAAGAATCAGGACTAGAACCCGGGTCTGCAGCCCAGGGCTCTTTACACCACCTCAACTCTGTTATCTCCAAAGTAAGTCATAAATAAGCCAGCAGTTCACTTACCATTAGGAAAACAGTCTCCTAATGCTCTTCCAGCCAGTCTCAAACTCTCCCTTTTGCAAACTCCATTAAAAGCTCACACTAATGCATAAAAGAACCAGGAAGCTACCCAATATGCTTTCCTAAGTCCCCAGATGGAAGCAAAGGAAAAACGAATGGAAAAGAAATGCTGTTGTTCCAGAGGACATTCCCTAGAACAGGTGCCCGCAGCTTCAGAAGGCAGGGGTGGGCTGGGCTCTCAGTTCTCTATTCTGTATGAAGGCGGCAGGAACCTACAGAAAGGGCTTCCAAACCAAACAGTAGCTTTAAGCCCAGACAGTCGGACTTGTGCTCACTGTTACTCAGCGTCCCAGGCTCACCTGCAGAAGAGAGGGCCTCATCCCGCCACAGCCTTGGAACGCGGTCCCTGATGGGCCATGTTTACCCCCCACAGCTGGAGCGTTCAGGCTGGAGGTGCAGACGGCATTTTTCAGAGCAGCCTCCTTCTCTGTGATCTATCTCCCAGTTCCCCTAATTTGCTCTCCGTGGCCTGGAGCTAATGCACTCCATTTAGCGATGGTAAAATAAGTACTTGTGTATGGCCAGGAAAGCAGAGTCTGAAACCCTGCTGACTTCATCAGCAAACACACAGGGAGCACAGCACTCCTCGTGAGGGAAAATGCTAGACAGAAAGAAAAAAAAGCCCCTTATCCGTTAACATGGACAAAGCTGAAAGAAATAAGCCCCCACTCAATTAACAATCTAACAGAATGACAAACTCCTCCAAAATCATTTAAACAACAGAGGATGTATCTTCTGTAAAAGGAAGGCGAAAAGGAAGGCGACGGCAAAATACGACAAGTTCATATAAGCCCAGGAAATGCAAGGTCACATCAAATTACAATGGTCACTAAGGGAGTCCCAGTAGTCCAGCTGTGAGTTTCAGCTCCACTATCAAGTAAACCCTAAGAAAATCACTTAACCTCATTAATTCTCAGATAATAATAAACTCACTTCACAGTTACTGTGAGGATGAAAATGAGACACGTATGTGAAGCTCCTGGCACTGGGCCAGCCATGTGTACATGTTTAGTCCATGTTGGTCGCTGGTATTACTAACTGCAGGACTTCTCAGAGCCTATCTCGGTAGAAAAAGAATCAATACCATTATGACTCCCTGCCCTCTGCCCCAAAAACAGCTTGGGCAAAAAACAGTTTCAAGCCACCTTGATGGTGTAGCCAACACAAACGTCAACAACCTTGGTTGACTCGTACCGGGACCGAGGCACAGAGGAAAGAGCACGGGGCTTGGTGTCAGAATCCTGGCCTTGGATAAGTTATTTCGCCTCTTCATCAAACAGTAATAAACAGAAGCAATATGGCTACCCCAAGGACAGGTAAGAAAGATAAATCCCTTTCAAACTACTCGAGGGACTTCCCTGGTGGTCCAGTGGCTAAGACTCCTCGCTCCCCACACAGGGGTCTGGATTCAATCCCTGGTCAGGAAACTAGATCCCACGTGCAACAATTAAGAGTTTGTGTGGTGCCAGAAAGGTCGAAGATCCTCTGTGCTGCAACTAAGATCTGGTGCAAACAAATAAACATTTTTTTTAAAAAAGAAAAGGAAACGCTTGACAAATGTGAGCATTCTCTCCATCTTGCCCATTTTTTCCTCATCGGCTCCCCTCTCTCCTTGCCTGTGTCCTGAATTCTCTCTGAGGAGCTCTGTATCTTTGTGTCCTTCCCCCAGCCCAGCATGTCTCTTTGAGAAAGAGTATACAGCTGTGGCCCAATGGAGAGAAATACGTAACAGCAGGTAACACTTATGAGAGGCTCCTTGGCTGCCAGGCACCATGGCTTGTGCTTTATGTGTTGACTGGCTTCCCCCCAAAAAACCTTACGCTATGTGGTAGGTACAGTAGTGTCCCATCCCAGGATCAGGAATTGAGGCTCAAAGAGTTTATCGCCTGCTGGAGTTATAGTTAAGCAGTGGCAAGCATGGGATCAGTGCCAGGCAGCCTATCTGCAGAGGGCATGTTTTTACTCCGCGGAGGAAAGTCGACCCTGCTCCAGCTGGCCTGCTCCCGCCTGAGTCTGAGGATCTGAGTGCCTCTGTGCCTCCTAACCCAACTGAGGCTCCAAGCCAGCAGTCTGGCATCAAGGGGCAGCTCAGTCTGCCCAGAAACTCTCGACTAATTGGTAATCCATGCAAGCAGGCAGTAAAAGCCTCTGACTAAAAGAAAGAAGAAAAAAAAATTTCTAGTAGATTTTAAATTGGCTGGACGTACACGTGATAAAACACAACTATTTAATCGGCCCCTCTGCATTCAGGATGACAGTTCTACATAGTTAGGGAGTTTGTAGTTGAAGAATAAATGCCTTCTTTCCTTGTGCCTGCACTATCTCTTTGCTAGACCACAAGGTTCTCAAGGGTGGAATCTGCATCTCTGAGGCTGTAACAGCACTGAGATAAGGGGAGCAGGGGGCACTCCAAAACGCCCAGTCATTTCTTCTGAGGCCAGTGGGCTGAGCCCTCCGTCTTTTCACTCTGTAATGGCCCCCAGATCTTTTCCAAGACCTAAAATGACCTTCCCTCTTTTCCTAGAAGACCCAGAGGCCACAGCTATAAGAACTTGGTGAGGTTTCTCAAATTCCTGTCACTTGCCCACTTTTTTTGTCCATGTTAACTAATCCCCCTTGGAATGCCTAGAACTTTATTATTGTTATTTTTTTAATGGTTTGGTATGGTTTATTAAGCTGTGCCTTAGTACAGACGCTGGGGCTTGCCCATGGTGCTCTTAATGTACAAGGCCCTGACGTTCTGCCAGTTTTTCTTGAGCAATGATACCAGGAAATTGACAGCTAAGTGGATGTTGTACACAAGCTCATCATCTGTCAACTTCTCGTGGCCAACAGCCACTGCCAGACACAGCACCTTCTTCATACGGAACTTGATCATGGACTTCAATTCATCAACTTTGGCCACCATGTTCTCATTGTGGGTCAGCAAGGAAGGGAAGTTGCCAGCCTTGTTCAGGCCTGGGCCCAGGATTCGGGAGATCTGGTTGATCAGAGACTCTGAAGCCAAAAAGGCATCATATTTCTTGGCCAGCTTCTTGACCAGTTTCTTATTCTTTTTGAGTTTTTCAGTGCCTCGATGTCCATGTGGGGGATATCCACAGCCTTGGCCTCATCACAATGCTGCTGGTCCCCGAAGATACACACGGAGAACTTGGGGCGGGGAGTGGACTTAAGCCTGACGGTGCCCGAGAAACGTTTGTCCTTCTGAGGATCATAGTTCTTCAGGCTGATCTGAAGCTCCACCGTCTCCAAAAACTTTCTGCGCTTGCGCTGGTTCCCGTGCAGGACTTCCCCCATCGCCTCATAGAGGGTGTCGCAGGAGACTTTGCTGCTCATGGTTCCCTAAGCCGCGATAACCGGAAAAGAGCTGCCTAGAACTTTAAAATCAAAGGGTTCAGGACTTGTCTGGCAGTCATTAAGACTCTGTGCTTCCACTGTAATCCCTGGCTGAGGTCAATCCCTGGTTGGGGAACTAAGATCCCACATGCCAAGTGGCATGGCTGAAACCACACACACAGACATACACCAAAAAAAAACCCTAAGGGGTCTGGGGCTTGTTTAGGCACAATGAGCCTATGACCTCCCTGTGACTATATAAGGAAGTGACAGAGAACCACAGTAAACAGCAGATTTTTCCAGGGTGGGCCAGTCTGAGTGGCCAGGGCCATAGGAGGAAAGGAAATGGCTAAGGGGACTCGGGCTCACCCAGGGGAATAGTGCTAAGGCCTGTGTGGCTCTGTCCTCTTGTTCCCGAAAGGGCAGATAATGGCTTCCCCTGGCTCTGGTTAAGCTGGGTTCAACTCGGGAAGGAAGAAGAGATGTTTCACTTCCCACAAACAGCAGGCATCCAGGAATTACCTCTTTGTGATAAGGGAACTCAAGGCCAGGCTGGGGCCCTAGGATCCCAGGAAGGAAAGTGATCTGCCCTTGGTTACTGAGGGCCACAGTCAGATAACATATGTTCTAGGATTTAAGGCCAGACTCTTTCCTGTATGGCACCAGGTCACAGAACTTCCTTTAAACAATTATCAGAGGCTAAAATTGCATACACATACAGCCCACAGATTTGTCTTAGTTGTACCATGTCTTAATGCGTAAATCTGATTTGAATGCACATTTCACACAAAAGTCCCGATTTCTGGCTTCCTTTTGAAAATCCAGATTATCTGGCAACACAGCCCACACTGCTGTCTGGCAACAATCGAGTGGAGCCAAGTAGCAGCCATTCTTTTAGAAGGGGCACATACTGACCTCAGAACCCACCACGACCCACCACCTTACACCTGANTTTCACACAAAAGTCCCGATTTCTGGCTTCCTTTTGAAAATCCAGATTATCTGGCAACACAGCCCACACTGCTGTCTGGCAACAATCGAGTGGAGCCAAGTAGCAGCCATTCTTTTAGAAGGGGCACATACTGACCTCAGAACCCACCACGACCCACCACCTTACACCTGACCACACCATATCTTAGTTCTGGAGGACAATCTGTTGCCTTCGACCAGATGGCACTAGTGGTAATGAGTCCAGTTGCCAATGCAGGAGATACAGGAGACGTGGATTTAACCCTGAGTCAAGAAGAGCCCCTGGAGAAGGGCAACCCACTCCAGTATTCTTGTCTGGAGAATCCCATGGACAGAGGAGGCTGGAGGGCTTTCAGTTCGTGGGATCACAAAGAGTTGGACACAACTGAGCGACTGACCAGGCAAAATTTGAAGACAGGCAACGGAAGTTGCAAAGGTTCAAAATTGCTCAAGGTCCCGTGGTTAGAGGTAACAGGAAAGGAAGAACCCAAGCCAGGTGCCCTACCCTTGGACCATGCCCCTTCGCCTTCTCCTAGGAAGACTCCTAACTAGGCAGAACTGCAACTTGGGTCCTGTGATCTAACTCTGCCAAGACCAAGTTACATCACTTAGCAAGGACCTTCCTTTTTTAGGGCCTCAGACTCCTCATCCAGGATATGAGAAGAATGGATCGGTTCTCTTCTAAGGTTTTCCTTCAGCTCTAACAATATATGAGCCTATATAGTCCTAAGATTTCTGGTAACTGGTAGAAACAGATCCAGGTTTTTTTCTGATTGATCCTATGCGATCTTGAAAATGTCAGTCAGTTCAGTTGCTCAGTCGTGTCCGACTCTATACAATTCCATGGACTGCAGCACACCAGGCTTCCCTGTCCATCACCAACTCATGCAGCTTGCTCAAATTCATGTCCATCAAGTTGGTGATGCCATCTGACCATCTCATCCTCTGTTATTCCCTTCTCCTCCTGCCTTCAATCGTTCCTGGCATCAGGGTCTTTGCAAATGAGTCAGTTCTTCGAATCAGGTGGCCAAAATACTGGAGTTTCAGCTTCAGAATCAGTCCTTCCAATGAATGTTCAGGATTAATTTCCTTTAGGATGGACTGATTGGATCTCCTTGCAGTCCCAGAGACTCTCAAGAGTCTTCTCCAACACCACAATTCAAAAGTATCAACTCTTTGGTGCTCAGCTTTCTTTATAATCCAACTCTCACATCCATACATGACTACTGGAAAAACCAGAGCTTTGACTAGACGGACCTTTGTCAGCAAAGTAATGTCTTTGCTTTTTCATATGCTGTCTAGGTGGGTCACAGCTTTTCTTCCAAGGAGTTAAGTGTCTTTTAATTTCATGGCTGCAGTCACCATCTGCAGTGATTCTGGAGCCCAAGAAAATAAAGTCTGTCACTGTTTCCATGTTTTCCCATCTATTTGCCATGAAGTGATGGGACCGGTTGCCATGATCTTAGTGTTTCAAATATTGAGTTTTAAGCCAGCCTTTTCACTCTCCTTTTTCATCAAGAGGCTCTAGTTCCTCTTTGCTTTCTGCCATAAGGGTGGTGTCTTCTGCATATCTGAGGTTATAGATATTTCTCCCAGCAATATTTTTTTTAATTAAATCTATTTGTTTTTTAATTGAAGGATAAATGCTTTACAGAATTTTGTTGTTTTCTGTCAAACGTCAACACGAATCAGCCATAGGTGTACATATGTCCCCTCCATCTTGAATCTCTCTCCTGTCTCCCTCCCCATCACCCAGCAATCTTGATTTCAGCTTGGGATTCATCCAGCTCGTCACATGATGTACTCTGCATATAAGTTAAATAAGCAGGGTGACAATATACAGCCTTGATGTACTTCCTTTCCCAATCTTGAACCAGTTTGTTGTTCTATGTCCAGCTCTAACTGCTGCTTCTTGACCTGGATACAAGTTTCTCAGGAGGCAGGTAAGGTGGCCTGGTATTCCCATCTCTTGATGAATTTTCCAGTTTGTTGTGAACCTCACAGTCTAAGGCTTTAGTGTAGTCAATGAAGCAGAAATAGATATTTTTCTGCAATTCTCTTGCTTTTTCTATGATCAAATGGATGTTGGCAACTTGATCTCTGGTTCCTCTGCCTTTTCTAAATCCACTTTGTACATACATCTGGAAGTTCTCACCTCACGTACTGTTGAAGCCTAGCTTGAAGAATTTTGAGCATAGCTTTGGTAGCATGTGAGATGAGTGCAATTGTATGGTGGTTTGAACAGTCTTTTGGCACTGTCTTTCTTTGGGACTGGAAACTAAATAACTATTGCTAAATAACCCATGGGTCAAAAAAGAAATAAAACAAGAAATTACAAAGTATAAGATTCATGGGATGCCATGAAAGCAGTACTTAGGGGAAATTTTATAGCACTAAATGCCTATGTTAGAAAAGAAGAAAGACCTCAAATCAGCTATCTCAGCTCCAACCTTAAGAAATCAGAAACCAAAGAACAAGTGAAAATCCAAAGAAAGTAGAAAAAAAGAGAATGAAAATCACTAAAATAGATGTTATCTAGACTAGTATTTGCTGCATACTGTGCTAACTGGACGGAGGAGCCTGGTGGGCCACAGTCCATGGTGTCCCTAAGAGTCGGACACGACTAAGCGACTTCACTTTCACTTTTCATGCACTGGAGAAGGAAATGGCAACCCACTCCAGTGTTCTTGCCTGGAGAATCCCAGGGGCGGGGGAGCCTGGTGGGCTGCCGTCTATGGGGTCGCACAGCGTCAGACATGATTGAAGTGACTTAGCAACAGCAGCTGTGCTAAGTTGCTCAATCCTGTAGGACACTTTGCGACCCTACGGACTGTAGCCCACCAGGCTCCTCTGTCCAAGGGATTCTGTAGCCCACCAGGCTCCTCTGTCCAAGGGATTCTCCAGGCAAGAATGCTGGAGTGGGTTATCATGACCGTGTCCAGGGGATCTTCCCAACTCAGGGATCAAACCCGCCTCTCTTAGGTCTCCTGGATTGGCAGGCAGGTTCATTACCACTAGCTCCACCCTGGGAAGATTTGGTATAGTGATTATTTATTGGGTCACCACTTATTATGATGATTATATATACACACCAATCAGTATGCTGTACACCTAAAACTAATGCAGTGTTATATGCCAATTACATCTCAATTAAAAATTAATCAATAAAAGAGAAACACTATATATCGATGAAAAAAGAAAACTTGGCTCTTTGAGATGAATAAAACTGAACTTCTAGCCAGACTGACTAGGGAAAGAAAAGTTACCAACGTCAGGAGTGACAGGTGTAACATCACTGCAGATTCCGCAGATATTAAAAGGAAAAGAAGGGAATATGAACAAATTCATGCCATAATTTTGACAGCTCAGAATGACAAATACCTTGTACAACCCAAATCTATGCTCCTTCTACTATGCCAGGAATTACACTTTGTAAATGACGCTCTGCTCTGAAAGCAGGGACAAAAATGATATAGCCCCAAGGCTGAGGGCACTCACAAACCAACAGACAAGAAATAAGCACTGTGGGAGCCCCAGGGAGGAGAATCCAACCTTTGGAGTTATTGAATCTTAAAGAATGATAAGAGACAGTCAAGAGGGACATATCCCAGCCAGGCAATAGGAAGGGAGGGCCGGAGGGAATGAGGGAGGAAGAGAAACACCCAAGAGAGAAACTCAAGAACAGGCTTTATGTCTTATTAAGGAATTGCTGGACTTTATCCCAGAGCTAGAGGAAAGCCATTGAAAGATTCAAAGCAGACCAGGAACGTGATCAAATTTGCATTTCAGAGAGACCAGCCCTGGCTGCTGGGGGAAAAAGGACTAGCAACTCATTAGAATAAGGTAGAGAGTTTGGATTTCAGGGCCTGAACTAAGGCCACAGCTGAAGGACTGACTAGGAGAGGATGAACTTGAGAGATGGCAGGAAGGAAGGCTCCATGGGCCTATATCACTTGTTTGAATGTACAGGGGAAGGACTTGGGGAAGGAGTCACGAACAACTTTCAGGCTCCTGGCAGGGACAACCAGGTGACTCAGATACCATTTCTCAGGGAATCTGGTGACTCAGGGAAGAGAAGATGAGGCAAGAAGGGAAGGATCATTCTCAGTAAGTCTTTCTGTGGAGATATGAACTTAAATTCAAATTAGCATGTGAAATTTGAATCCAAGGTAACCTGAATTGCTACCATTTGTGCATATGTGTCAGGAAAATTATAAATACAGGTATATGCTTGTAATTTCCCCAGACTATTTTTGGGCTTTTTTTTTAATCGGTTGCCTCATGGAGGGGCACTGCATGGCTGGGGCAGAGGATGCACTTTAAAAACTATGGACCATTTACATGACTATCTAATCAAAACAAACAAAAAGAAGTAACTTAAGTAAAATGGCCAGTTCCTCCTCACCTCATGTGGAAAGGCAGTCACATTTAAAATAGTAGACACTTACTAAGAACACCTCATGATGCCCAGCACTGCCACTGTGGTCTGGTCCAGTCAGTGGAGTGAAGGCACTCACCGTGGAGCTCCTCCCAGTGTTTACCAGGTCCAGGTGGGCTTACTCAGGTGGACCAGGTTCTTGGCTGGGACAGAGGGGAAGCAGAGCCTGCTCTTGGTTTCCTTTCCCAGGCTAGAATGAAATGTTTCTTTTCCAGCTGGCTTTTTTTCCTCTGCTTCCAGCTGAATCCATGCCAACAAGAGCCCCTTCTGCTGGAGCAAGCATGATGGCACCCTAGCAACTGAGATGACAACAGAGGGCTGGGGGCTTTAGTGGGGAAGTGAGGGGGCTGTGTAGGGAGGGAGGGAATGCCAACAGAAAATCACTTTTCAGGGTTTCTCCCAAGCAAGAGAGAACACCAAACCAGCTTTTTCTCCTTTTAGAATCAGAGGCACATGAGAGGGTTATAAAGACAAACCATCTTTCTTACCCAAATGGCAGCAAGGGATGGAGGGCAAGGGGAGCCACAGGAAGCTGATGCCTTTCTGGAAAAAGATAATCTCAGGGGCACAGAACCTCAGAGTCCTGGAACCCTATGAAAATATCTCCATTTTTATGCTCCCTGTAATTTTTTTTTGTGTGTGGGGGGAGCTGCGTTGGGTCTTCATTGTGGCATGCAGGCTCTTCCTTGTGACATGCGGGCCTTCTCTAGCTGCGGTACCCAGGCTTAGTTGCCCTGAGGCCTGTAGGATCTTAGTTCTCCAAGCAGGGATCGAGCCCAAGTCCCCTGCATTGGAGGGCGGATTCTCAACCTCTGAACCACCAAGGAAGTCCCTCATACTGCCTGTTATTCAACTAGAATGTGACCTCCTGGGAGGAGGGACTGTCTCTCTTCACCTCAGTATTCTTGGTACACAGTAGGTGCTCAGTGAGGGATTGATGGCTGGACAAACACATTCTTGGGGAATAAATACAACCTTGCTTGCACAGAGGAGGAAACTAAGGACAAGGGATATTTAGGCACAGAGTAAGTACTTAGTAAACCCCTACTGAAACCAAGCCCGGTGCAGGGGTGGGCCTAGGACCAGAACCCAGGTTTTCAGTCCTCCACAAGCCCTACTGGAGCTGGGGGAAAAATGGATGAGAGCCAGCAGTAAGCTCTACCAGGGATGGTGAGAAAAGTGCAGGTGCGGTTATTTTCCTGAAGACCAACCCCTTCAAACTCCAAGCCTTTGCAAACAGACCCTGCCTCCCTGGCCATAGTCGTGGAGTAGGTTTGTGATGCAAGCTGGGCTGCAGAACAGCCCCAGCCTCCAAAACAGAGATTGATCTATTCATGAGCACATGACCCAAGCAGCCAATCAGATTCCTTCTCCAAAATCTGCTAAGAGATTCCAAAGGAGAGAAACAAGGGTAGAATGCAGGTATAGATTCTTTTACACCCAGGATCCAAAGAGATAAGCCAGAGCAGCCTTCGGCCATGTCCCAGATTCACAGAAAATCAGTCAGTAAATTAATAATCAGCAGAAAGAGACCAGGTCCATCCTGGCCTTCTCCACAGTCATGACTCAACAAGTTCCCCCTCACCAGCAACTAAAAACCGACTGGCCCATTCAAGAAATGAAGTAAAACAGAAAAAAAGCAAGGGGAGACAAGCTGGAGCAGGGATTCTCAACCTGGATTCCAGAATCCCTAACACAACATGCAAAATTTCCCATGTATACTGTATGCGCAGTTTTCTGAGGCATTTACTATATTTTTGAAAGAAGCCATGACTCCCAAAGAGTTAAATATGAGGGAGCTACAGTGTCAGAGTTTATTTTTCTGGGCTCCAAAATCACTGCAGATGGTGACTGCAGCCATGAAATTAAAAGATGCTTACTCCTTGGAAGGAAAGTTATGACCAACCTAGACAGCATTTTCAAAAGCAGAGACATTACTTTGCCAACAAAGGTCCATCTAGTCAAAGCTATGGTTTTTCCAGTGGTCATGTATGGATGTGAGAGTTGGACTGTGAAGGAAGCTGAGCGCTGAAGAATTGATGCTTTTGAACTGTGGTGTTGGAGAAGACTCTTGAGAGTCCCTTGGATTGCAAGGAGATCCAACCAGTCCATTCTGAAGGAGATCAGCCCTGAGTGTTCTTCTGAAGGAATGATGCTAAAGCTGAAACTCCAGTACTTTGGCCACCTCATGCGAAGAGTTGACTCACTGGAAAAGACTCTGATGCTGGGAGGGATTAGGGGCAGGAGGAGAAGGGGACGACAGAGGATGAGATGGCTGGAGGGCAACACTGACTCGATGGATGTTGAGTTTGGGTAAACTCCAGGAGTTGATGATGGACAGGGAGGCCTGGCGTGCTGCAATTCATGGGGTCGCAAAGAGTCGGACACGACTGAGTGACTAAACTGAACTGAACTGAAGAGCAAAAAGAGACAGATAGTCCCAAAGCAGAACCCCTGGTCCACCAAGTTCTGTAGGTCAATTTCCTTACTATTTCATCTCCCAGCCCTGCTGCCCTGAATTTCCTCCATGCCTTTACCATTGCAATAGCCTCTGCACAGATCTTATTGCCTCCATAAAGATAACAACAGAACTGACATTTTCTTCTAGCTCTCTGCCTTCAGGAACATGTGTGTGCGTATGTGTAAGAAAGAGAGAGAGAGAGAGAGAGAGAACTAGGTTATCATAAGTTTCTGGCTTTCCTGGGACAGACCCACTTTATATCTGTTGTACCAGAGTAAATATTAATGGCATCCCCTTCCACTCTCACAAGTGGTCTGTTTGGATGATACAAGGTCAGCCCACTCCAGTACTCTTGCCTGGAAAATCCCATGGACGGCAGAGCCTGGTAGGCTACTGTCCATGGGGTCGCAAAGAGTCGGACACGACTGAGCAACTTCACTTTCACTTTCACTTTACTTTCCAGGATGAGAACCTTCGTCTTCTCTTCTTTCAATCACAGGTCCTGTCCTATGGTGGGGAGATGCACACAGTGAAGATTCTGAGGATCTCAGGGCAAAAGGGAAGTGGAATTGAAGTGCATCTCAAGAAGACAGGGCCATTTCTTCCCCTACATGCACCCTGCCAGCCACCTGGGTCGCAGGGATATGGCTGGACTTTGATTAAAGACCTGTCTCCTGCCTCTTATTTCTACACTCAGTCTCCCTAACGAAGAAGCTAGCTGGTCAGCAATCCCCACCTCCTCTCCCATAGTCACTTGCCACTCCTCCCAATTCTAGCCAACCTGAATCAAGGCCAGAACACAGAAGGCAACTTCAGCTTTTCCCTCCTTAGGGGCTCAGAAAGCCCCTCTGCCCACACACAGATCACTGGCCTAAGGTGCAGCTCCTAGCTCCTCAGCACACCGAAGGAAGGCTCTCACCCCTACCCCCGTCCCCAGTAGCTGGAGCAATGAAGACCCAAGAGCAAGAGTACTGTGTCCTGGGCAGGACTCTGTGGGATTAGGGGTTGCCAGGCCACGCCCCCCACTGGTCCCTTCATCACTTGTCACCAGTGGTCTTTCCAAACACAGACTGTAACATTTCACTCCCCTGCCAAGAAAGCATGATACTTTCATTCTCTGCAGCCTCCTTAGGCTTCCAGTTCTCCCCAGATGCTCTTCTCATGCATCATCTGGCTCTCCTCCACTGGTCTTACAGGACTGTCCAGGCAGCAGCAGCTTCTTCTTTTTCAAAAAAATTAATTAATTTTTAAATTTTCGGCTACACTGGCTCTTCACTGCTCTGTGGGCTTTCCTTCGGTTGCAGTGAGCAGGAGCTACTCTCTAGTTGAGGCACGCGGGCTTCTCATTGCAGTGGCTTCTCTTGTTGCAGAGCATGGGCTTTAGGGTGCATGGGCTCCAGCAGTTGTGGCTCCCAGGCTCTAGAACACAGGCTCAGTAGTTGTGGCGCACGGGCTTAGCTGCTCTGCCACATGTGGGATCTTCCTGGACCAGGGATCAAACCCATGTCTCCTGCATTGGCAGGCGGAGTCTTTACCACTGAGCCAACAGGGAAGCCCCCAGGCACCAGTTTCTTTATCACCCAACCACCATTGCCCCCATGCCCTCGCCCCAGCCAGGCTATGACCCTTCCCCTGCATACTCCTGCACAGACTCTTGCTGAAGGCTGCTCAAAAGCCCTAACACTGTGCTATAGCTGGCATGCCCCTAGACAGCCCAGTGAACCTCCTGAGCACTGTCCCTGGCATAGGTGAGGTATTCAAGCCCACGTGTCATCTGAATGAATGACGAGGAAGCAATGCCTACAGCCTGGGCAGTTACTCTGCCTCCGTCAGTGGTTTTCTAGGACCCCTGGGCTTAAGGAAAATGTTTTAGAAGCTTGTCAAACAACCAAACATTTTCTACCAAGCCAGGATTTAAACTGCCTAAGGACCTGCCATTATTGCTTCTCCATAAGAGTTAATTTGAATGATGTCCAGTTGCTTAAAAAAAATTGAGAACTACCTCAAAGGAATAAGTGAAGTGAAGTGAAAGTCACTCAGTCATATCTGACTCATTGTGACCCCATGGACTATAGAGTCCATGGAATTCTCCAGCCCAGAATACTGGAGTGGGTAGCCTTTCCCTTCTCCAGGGGATCTGCCCAACCGGGAATAGAACCCAAGTCTCCCGCATTGCAGGTGGATTCTTTACCAGCTGAGTCACAAGGGAACCCCTAAAAGCCCCAACAACAGCCTGAGATCTTGAAAACTTTGGGAGCAAGCTCTAATAAGAATTTTATCCTTGCCAGACCCCCACAGGTTTACCTCCCAAGGTCAGTGAGAGAGGAAAGAAGGAATCTGTCTCTAGTTCCAACCTCCTGAGAATATAAGACAAAGAATGATAGCTTCTCTATTTCTGTTCTTTGCAAAGCTTNAAAATCAACATTAACTCAAGGAAGACTTGTGGCCTTATGAGTCTTAAAACTGAAGAGAGAAGGGAAGTCAGCTCCTAAAGAGCCTAGGGCCAAAGAAGTCAGGGGGCAGAAGTTCTTCCACACTGCTCAACTTTCCCCTGCTTCTCAGCAGAGAAAGTAAAGCTGAGCAAACCCCACAGCCGGGGATTTTCGTCTGGGCCTGCACCTCTCCAAGTTCCCGGCATGGCCTGAGAATATAAACAACTGGCTGAGAAGGGACGGAAAGTCTATCATGTGGCCCCTTTCCTGTATTTCTAGATAGTAAGGGAAGTGGGTAAAAATCTGCATCTACAGAATACACACATCCTCTCCCCTCCCAGCAAGGGTCAGCTTCCCTCCTCCACGCTGTCTCTCACAGCCTTTCTCTTTGTCCCTTGGACTCTATAATCCCTGATGGGTTGTGAGCCAAGACAGGACAACACTTACTGCTTTCTATACTCCCAGCACAGAACCCTGCACCACTAGGTGTTTAGGAAAACAGACGCTGAGCAACAGAAGGAAGACAGAATGGCCTCTGAGATTCCTGAAAGTAAACACCACTCTCTTCTCAGGTCCTGGGATCCTATGAAAGCAAGGCTGCTGGAGTGCTGAAGTATTCAATATCTTGATCTGGGTGGTGGTTACATGGGTACACACATTTGTAAAAATTAACTAAGCAGTCCACTTCAGACCTGTTGCTTTACCATAAATCAATTATATCTCAATAAAAAGAAAAAAAATCAAGAAGCACCAAAAATTGCTATTTATATGCCAACTCTTCCCTAGGTCTCTTTACAGATTTCCTAGTCCTCCGGAGTCCTGCAAAATGGGCCAGAGGTAGGGACTGTTCAGATCCCTTGCACAGGAGGATCCTGAAAGGCAGGGAAAGACAGCTGGGTTACACAGAGTGTCAGGAACGTAGCAACGAGACCCTGAGGTCTGGATCCTCCAGGCAGCCCACAAAACCACCAACAGCCAACTATAACTCAAAAGAAAAAAACTCTTCAAAATAGCAGCTGTCTGCTCCACCTCGCCTGTTAGCGGGCTTTCTTGCATGGCAACTTTATTTTCAAGATCATTCTGGCAGGGCTGGGAACATGCAACCACAGCATTTGTTGAGAAGCAGTGAGGCACAACTCACTGAAACGAGGAGACAGGAGCTGTGGATTCCAGTCCCAGGTTGGCTTTCATGAGCGATGCCACTTTCAATTGGTAACCGATCTCTCTGGGCCTGGGATGCCCCTCTATATATAAGACAGAAGAGTTGTAAAGTTGTGTGATCCTCCAGAGCTATTTAGGAGACAGGAATGTAGTGTGGAAGTTAATAAAAGGGAGAGAACTGTTTTAATGGGCACTAGTAGAGACCTGAGGTTTTGAAGGCCTTAACTTAGAACCAGGTAAGTAAATGTCTTCCATATTCCTAAGAGGTGTAGCCGCTTGTGGTGGTAGCAGATTTACACTAAGCGCAGACGCCTTTGCAGAGAAGGCCATGGCTCTTCCCAAGACCCCCAGCATCATCTACAACTGCAATCCTCAAGAGCAGGTTTAATTTAAGTGAGTCAAGTCAGGCCAGTCTTGGTAGCTGGTTCTTTTCTCCACTCCCCTTACACAGGAGACAAGTCCCCGACATGCCGTGCCCTCAAAGCTGGGTCAGTGAGGAAGTCAAGTCCTGCTGCAAGGGAGTGCTCTCAACATGCTTAACTGGTCAACACCGAGTTTTTGTCCAGCCAAGCTTGAACCTGCTTAAGCCCCAGCAGAAACCTGTGGCTCTGATTTGCCAAAAAGCTGGCAGTCTAGTCAGAGGCAGGCTACTGATCCAGATGAGGAGAGATGTCCTCCAGCGTCTGTGCTGTTGCCTGGATGGAGCCTCAGGGGAGCAGCTAAATGTCATTATGCAGCTCTGGCCTCTGAACCAGAGAACTGAAATGGAAAATGACCTTTTACAAAATAGTCTATAGCTCCCCAACTTTTACAATGAGCAGGGACGAACACACGCTGTTAACACATGAAATGAATGCTGAGCTACTCCATCTTTTTACACAGCAAAACTGCTTGGAACATCTGGTTCTCTGGAGGATTGCTGTAATACGGCACTTGTTGACTCAGAGAATGTTAGAGCAGGAAGGAACCTTAGCATTCATTTAATCTGTCCTTCTCATTTTATTGTTGAGAAAACAAAGGCCCAGAGTTGGACCGGCACTTGCCCAAAGATACCAGCTGACATAGTCAAAACTAGAACCAGGCTGCTGTAAGTCCTAGGGCTCGGTTCGACCATCCTGCATGGAGGCAACACCCAGGGAACAGGAAAACTAACATGAGTCCAGGAGCTCAGCAAACAAAATGGGGAAAAAAGAGTTAGTTTTCAGATTTTTGTGACTAGGAGAGAAGAGTCCAGGCTGAACTTGAAGTATATGGCTTCATGAACAGAGACCCTTGTTATCAGCCAAGGGAGTGACCAGCTCTCTTTTGGCTCAAAGATAAATACAAAGAGACGATTAAATAATAGCAAAGATCACAACTAACTGAGTGAGCCAGCCAGGCAGCTGGGGTGAAATGCACCATACGAAGCAGCAAATGACCTAATTAAATAAAGGAGGCTGGGCTGAGCTAGTTTAGGCAGGAAATATTTATGTGCCTGCTTACCTCGGCATGTAACCTGAGATTCACTCAGAGTGGAAAAAAGTTGCTGTTCTGCCTCTATCCAGCTACCTAAGGTGTGCTGGGCTTTGGAAAAAGCAGAAGGGGAACCAAGAAGCAGTAATGGAGAAAAAGAGTGGTGAGCCATGTGTCCCCTGTTATAAGGCAACAGCCCCTCTACCTGCCTCATTCTCTCAAGTAATAATGGGTAGCAAGTCTACCAGTGGGAAACCTCACCAGGCACTGGAAAAACATGGCCACTCAGTTCTCAGTTCAGTTGCTCAGTCGTGTCCGACTCTTTGCAACCCCACAGACTGCTGCTGCTGCTGCTGCTAAGTTGCTTCAGTCGTGTCTGACTCTGTGCGACCCCACAGACAGCAGCCCACCAGGCTCTGCCATCCCTGGGATTCTCCAGGCAAGAACACTGGAGTGGGCCGCCATTTCCTCCTCCAATGCATGAAAGTGAAAAGTCAAAGTGAAGTCACTGAGTCATGTCCAATTCTCAGCGACCCCATGGACTGCAGCCTACCAGCCTCCTCTGTCCATGGGATTTCCCAGGCAAGAGTACTGGAGTGGGGTGCCATTGCCTTCTCCCCACGGACTGCTAGGCCCCACCAAACTGCTCTCCAGATAGAATGTGTCTCTTGGACATGTGCCCCACTAAAATCAATAACACAGATTCCTCAGCTTGGCATCCAGGGCCTCCTCAGGGAAACCACAGCTTACCTTTCCAACTCTTACTCCACCCAGGGCCACCCTCACCCCCACACATACCCCATAATCCTCCTACCCCTCCCATGTACACAAGGCATAGGACCTTGGCTCCCACAGTCCCCTCTGCCTGGAATGACCCTAACCCCTTACCTGTCCCAAATCCCTTCATCTGTGCCCCATTCAGCTGGGTCCTGTACTGTCCCTTTACGTGGAGTCTTTCACAGAACACTCAAAATGTTGGCCAAATTGGGTGGAACTTAATCTAACCACCCTTTTCCATCATCATCTGACAGAAACAGCTATATCCTGGGATGCCAACTAGAGTGCCAGCTCCTAAACTTGGGACTAGGGACCATTTGTGTGGCCTGGTCTCTCTGCCTCTTATCTCTGAAATAAGAGCAATAGTTCTTGTCAAAGAAGCTGAGCGCCTGAGATGAGAGGCTTTGGAAACACACATTCTCAAGTACAAGGCCATTATTTTCAACTCCCATTAGGCCCATGCCCCATTGACCAACTAATGCTAAGAACTTAAAGCTTGTTTCCACCCAAATGCCTCTTCTTGTATCACAAATGCCCCAGTGTAGAGCTGTTGAGAGGGCTGCCCTGAGGACACTGGGTAGCCTGCTGGCTTTTTATTTCCAGAGTGTAGAGATTTCCATCTTGAGTGTGGCTATCAATTCATGGTTTCAAGAAGAGCCTGGAGTTTGAGGCCTGCTGTTCTCTCAAATCGCATAGTATAATGCGTCAACTCGTTCCCGGCCTATGGGTGTGGGCGCACGGGGTTCAGTTATCACTCTGGTGCTCTGTGAATGCACCGACCCAGCACTCTCTGCACACTGAATGATGGCTATATTGCACAATAATTAAAACAACCACCACCTTCTACCATTCATCTCAGACACGGTCCTAGGACAGAGACACAAAATAGTCAGTATTCAATAAATACTGGTTGAAGGGAATAACGTACCTTCTTAATTAATGGGTACTAAAAGCACAACTATTATCACACGACCGTACCAAATGGCTCAGAGGTTAAAGCGTCTGCCTGGAATGCAGGAGACCCGGGTTCCATCCCTGCGTCAAGAAAGATCCCCTGGAGAAGAAAATGGCAACCCACTCCAGTACTCTTGCCTGGAGAATCCCATGGAGGGAGGAGCCTGGTGGGCTACAGTCCATGGGGTCACAAAGAGTCGGACACGACTGAGCGACTTCACTTTCACTTGCCTTCTATACTGTTGGTGGGAATGTAAATTGGTGCCAGCCACTAATGCAAACAGTTTGGTTGTTTCTCGAAAAACTAAAAATAGAGGGGCCATGTGATCCAAGAATCTCACTCCTGGGTATATATCCAGACAAAACTATAATTCAAAAAGATATACGCACCCCTGTGTTCATGCAGCACTATTTACAACAGCCAAGACCAGGATGCAACCTAGAGGTCTGTCAGCAGATCGATGGTGAAGATGTGGTATATACATATATACACATATATACATATATACATGGACCTAGACGCTATCATACATAGGAAGCAGGATGGAGACAAATACCACTCAGTATCACTCATGTGTGGGATCTAAAACATGACACAGATGAACTTATCTATGAGACAAAAAAAGACTTGCAGACCTAGAGAACAGACTTACGGTTGCCAAAACAGTGGGGGGGAGAGGAGGGAAGGGCTGGGAGTTTGGAATTAGTGGATGCAAACTACTGTATACAGGATGCATAAACAAGATCCTACTGTATAGCACAGGAAACGATATTCAATACCCTGTGATAAGACATAATGGAAAAGAATATAAAAAAGAATGTATGTATAAATGTATCAATCACTTTGTACCGCAGAAACTAATAAACACTGTAAATCAGCTATCACAAACCAACTCTTTGTGACCCCATGGACGGGAGCCCACCATGTTCCTCTATCCATGGGATTTTTCTAGGCAAGAATCTTGGAATGGGTTGGCATTTCCTTCTCCAGGGGATGTTTCTGACCAGGGATTGAACCCGTGTCTCCTGTGGCTCCTTCACTGCAGGCAGATTCTTTACCCACTGAGACACCTGGGAAGCCCTCCCTTCATTCAATACCCTGTGGTAAAGCATAATGGAAAAGAACATGAAAAGGCATGCATACAGGTATCAATCACTTTGCTGTACAACAGAAGCTAATTAACACTGTAAATCAACTATACGTCAGCAAAATAAATTTAAAAATTAAAAAACACTCTAACAGGTGTTCCCGGCTCTGCTCTTTAAGATCCCTCCCCCTTAGGCCAACCTCTGAAGCTTTAGAGCTGTACCTGTGTGGCTTCACCAGTCCTAGAATAGTAGTCCTCAACTCCAGGAGCTTTTCTCTCCTAGGACATTCAGCAGTGTTTGCAGACATTTTGGGTGGCCACAATTTGGGGTGGGGGTATGCTGTGGACATCTAGTGAGCAGAAGCCAAGGTTGCTGCTAACCAGCCTGCAATGCACCGGACCACTCCCCATCCAACCCAAAATGTCCACAGTGCTGAGGCAGAGAAACACTCCTCTAGAGGCCACTGAGAGAAGGAGCTTCCTGCTGTAGAAGAAATGGAACCAGGCTGGGAAGTGCACAATGCTGATGTTGTAGCAGACTGGGAATGAATGAATACAGTGAATAAAAAAAGCTTTCAAACCATTCCAGACACGTAAGAACAATCTCCTGACCATCTTCTCTCTGGCACTAGTCCCACTGTGTTAAGATGATTCAGTCACTCTAAGAACCCACAACCTTGCTCCTCCTCAACCTGACTCAGCCCATTACTGACACTCAGCCTTTCGAGATTGAGCGTAAATGAGAGGGAGTCGGGATGACGCAGGATGGGGCAGGAGAGCACAAGGCCTGGGGCCTCAGGAAGGGCTAGCCTTGGCTCGAGCCCTAGGGAAACCACTTAATTGCTTTGAGCTTTCAGTTTCTCTCTCTGCAAAATGGGTTAACATCACTTTGTCCCATCTGCCTTATAGAACTTTCTCTGGGTTTCAAAATAAGATCATGGATGTGGAAAGGGTTTTGGAAGCCACAGACCCAGCACAAATGTGAAGCACTCTCCTGCAGAGTAACAGGTGCTCATACTCTAGAGGGGATATTGTAAAAATTAATTTCCAATGACAAGACTTTATCCACTGTTAAGTTATAAGCACTCAAGGTTATAGAGTCCTGGTCCTATGGAACACCAAAGACACCAGAGCCCACCACGATGCAGCCCATCTCAGGATACCCAAGGTTCCTGGGTCAGCCCAGGGATTCAAGTAATCTGAACCTTGGCTTTCTCATCTCTAAAAGTGGGAGGGTAATACCACTTCATATACAACGTTGCTAAAAAGGTCAAATGTGATCAAGTTTGTAGAGTCCATGCCATTTCCCAAAGATGGGAGGAGTATTTTCATTTTCTAAAGATTTTTCCCCTGAAAAAATAATTTTTTGCTTCAAAAAAATTTTTTTTAAATGATGAAAATAACTTAAGGTATTTTTATAGTGTTATTTGTCCTTTATACCTCTGAAATTACCTCTAAACTCTAAGCATAAGAAGAGTGGTCAGGGACTTCCCTGGTGGTCCAGTGGTTAAAACGCCACGCTTCTGCTGCAGTGGATACAGTCTGGATCCCTGGTTGAGAACTAAGATCCCGCATGCCGATGACGTGGCCAAAAGAAAGGGGTGGGGGTGGGGGGGGCTGTCGCAGCCACAAGCCCTGCAGCCCTGACTCCTAAGAGCAACAAGCTGAATGCCAGGTTGATACCAACTCCCTCCTGGGACATGGCCACACAGGGCTATCAGCACCCACTACAACTCAACACCTAAATCTTTTCACTCCAGACCTGCCAAGCAGTCTACAACCACTGACTGCCCTTGTGCAAGATTCCAAAAGGAGAAAATGCTCTGGAGAGGTGAAAGCAACTGATCCAGCTAACAGAAAATTAAGAAACTAGTCTCATGAACTCTGGGGACACAGAGCTAATCAAACTCCTCGCCCAAATGGGGAGCCTTTCAGATGGCTTCATCTGAGTGGCAACTCCTCTGCAAGCCTCTGCAGAGAGCAGCAGCCAGGCTACTCATGTGTATAAGTCTTATGTTTGCTTTTACAACTATTAAATCTACACAGATTACAAAGAACTTACAGTTCCTGCTTTAGCAGACAGTAAAGCCACTCCTCAGGTTTATTAGTTACTATTTCCTTTTATAGGAGGTAAGAATAAGCTACACTTCAATATTCTAAAGCTAATTATCTTTATCACCCAACCAAGTTAGACATTTATCCATTCTTACCTCCCCGCCAAAGGGGCTTCTGATTCAAATAAGGTACGTTTTCAAAGTACTACATATATCACCACAGGGCTTCCCTGATGGCTCAGTGGGTAAAGAATCCGCCTGCAGTGCAGGAGCCACAGGAGATACGGGTTCAGTCCCTGGGTCAGAAAGATCCCCTGGAAGAGGAAATGGCAACCCACTCCAGTGTTCTTGCCTGGAAAATCCCACGGACAGAGCCTAGTGGGCTACAGTCCCTGGGGTTATAAAGAGCCGGACACGACCGAGCACGTGGCATATTATTATATATTACCATGCTCCTGGTTTTCCTTTCTCAAAACTTCTCCTATTAATTCAAAGTTTCAAGCACTCATACGTTTTGAGTTCCCTACTTGCTTTAACATTCTACTACTCTCCAAAATAACTCTTTAATAAAACACAGATTCAAGTAACACACACACAGAGAGCTGTTTTGACTCCCTCCACTGCATATCCTGTACTGTGAAATCTAAATGTGCTTCTAGAACAGATCACACTGTACCTTGATTACATCTGTTTACTTGTCTATTGCTCTGGCTAGCTTGTGAGCACCTCACTGCCAATGACCTGACTCCATCTGCACTTACCCAGTAAACTAGGACAGCATCTGGCACACAGCTCAAGTTCATATGTATTTATCAAATGGGTACATGAATGAAACAAACGTTTCTAGCAACCTTCTTTCATAATGGACTATCTCAGGACTTCCCTGGCAGTCCAGTTAAGACTCCACACTGCCAATGCAAGGGATACAGGTTTGATCCCTGGTCAGGGAACTAAGATCCACATGCCTGCCATGTGGTACAATCAGTAAATAAATAAAAACAAATTTTTAAAAATAAAATGGGCCATCTGAAACAAAAAACAAAATGCAAATGTCTTATCTATGCAGAATGAAGACCGAAAAGATTTGGGATCTCAACAGCAAAGTCCCGAAACAGTGCACAATCTCTAAATTCATTTCAAACCCCCTTCCTCAAACACACTCTCCTCAAAAAGCCAGATGAAAGCAAAAGTTCTCCCCGTTGTAACTAGAGCTGAGGTGGTGTCATATACCAAACACGAAAGGCTTACACCCAACCCCCACCTCACCCTGCCCCACCTCGCAGGTACCTACTCCTTTGAAGCGCAAGTCACTCGGTCATGCCCAACTCTTTGCAACCCCATGGACTGTACAGTAAATGGAATTCTCTAGCCCAGAATACTAGAGTGGGTAACTGTTCCCTTCTCCAGGGTATCTGCCCAACCCAGGGATCAAACCTAGGTCTCCCACATTGCAGGAGGATTCTTTACCGTTTGAGTCACCAGCCTAATGCAAAAGATCACATTGCCATCCTCAATCTTAAACTGGGGCCAATCTCCCAAACTCAAATCTCCACCGAGCTACATTCAGGGTGTTCTCATGGGTGGCACCCATGGCCAATTTTGGACTTTAATTACTGCTGTCCAGAGTTTATCCCTTCACCAGGAGTTGGGCCTCCCGGGAGCAGGACAATAAGGCAGGGCCTCACATTTCAGCAGGAAACCCTGACTGGGTGAAGGCCTGAACTCCTGCTTTGGGGTCATAGAGCCTCCTGGCTCTGAGCAAACTCAATCGCCCTGATTGTTCAATGGGAGAAAACTTACCTCAGCAGGTTGTGCCAAGCTCTAGGCCAAGACTCCTAAGCAACCTCATGCTTGATGCTGGGGCTTTCTGTTTTGTTGTGTTGTATTTTTTGGTATGTTGTTGTTGTTGTTTTATTTTGAGGGTGAAAAAGAGATGACAAAGCTTTTTGCTGGATTTTAAACCCAATCAGGAATCCCTGCTCAAAAACTCACTAACACCTTAAAATCCAGAAAAGATGTCATTTTACAGCATCAAATGGGGCAAGTTTAGCTGGAATTCCGCTTCATCATTCTACCTCACTTCCTCCCTCTCACCTAGCTGAGAAATTTCTTGGATTTTTCTAGCTTTACTTTATCAAAAAACTCCTGAAAGAGACACTTTACCTAGGATGGTTCTAAGACTCCAATCAGAAAACGTATGCGCTATTTAGTTGTGGTAACTTCTTTCTCTGAGAAAGCCACAGATCTGTCCAATGGTAGGATCCATTGGTCCAGGTTGTGTCTTTTTCACTGCCTGGAAATCCACATGGCATCTCAGATGGCTCCCAACACAGAACAGGCACTCGGAGAATATCTGTTCCTCCCGATGCAGAAAACTGGTGGACCAGAACAGTATCAGTGCCAGATGAACAGAACAGGAAACAGTCATGAAGCCACTGAACCAAGAAATCAGAACTCACTGAAAAAAGATTTCTGGTGGAAAAAAAATATGACTTTAAAAAACTCACTTCCTAGCCCACTCCAGGTGGAGTTATCTCTACACCTGGGGTCCTTCTGGTGCTCTACACGAGCTCACTGTGCGAAAGAAACTTCTTTCTTTACCCCCTGGTCCTCCCACCAGGCAGTGATGCTCACTGAGGAAGGGAACTACCATTAATGTATCAGCAACCACCTCTAACTTATGAGCAACACCAGCCAGGGTTGCTGGCGCCTGCCAGTCAGTGGGCCCTCATGACCGACAGCTTTACTGAATGCATGTCAGTTATCTAGACGGCAGGCTTCTTTCATGAAGAAGGCTGCTACCCCATCAGCAGGACACGTGTTCTAGTTCTTTTTCAAGGGAAGGAAGGCAGACTTTCACTGAAATCTCCAACCATTCTGTGGCCTCATCAGAACTCTGAAGATAGCTGGGACAGGCTGAGCTGGATAAGACTTTAATCATTAAGTCGCAGAAATTAGCAATTAGCGAGGTAAAAAGAATTCCTGAGTGTCCAGGAAAAGAAAGAATACTGGCATGGACATGTGAAAAATGCCCAACATTTTCAGGTAATCCCTACAACGTAAGGAAGAGGGAGGAGGGAAAGCTATGTAACTATAGAGAGGCGTCTCTTTTACGTGTATACAAACCACCTGAAGATCTCACAAAAGTGCAGGTTCAGCTTCACTGGGCAGGGCTGTAGCGTCAGCATGTCTAACAATTTCACAGTGTTCCCACAGACCATACTTCCAAAGTTCTGTTGTTATTGCTGTTGTTTTCAACTTTTTAAAAACTGAAGTACAGTCAATTTACAACACTGGTGTCTTTTGTTTTAACTGAAGTATAACTGACCTACAGGACTCTGTTAGTTTCAGTTGCCCACAGAGTGACTCAACATTTCTATACAAAACAAGCACCCTGATAAGCTGAGCTACCACCTGTCACTATACAGTTATTACAATATCACTGACTGTATTCCCCATGCTGTGCACATTTCCTCTGACTTCTTTTTTAATATTGTCTTATTTGGGGCTGCGCTGGGTCTTTGATGCTGTGCTCGGGCTTTCTCTAGCTGTGCTGGGCAGGCTTCCCATGGCAGTGGCTTCTCTTGTTGTGAAGCACGGGCTCTAGGAGCGCAGGCTGCAGTCACTGCTGCGTGTGGGCTCAGCAGTGGTGGCACAGGCTTGGCTGTCCTGTGGCACGTGGAACCTTCCCAGGCCAGGGATCAAACCCATGTTCCCTGCATTGGCAGGTGGGTTCCTAACTCTGGACCACCGGGGAAGTCTCACTCATTTATTTTTATAACTGAAAGTCTGTACCTCTTCATCTCGCTCACCTATGTCATGCACATCCACGCACTCCTGCCCTCCTCCAGCAACCACCTGTTTATTCTCTGCATGAGAAGCAAAGTTGTATAGTAAATATTGTATCCTGTGTTTGCAGCTGAAGAAGCAGATGGTCAGGGACAGGAGGAGACTTTTACCAGCAAGCAGAGGTGGAGTGTGAATTCAGGTCGCCTGATCCCAAACTTAGAGTTTTTTTTATTAGACCATATCACTATCCTCCTGAGCTACACATCCAGGACCATGAAGACATATAGCTTTCCTGCATCCCTCAAGTTAGCCCTCTCACCAGCTCTGCCATGTAACGTAGAGGGAGGAGGGAAAGCTAGAAATAGAAGCTATGGGAGAATCAAGCCAGCCAGATGCTCGTGTTAAGAACTTAAATCATTCAATCCTTCAGCTAAGGCTCCTTAAGAAGGATCAAACAGACTCTGTGTGTGTGTCTCACATGCTCAGATGTGTCCTACTCTTTGCGAACCCATGGTCCATGGCCCACCAAGCTCCTCTCTTCATCGAATTTCCCAGGCAAGAATACTGGATGGAACTTCCCTGGCAGTTCAGGGGCTAAGACTGTGTACTCCTAACGCAGGTGGCCCTGGTTCGATCCTTGGTGGGGAAACTAGATCCCATATGCTGCAACTAAGAGTTCGCATGCCACAACTAAAGATCCTGCATGCTGCAAGGAACATGGAAGATTCTGACGCTGCAACTAAGACCCAGTGCAGCCAAATAAATAAAAATAATAAATATTAAAAAAAAAAAAAGAATACTGGCATGGGTTCCACTTCCTCTTCCAGTGGATCTTTCTGACTCAGAGATCAAACCAGTCTCTCTTGGGATTCTTTACCACTGTGCCACCTGGAACAAATTTTAGGGGCTCCTTGATGCTTGCTCCTTCACTAATGAAAGGCCATGGGAAAGTGTAATCAATCAAGTGTAAGAAAAAAAAAAACAAGAAAAATTCTCAGTGATATGGAAATTATCAGGGCCATACAGCACACAGAACTAAATTAATTCCTAACAAACAGCCAGTCCTGTGTGTTCTGGGCTGCAGTGCTCAGACCTCAGCTGGCACATTTATAGAGTGGTCAGCTCTGCCCACTTCACACCTTAAGAGCAACACTGATGAACAGGAGCCCACCTACAGGAGGGTAACAAAGGAAAGAAGAAAAACACCAGGCCAGGAACAGTCAATGGAACACAGAAAACCTGTCCAAGAGAGGTGGAGGTTGAGACGGAAGCCCCAATTGCCTTGATCTATCTTCCCAAAGGAGGATTAGACCTGTTTTCCGAGGCAGAATTCACCACCTGTTTTTCCAGCTGAAGCAAACAGTTCACCATTGTCTAGTGTCAGGGGAGGCATTCGCCCCTAAACCTTCTAACTCCAGATCCCACATTCTTTCCACCAGCCCAAGCTGCTTCCCTGCGGAGCCACCACCCCAGACTGTACTGGAGGTAGGCACTACAGGAAGACGGATCTCAGTTTCAAATAAGAAAGGTGGTTTTATAGTCAGAGCCGTCCAAAGGCAGACTATGCAGCAGCGTGAGAGAACAGGGCACCTAATACAAATCCTGTTGGCAGAGAGGTTCAATCAGAGGCTAATCGCTCAGCAGGAACACTGCGAAGGGAATCTGGGTACTGGATGGGTGGCTGTGTGACATGAACCTGCCAACCCTCAGAAATGAACTCATCTCTTCCTGCTGGATTTCTCTCTAATATTTCATCTGTACATGGTTTGCCTTTTATCAGTTATTTGTATGTGTGCATGTCATCTTCACTGAACTGCGTGCCCTTGTAGCGTCTCATCCATCTTTCTACCTCTTAGTGTGCCTGAGACTGTACCCAGGAACCCAAGGAAACATATGTGCCTCCTCTGTGCTGGGCACTCTGCTAGGCACTTTCACCTGTCGCTTTATTCTACAGCCTCACAAGAACCCTAAGAAGTATTGTTCTTACTCTGTGTTTATAGATGGGGAAACAGACTCAGAGAAGATAACTGCCAAGGTATTGCTGGTGAGTGGTGAACTGGCACTCAGTTTGGAAATCTTCTACCTACACCTTCATGATACTTTCCTCCTAAAAGGAACTCAACAAACGTCTGCTGACTTGAGCCAGACACCTTAAAAACAGGCCAGTACTATATCCAGCTAGGTCTCTTGTTGTTTCCTGTTACTATGCTCAAATTTTCCTTCTAATTATAACCATCCATCCTCAAAGTAGGAAAGGAAATGGCAACCCACTCCACTATTCTTGCCTGGAAAATCTCAATCCATGGAGTTACAGAAGAGTCGGACACGACTTGGGTGACTAAGCACCAAATCCTCAAAGTGACCAATATAAAGTTGTCAATTTTTGGATATCATTTTTCTCACTTTTTTAAAAAACAGTGGCAGAGCAGAAAACAACTCTGGGTAAGAGAGGCAAATTTTCACAAACTTTTTCCTATGCAAAGGAATCTCTCAAAGCCCGAAGAACCCCAGTCTCCTCCCAGCAGGCCAGAACTCCATCTCAGGACTCTGGACCACTGTAAACATCAGGGCCTGGCTTTCCGCCCCAGAAGTACATGGCTCAAACACATCTTCACAAGCTCTTCTCCAGAACCTAGCTCTCTACACTCAAACCCAACTCAAAACAACTCAGAACTTCCTTAAGCAAAATACTCCAGCTCAAAGGTCCTCACGTTTAGCTAAACATCCAAACAAAATCTATCTTGAATTTCAAATTACACTAGAAACCCACTGGCAGGCACTTTAAAAATGTTTAATCTTCCTGCCCAATAGGGAAAAAAAATTTTTTTTTTTTGTAATTTGAATCAAAGGCGCCAGCATGTTTGGAGAGCCAACTCATAAGGCCTCTCTGACACTCCATCTGTCTTAAGAAATAAACCAGTCAATCTGGCCAACCATCTCTTTAAGAAACTTAAGCAGCACCAGGGGAAACCCCCATTGCTCAGTTCCCTGGGTGGGTTTCAGGTTTTCCATCCCTGGGCCTCTGGGATAGGCGCTCCTGCTGGCACGTGTACCATTAAGATGCTGTACTTTTCAACCTGACATCTTGATTACAGAGGACCAAAAAGCCACGATCACTATAAATTTAACTTATTAAGCTGTCTTCCCACGTGCTAACATTTTAGAGCAACTTTATTAAACATGAGAAAGCCACCTTGGGTCCAGCAATGAACAGGACTTAATGAAGATCTATTTCCCATGAGCGTCTGGCCTATCTGCCTCCATCAGACATTTTCAACTGAACCCAAATGAACCTAAGAATGAACTGATTTGCATCCATAAATCCAAGAAAAATATACCAGTGTGGGGGGAGGTTTTCAACCTGCATTTCCCAATCTCATCTAAGTCTCTTGTTAAACTAAAAATATGATCCTTTCAACAGTTAGGTTTCATTTTTATTAAAATGGGAAAACAGAGAAATCTGAGCCACATAGGGTAGCTTATTTCATAACTAGTTACAATGCCTTAAGAAGAAAACAATGTTTGCTATATGATCATCTTTCTTAAGGAGAAAACCAACCAGGCACTATTTAGAAAGATACCAAAAAAGACCTAAGCTGGGGAGATTTTTGTCAGTTCACCTACACCGCAACTCTGGTTCCCATCCAGTTCTCAGTGAAAGAACTTTTCCATTTGACAACTGAACCCAAGGAGTTTGATCAAGGGGTTGGATGGGGTGGGAGACGGGAGGGAGGTTCGAGAAGGAGAGGACATATGTGTACCTATGGCTGATTCATATTGATGTTTGGCAGAAACCAACACAACACTGTAAAGCAATTATCCTCCAATTAGAAATAAAATTTTTTAAAAGTTTGATCAATAACAACTTTATCAGTATAGTTTACTTACTCAATATTTACAGTGTGCCACACTTTTTCTTATATTATCTTAGCTAATCCAAACCACAGTCACGTAAGATGAATGCTATTTCCACTTGACAGAAAAGGAAAAGTGACAATATTTAAGTGCTTTGGATGTATCTGTTTTCTCTATATTCCCAGTACTAAGCTCCTCGTATTAAGCATGTGACCTAAGACACAATTTAAGAGCCTGCCACATGCCTAAGAATGAATATATAACTAAAGAAACCGAAAAGAAATTTGGAAAAAAAAAAAATGTAATCCAAACTTTGTTCTAGGCTCCTAACTAAAACCACTTATTGGGACATACTTGTCTGATGCAAATAATTGACTTGAACTGCAGAGGTTTGTTTCAAAGAACCATCTGTCATCTTTCTAATATGTACATCACAAAAATAACATCCACGTTTGCTTACACACTTCACAGGGCAGGGCCTAGTCCTGTCTCACTTCTTTTCCCCGAATCAGCACCACACCTTGCACAGGTGGGTGTTTACTGAGCTAAGTGATGACAAAGGTCATGATGAGGCCTGCAGCCAGCACGGAGTAAACAGAACACAAGATACCCATGGCCACTGGAAGACCTGGCCTCTGAGTTGAGTTACATCCTCTCTCCAGCCTCAGTTTCCTCTCCAGACAATAGGAATGACAGAACATACTCCCAAGATTGCATGCTTACAGAGCATAAATACTACATGCAAGCACCGTGCAAAGTCCAGCGGACACAGTAATGAACATGACTAACATATCCTGTCTCATGGGGCTCAGTCTCAAGGAAATATCATGAGACTCATGAGAAAAAAGGAGTTTCACAAACATCAAAGGACTCAGTTATGAAGTACTGCCCCTCCTCTGTGTTTCCAAACTTGATTAATGGCATCACTATCCACCCACTATCTGAGCTGTCAACTTAGGAATCACATTCAACTCGTCCCTCTCCTTCATCGTGCCCACAGTTGTGATCAACCACCAGCCTTCTGATTCTCCTTCAGAAAAGCCTCTGATGTTTATTTCCTCTCAGGTCTCCCATGCTTCTCTAGGCCTTTTGTTCCCACCTGGAGTCTGCTTGTAATAATGATAATGGCCACCATTGATTGGTCACTGTATGCCAGCATTCTACTAAGAGCTTTACATGCATAAGTTAATCCAGTAAGGTAGATACTAGTACCCCTACTGATAAGAGGAGGAATCTGAGGTACAGAGTGACCTGCTCAAGACACAGTTCATGATGAAGCTAGCTCAAATTGCACTGTCCATGAGATTCCACCCTGACCCTTTACTGGACTCCTGCCCCCGGTCCCTTCCTGGTCAGCTGACACTCCTTCGTTTATTGATACTGCTGCAGTGCACTTTCAGAAATCCAAGCTGACTGATCTCTTCTGCTTTAAGACAGCCAATGCTCCTCACCATCTCCAGGTCAAAGTCTCAAGGCTACAGGTCACTCCCTAGGGTTACCCACCTGCTCTCCTGCCCAACAGACTCCCACCAGGGGATGCTCTCACTTGGGGCTCCCCAATCCCCTTGCTGACCACTCCATATCTCCCTCCTCAGCCAAGCTGCTTTTGCCCTTTGCCCTCCAGACAAGAGTCTTCCCCTCAGCAGCCTGAGCCCCATGTACACACACACTCACATCTCAGCACTGACTGGTGTTCTTTCCTCCTTCCTTTCCCACTCTTCCTCCTCTCTCCTCCTCATCCTCTCTCTCACACACAAACTAAACACACACACACACACACACACACACACACACTTCAAGTCAATCAGTGACTAAATGAATGATAGGTTGTGGTGTTAGCACCTCATAGCCCTGTCCCTATAAGCAAATACCACCTTTCCCCCGGAGGACACTAAAAAGAAGGGGCGGTAGCTCCTGTCCTCTCAGGTAAACTCAAGAAAACAGACTGCTTTCCAAAATGTTCTCACAGCTACCTAAGCCTGGTAGTCTCATAGCTGGCTGGCAATCTCTCTACAAGCCTCCTGCAAGCCAATTCAATCACCTCTAGAACTGCAGAAACAAAACTAGCTCCAGACCAAAAGACCACAGGAGACCTGCCCTCTCAGATGGGAGATGTAAACTGATGCCCTCCTCCGCTCAGCAATGGGCAAAGCCCTCCCCAAATGCAGACTGGTCAAAACACCAACTCTCACTACCTTTGTGAACAACAGAGGATCCTGACTGAGGGAGAGTCATGAAAGAAAAATGCTAAAGACAGCAAAATCCAACCCTGCTTTCCATCTCCGGAACTACAACTGGAGTCCAAGCCGCAAATGTCCAGCTGCCTCTGTCCTCACCCGTCTCCCCTCTCCCATTCTCACCCCCACAAGTCTGTTTTCCAAAGAGAGGCCCGATGGTGTTTTTAAAACGACGTAAATGATTAGGACAGCCATAATTACAGTCCAACAGTTTTCCATCCACTTGGAATAAAATCACCAGGAAGTTCAAAGTCCACTCCACACCCACTTGCATTATACCACTCTCCTCTTCAGTCACTGTATTCCATAAACAGAGGTCTTCTGTTTCTTAAGAGGCCAATCTCTGGGCCTTTTCCACTGCTGTCTGCTTGCCTGGAAGGCTTCTCCCCTAGACTTCTACAGAACTAGTAACTTCTCAAGGTTCAGTTCAAACTTGACCTTTTCCAAGAGGACTTCCCTGACCACCTTATCTAAAGTGGCACCCCTTCCTACCCCATTACTCCCAATCCGTTTTGGTTTGTGTTTTTTTTTTTTAGCACTTTCCACCACTAGACAGTATTTTCTTCATCTATATTCCTGTCTTCTCCCTCATGAGGGTGGAAGCTGTGTTCTGTTCACCCTCTGAATACCATGCACGTAGTAAGCCCCTCAAAAGAATTTCCAGAGTATCTGCTATCATCAGCAAAGGAGCACCCTCAGGATGGGTTATTCTGCTTCTTTGTCAGAATGATGAAAACATCTAATTAACCCCTACTATATGTTGGGCACTGTAAATCCAAGATCTTCCTTTCAGAGGTAAATTCACTAGCTCAAGGTCACACAGCTAGTGACTTGCCAATTTCTCAGTTAAATATTTGTTTGTAAAGCTCCTAAACCCGTCTCACCTTTCCCGCTTCTTGGGGGAAGGGCTGTCATGCTACGGTTCACCCTCCTATTGCCGTAACAACGAGAAAAATAAAGTATTTCTAAATTGCTTTATAGTTATTAAAGCATTTTTACATTCACCTAACTTAAGAGGAATACAAACCACTGGCCCAGAAAGCCACACAACAGTAAGTAAAGTGCCTCAGAGTTCAACAGCCCCGCCCAGAACCACAGTAGTAGGGACTGGGGGAGGAGTCAGGGCCAATGGAGGCAAGGAATCCTTATTTCTGGTACACAGGGATCGCGAAGCGGTGAGTCACCGGGTGAAGGCTTGCGCGACGTGAAACTGATAACGCAACAAGAGCTGGAAGGCACTTGAGGCCTACAGAGGACAAAACCTGGCTGATGGACGGGGGAAATGAGGCTCAAGAAGAAAAGTAACTTGCTCAAGTTCACTCAGCAAGTGAACAGAGCTGGAACCAGGAAGTTTCCTCTCCCCCAGTTCCCTTTCCTCTCCAT
>SJYA01002112.1:488367-521392 GCA_006410615.1 Neotragus moschatus | reverse complement strand
CTTAGTCGTGTCCAGCTCTTTGTGACCCCATGAACCGCAGCACGCCAGGCCTCCCTGTCCATCACCAACTCCCGGAGGCCACCCAAACCCATGTCCATTGTGTGGGTGATGCCATCCAACCATCTCATCCTCTGTCGTCCCCTTCTCCTGCCCTCAATCTTTCCCAGCATCAGGCTCTTTTCAAATGAGTCAGCTCTCCGCATCAAGTGGCCAAAGTATTGGGGTTTCAGCTTCAACATCAGTCCCTCCAATGAACACCCAGGACTGATCTCCTTTAGGACTTACTATTTTGTAGGTGAGTAACAGCGATGGCACCCCACTCCAGTACTCTTGCCTGGAAAATCCCATGGACTGAGGAGCCTGGTAGGCTGCTTTCCATGGGGTCAGGAAGAGTGGGACACGACTGAGCAACTTCACTTTCACTTTTCACTTGCATGCATTGGAGAAGGAAATGGCAACCCACTCCAATGTTCTTGCCTGGAGAATCCCAGGGACAGTGGAGCCTGGTGGGCTGCTTGCTGTCTATGGGGTCACACAGAGTCGGACATGACTGAAGTGACTTAGCAGCAGCAGCAGCAGCAGCAAGACTCAGGTTTCCCTGGTGGCTCAGTAGTAAAGAATCCACCTGTTAAACAAGAGACACAGGCCGATCACTAGTTAGAGAAGATCCCCTGGAGGAGGAAATGGCAAGCTACTCCAGCATTCTTGCCTGGAAAATCCCATGGACAGAAGATCTTGGTGGACTACGGTCCAAGGGGTTTGCAAAAATTTGGGTACAACTTAGCAACTGAACAGCAACAACCAAGACTCAGAAATTGAGTGACTGACTAGCTTAACTTACTAGCCATGTCTTCACATTCTCTGTTCCTCTACCTGCAATGCCTTTCTATGCTTTATTCACCTAACTGATTCTTTGAAACCTAGTAGAGGCTAACAGCAAAGCTAGACTGCAAAGGTTCAGAACCATCCTTGAAAACTTACTTGGACACATTACCTCCCTTCCTCTGTGTGCGTCCCTTTCCAAAACTGTTAGCTGGAGATAACAACAGGACCACCTCTGAGCTTGTGTGAGATAGGGAGTGTTAGATGCTTACTTAGCATAGGCCTAGCACAGTAGGTGCTCAGAAATGTGTATTTTATTCTAGGTCATCATTATGCACAGTAGCAATTAAACCAGAAGAGGACTCAAAACTTTCAAAAGTAGCAGAAGTATTGAGGGTTGTCTTTATTTTTTTGCCCATTCATTACGAAGGTCAACTGGTTATGGTTCACATATCATTGTTTTTCTCTGTCTTTTGCTGTCAAGAATCACTTCTCTGTCTACTAGCAGTGAGTCTAGTAGCCAATATTTCCCTCAGGCCCACCAATCTGATTTGCTGCTTCCAGGCTTTTGCATTAGTAAACCAGTTCTGAGAAAACCTGTTCTGAATGAGGAGCTGAAGTGCTTGCCTATGAAGAAAAACTTTTTTTTTTTTAAATCACTTCCTGGACTCTGTTGCCTAGGAACAGCGTTTCAGATAAATGAGAGCTTAATGGGACTTCTCCTCTATTATTTCACATATACGAGTCTTGTCTCCTCCCCAGACTATTATCTACATATGGACAAAAGCAAGCTTTGAATGTGGTCCTTGATGTTTTGTTGCTGTAATCTGCCGCAACCCCAGCCTGCAGCTACAGGTAACTATTTCCAGAGGATGAAAGAGTCCATCTCACCCAACTTTCTAGGTTGGAAACACTTTTTCAAATGTAAGAGACATGCTAGAATTGTCAAGAATTCTCAGCAACATAAATTGTGAAACATAAGCCAGACTTGAGTTTGTTTTGTAATTGAGACATTGCAGTATTGTAACGAGCTTTGCCAGTCGTAAAGAATCTGCCAGCAATGCAGGTGACTTGGGTTTGATCCCTGGGTCTGGAAGATCCCCTGCAGGAGGAAATGGCAACACACTCGAGTATTCTTGCCTGGGAAACCCCAGGGACAGAGGAGCCTAGTGGGCTACAGTCCATCAGGTCACAAAAGAGTCAGACACTATTGAGAAACTGAACGACGACAATATTTTTATCAAAATAAAAAACAGAAACAGGGAGGTTTCCATCAAGTCATCTAATGGGTAGAGCAACCCCTCCATATCTAAGCAATCAGCCTCTCCCCTCTTAGCTAAGTCATGCTGCAACCAGACACACAGGTAGCAAACACTTGTTGGGTTTGAGCCATGACCCAAAGAATATATGAACAAGCAGACTCTCTAGACCTCACCACCACCAGTCTCATATTGCTGTGGGGAGAACCATGGATATTATCAGAGCCCCTCATGTCATAACTCTAGGAGCCCAGAAAAACATCTTGGGGATATGATAGCAGAACACTTAATCTTTAATACCAACCATAATCGATTGGTGTGGGTCACTCAGGTTATTGGGTTGAGAAGAAGTCTGAGTCTGCATCAGGACATTTTGTAAAAATATGCTGAGATCAATTCATGATGCCTGCCTAGTGTGTGTGAGATGGGACGTGGTGACATATGGGCAAGGTAGCTGCCATCATGGCTGAGGAGTCAGCTGCCTTGGTAGAGATTCTCAGGACAATACTGGGCTTCCCTAGTCTTCATTTTTTCTGGTCTCTGGTCTCTTGGGCAAATGTATAGCTTTTTCAAACTGAGGCCGACTGTTATTGATTTCAGAGGGAGAGCAGTGAGCAGTACTGAAGAGAGATCTTAGTTCCCTGCCTAGAAATTGAACTGGGTAACCTGGATGAAAACCCAGGAATCCTATCCATTAAACCACCAGGGGCTAGAGGCTAGACACAAAGGGCCCTCACTCTTTACCACGCTTGAAAGCAAGAATATTTCAAGGAGGCAAAAAACTGTGAAAATAGGAAAGTTTATTATTAGAGACATAGCATAACATGTGGGAGAGCTCCCAGAGAAACAGTTTGTTTAAGACAGAAGCAAGGCAGAAATACGTACCCAGAGAGAAAGGATATAGGCCTCCTCTCCAAAGAGGAGGAGCGCAGTAAGTCAGAAGCTAGGCAGGTACACATACCCAGTGAAGAATATGGGTGTCTCGAACAGGGAGTGCAGTAAAAAGGTCATTTAAATCACTCATATAGGGAAGGTCCCTAGTGGTCCAGTGGCTAAGATTCTGTGCTCCCAATGCAGGGAGCATAGGTTGGACCCCTGATCAGGGAACTAGATCCCACATTGCCACAACTAATAGTATGCATGCCGTAATTAAAGATCATGGGATGCCACAATGAAGACCTGGCACAGCCAAATAAATAAATATTCAAGTCACTTATAGACAGTGCTTCAAGGTCTTTGTTTACATTGGGCCAATTATCTTGTTTCTTCTTTCACACCTAACTGGTCGACGTACCCTCCCCTAGATGCATACACAAATTTTCNGTCATGTCTGACTCTTTGCGACCCCAAGGACTGTAGCCCACAAGGCTCCTCTGTCCATGGAATTCTCCAGGCAAGAATACTGGAGTTGGTTGCCATTCCCTTCTCCAGGGGATCTTTCCAACCCGGGGATCAAACCTAGGTCTCCTGCATTGCAGGCAGATTCTTTACATCTGAGCCACTAGGGAAGTTCAAAGTCATATACCCGGAGTCTATAAATAAGATGAATGAGTAAAGTGGGCCAGGAACATGAAAAATCATGTGGCCCTGCCTGGCCATCTTGCTTTTCCACTTTTGAGACACCTAAGTGCTCCCCTGAAAGGGTGAGCTCCACTTGACTGCTGCCCCCTAGTGCCAGATACCCCATTTTTCTTTTCTTTTTTTGGCTGTGCTTTATGGCTTGAGGGCTCTTAGTTCCCCAACCAGGGATTGAACCCACACCCTCAGCAGTGAAAGTGCGGAGTCCTAACCCATGGGTTTCAGGGGAATTCCCTCCCATTTTTCAAAAGAACTCAGAAACTTGGATTTTTATGTGAAATCTCCCAACTTTATATTTTCTAGTCACTTCTGGAGTACAGGAATGTCGTAAATTTTTATATGTTTGTCTTGCTGTTGGCTAGGCCTCCTGCATAATGTTGAAGTCGTGACTGCAGGCACCATGGTCTTGGTTCCTGATGCAGAGGGAATGCATCTTACTTTTCATGATTGTAGGTCTCAAATTTCATAACCTTTGAAGGCTGGCTCATTTTTTCCAAACACAGTGAAAGTCAAAGTCTGTCAACCTGTAGGCTGCCAATTTGTGATCTCTGTTTTAGCTCAATTCTCTGAGTTGCAACAACAATCTCATTGGGTAGGTGCTATTAATATCATTCTTCCCATTTGACATATGAAGACCCCAAGGTTCAGAGAGGTGAGGCAACTTGCCAGTTACACAGCTGAGAAGAGGCAGCGCCAGGATTCAAACCCAGATCTGCCTGATGCCACAATCTGGATTTGACAGCCCTGAATGCCCAGGTTAGTTCCTCTTTCTACTACACCCTATCCTACAGAAGCTCTGTCATCAACTTTGAGTGACCCTTAACCGTGGGCCTTCCCCTCTCTGGGCCTCAGTCTCCCATACGCCAACCTAGGACAGATTTAGCTACGAGAACCCCAATATTGCCCCAGCCTCCTCACCTGCAGTCCAACTCCACATCTTTTAAGTATTAGACCTGATCTTAATATGGCCCTTGTTTGGAGGCCTGGCTCTGCCACTTACTGCTATGTGACTTGGGGCTGCTTAACCTTGCCTCATCCTAGCTGTAAAATGTGATTAAAAGTAACACTCACCTTAAAGTGCTTAGGACACACCAGGCATGAGGTAAGTGCCTAGTCAACTTTAGTCCTCATGATTATTGATAAGTGCACGCATGTGTGCATTGACAGGAAAAAAAGAAAAGTATAAAGTTGTATTAAGATGGAAATGTGGTTGTTCCCATTTTTTTTACTATAACTTACGATTAAAAAAAAATGTGTAATGTCACTCATGATGCTTTCATTATAGAGAATATATTCAGTGTAGAGAATAGAATTCCTTAAGCCAGCATCCAAGACTCTCTCTGATTTGACACTGACCCATATTTCAGTAGAGCAGAGTGGCTAAGCGTACATGGAAGCAGGCCCCCCAGCTTGAATCCCAACTCTACTTCCTGTGTATGTTTGGGCAAGAAACTCTGCCTTTCTGGGCCTCTGTTTCCTCATCTGTGAAATAAGGAAAGGGACAATTCTCACCTGATGGGGCTGAACTGATGTGACACAGAAGGGTTATAACACAGCTTCCATCAAATGGAAGTTTGAAGCAATTAGTGATTATCGTGACTGGCCAATTTCCCCCAAATCCCTGTCACCCTGGACCACACACCAGCCCCAGGCCTCAATCACTGTCACACCTCCAGGTCTTTGCTCAAGCCCTGCTCTGTCTGACATGCCTTCTTCTATCTACTCATACATCAAACACTCTGTCAAAGGCTACTTCCTCCTCTGAGACTTCCTGTCCCCACCAGCCCCTCCCCTGGCCCTTCTGACGGCTGGGCCAGGTACACTTACTNAAGGCTCCTCTGTCCATGGAATTCTCCAGGCAAGAATACTGGAGTTGGTTGCCATTCCCTTCTCCAGGGGATCTTTCCAACCCGGGGATCAAACCTAGGTCTCCTGCATTGCAGGCAGATTCTTTACATCTGAGCCACTAGGGAAGTTCAAAGTCATATACCCGGAGTCTATAAATAAGATGAATGAGTAAAGTGGGCCAGGAACATGAAAAATCATGTGGCCCTGCCTGGCCATCTTGCTTTTCCACTTTTGAGACACCTAAGTGCTCCCCTGAAAGGGTGAGCTCCACTTGACTGCTGCCCCCTAGTGCCAGATACCCCATTTTTCTTTTCTTTTTTTGGCTGTGCTTTATGGCTTGAGGGCTCTTAGTTCCCCAACCAGGGATTGAACCCACACCCTCAGCAGTGAAAGTGTGGAGTCCTAACCCATGGGTTTCAGGGGAATTCCCTCCCATTTTTCAAAAGAACTCAGAAACTTGGATTTTTATGTGAAATCTCCCAACTTTATATTTTCTAGTCACTTCTGGAGTACAGGAATGTCGTAAATCTTTATATGTTTGTCTTGCTGTTGGCTAGGCCTCCTGCATAATGTTGAAGTCGTGACTGCAGGCACCATGGTCTTGGTTCCTGATGCAGAGGGAATGCATCTTACTTTTCATGATTGTAGGTCTCAAATTTCATAACCTTTGAAGGCTGGCTCATTTTTTCCAAACACAGTGAAAGTCAAAGTCTGTCAACCTGTAGGCTGCCAATTTGTGATCTCTGTTTTAGCTCAATTCTCTGAGTTGCAACAACAATCTCATTGAGTAGGTGCTATTAATATCATTCTTCCCATTTGACATATGAAGACCCCAAGGTTCAGAGAGGTGAGGCAACTTGCCAGTTACACAGCTGAAAAGAGGCAGCGCCAGGATTCAAACCCAGATCTGCCTGATGCCACAATCTGGATTTGACAGCCCTGAATGCCCAGGTTAGTTCCTCTTTCTACTACACCCTATCCTACAGAAGCTCTGTCATCAACTTTGAGTGACCCTTAACCGTGGGCCTTCCCCTCTCTGGGCCTCAGTCTCCCATACGCCAACCTAGGACAGATTTAGCTACGAGAACCCCAATATTGCCCCAGCCTCCTCACCTGCAGTCCAACTCCACATCTTTTAAGTATTAGACCTGATCTTAATATGGCCCTTGTTTGGAGGCCTGGCTCTGCCACTTACTGCTATGTGACTTGGGGCTGCTTAACCTTGCCTCATCCTAGCTGTAAAATGTGATTAAAAGTAACACTCACCTTAAAGTGTTTAGGACACACCAGGCATGAGGTAAGTGCCTAGTCAACTTTAGTCCTCATGATTATTGATAAGTGCACGCATGTGTGCATTGACAGGAAAAAAAGAAAAGTATAAAGTTGTATTAAGATGGAAATGTGGTTGTTCACATTATTTTTACTATAACTTATGATTAAAAAAAAATGTATAATGTCACTCATGATGCTTTCATTATAGAGAATATATTCAGTGTAGAGAATAGAATTCCTTAAGCCAGCATCCAAGACTCTCTCTGATTTGACACTGACCCATATTTCAGTAGAGCAGAGTGGCTAAGCGTACATGGAAGCAGGCCCCCCAGCTTGAATCCCAACTCTACTTCCTGTGTATGTTTGGGCAAGAAACTCTGCCTTTCTGGGCCTCTGTTTCCTCATCTGTGAAATAAGGAAAGGGACAATTCTCACCTGATGGGGCTGAACTGATGTGACACAGAAGGGTTATAACACAGCTTCCATCAAATGGAAGTTTGAAGCAATTAGTGATTATCGTGACTGGCCAATTTCCCCCAATCCCTGTCACCCTGGACCACACACCAGCCCCAGGCCTCAATCACTGTCACACCTCCAGGTCTTTGCTCAAGCCCTGCTCTGTCTGACATGCCTTCTTCTATCTACCCATACATCAAACACTCTGTCAAAGGCTACTTCCTCCTCTGAGACTTCCTGTCCCCACCAGCCCCTCCCCTGGCCCTTCTGACGGCTGGGCCAGGTACACTTACTGCCCTCACCCCCTCTGCTGTGCAAGGCTGCCTCACTCATCCCTCCCACCACATCACACCCTCTCCTAAGGATGTGGGGAAGTCAGCCTTGCTCTGAGCTCCAGCCACAGGCCCACACACAGATGTCTGAGGGATGTCCTCTTTAGGGAAACGCTGTGATCAGAGTGCACCCGACAGTCCTCTCGAATCCCGTCCTGTCCCATCTCGAGCCTCAGAGGCCTCTCCTGCACCTGAGGCAATGTGGTCCAGCAAGGTGGTAGTGAAGACAAGCAAGCACTGGTCAAGGCCCCTTTTCTCCTCCCTGCATCCCAGGAAGCCTGGTGTGCTTTCCCCCTGGCCTAGCTGGAGACAGGGAAGGGAATGCTGGATGCAAGAGTATCTATGGCCATTTAGAGATGGTCCTCTGGCTCTGGTTAGTTTCTGATCGCAGAGGGTTTTAGGCTAACACCCAGAATTCTGCATTTTCAAAAGTGAGTTATAAACCCCTTCCTCGGGAGGTTTCCATGGGTCATGATCTAAAATAACTGCTCTGTATGCATTAAACCTCTCTGTGGCTATTGGGGCAGGATAGTTATGAGTGAGGAGCCAAGGGGCCCCTCAGCCCCCACGTGCTTTGGAGGGGGCACTGCTGCCACCTAGGGGCTAAGAAAGAAACTGCCAAAGGTAGGGCCTGAGGCATTTTTGATAAAAAAAAAAAAAAACAAAACATTTATTGAGCACTTGTTCAGTGCTGAGCACTATGCCAAATTCTTTGCACACTTCATCATACTGGGTCCTGATGACAGCCCTATGAGGTAGTACTGTCATAAGCCCCACTGCACAGATACAGAATGCGGGGCCCAGAGAGGGGAAGTGACTTACCCAAGGTCACACAGCAAGTAAGTGTCACTGCTCGGATCTGAAGCCAGATCTGGCTGATAGCTCCACTCTAACCATGACACTTGAGTGCCTCCTACATGCTTACATTACAGAGTCATCTGGGGATGCTGGGAGGAACTGCATGTGAAAAGGTTCAACAGATAAGGGCTCTAACCATCTCAGGCCTCAGCAGCTTAGTTAGAGGCTGCCCCCTGGCAGCCTAGAGGAAGGGTGGATGGGACAGCCCTGTCTTCCCTCTTAGGCAGCCCGACCACCAGCCTGGACCAGCCAGACCCTGGGCCGCTCAGGCTCAGCTGCCTCGGATCCCAGAATGGTGCAGGGTTTCCCAGCAGGACAGGGGACACAGCGAGGCGGCCTTGGGCCAGGGTTTACAGATGACGTTCCAAAAGGATTTTGACCAATGGCTCACTTCCACTGGGAAGGCTCTCTGGTCTGCTTCCAGGGGCTCTGGACNGGAGCAAGAATCTGCTGGCTAGGAAGTGTCAGGCAGGGATACTAAGTCTCATGAGACATGTCTGTTCTTTCCAGGGTCCTGCCCAGGGGGCTCAAGCTGAAGACTATCCCGGCAGGTGCAGGAGCCAACTTACCAGAGTGAGAGAGGATATGAGCCTTCAGCTTGTCTGGCCGATTGAACTCCTTACTGCAGCCCGTGTGTGTCCTAGAACCCAAAACACTGGTCAGGGGAGCGCGCTAAGCCCAGGACTCTCTTGCTGGCCACTCTGCTAGCCCTCATGTACCCTGGGGGCTGGGCAGGGAAGCAGGGTGGGAAGTGAGGCAGCCAGGCGGGACCTGGGACAGGACAAAAGGTGAGTGGGCCTTACGCCCTCAGCCCCAGCCATCTTCCACCCCACAGCTGGTAAAGCTGTCCCTCCTATCCAGGGTCGTCTCTACTCACGAGAAGGGGCATTTGTATTTCTTGAATGGCTCATGGATCAACATGTGTCTCTTCAGTTTGTCCTTGCGGTTGAATGCGGACTCGCACACTGAGCATTTGTAGGGCTTCTCACCTGCAGGAGGAAAACCCCGTTGGGGGAGCCCAGCATGCCCTGAGAGGGAGTCTGAATGTGGGGCACAGGGGTCCCCACCAGACGGCAGCAACTCCTTTAGAGAGGTGGCCTGGGGAAGACCTCTCTCTCCTTCCTCAGGACTTTGCTTTGCCAAGGAGATGAGGGGGCTGCTTCAGTTAGGAGGGGCAGGAAAGGCCTCTCCAATGAGGCAACACCTGAGGTGAGCCCTGAGTTGGTGAAGGAGTGAGCCTGGCAGACGCTGGGAGTGAGTCCAGGCAGGAGAGAGGCAGGGTGCTGGGTGTGTCTAAGAAACAAAGTGCAAGGACCAGGAAAGGGAACATGAGGCAGAAGAGGAAGTGAGCAAGGCAGCCAGGCCCAACAGGGAGGGCCTGAAAGCCAAAGTTTCTACTCTGAGCCGAATGAGAAGCCACAGCGGGGCCGAGCAGAGGAGGGCCAGGATCTGACTGCGGGAGGAGAGCAGACTGAGGGTGGTGTGGGCTCAGGCAGGATGGAGGCTGGTACAAGAAATGGGAAGTGGCCAAGTACTGGTGATGCTGAGAAGGCAGAACCGGCAGCCCTTGCCAATGGACTGGCTGTGGGGCAGGAGAGGAAGAGAGTCAAGGGTGAGCCTGAGGCACGGGTGACCTTGTGACATTTACTGAAATGGGGTCCACCATACGGGAAGGGGGAAAGTGAAAAATGAAAGTGAAAGTCGCTCAGTCATGTCCAACTCTTTGCGACCTCATGGACTTCTCCAGGCTAGAATACTGGAGTGGGTAGCCTTTTCCCTTCTCCAGGGGATCTTCCCAACTCAGAGATCAAATCCAGGTCTCCTGCATTGCAGGCGGATTCTTTACTAGCTGAGTCACAAGGGAAGCCCACAGGAGGAGGCAATTACATCTTACCTGATTGAATCCTTACAACAAACCATAAGGTAAGTCCTCCGTGAGAAAACTGAGGTTCATGGGTGTACACTTAGTGTTTGGGGGAACTAAGTTTCCATAGCTCAGCAGTATGGCCTGGAGCCCCCTTGAGTCACCCCAAAACGTCTGCTGCAGATTCCACCGGTGGGGCATGGAGAGCAGCTCTCATCTGACAGGGATCGGGGGTCATAACCTGCCATTTGGAAAAGGTCTATGATTGGGCTGTTTTACTTCCTGCCATTATTTCCTCTCTGTCCTCCTCTCTAAGATGAATAAGCACTTTTGAAATGTGCCAGTCCAATGACTGAGGTAATTCTGATTACAATGGAACGGTCTGTAGCCATTAAAAAGGTTAAGGTATAGAAAGGAATTCTGTATCGGGAACAGTGGGCCCAGTCTCCGGGGCTCAGAATGGTCTCAAGAGGATGATTCCTGGAGGCAGAGCCAGGAGTCCCTCCACCAGCCTCCAGAGGCTCATCTCTACTACAGTGTTGGTGGGAACCTCTTGCTCCCTTGAGATGGCAGATGGGTGGGGGGCCAGAAAGGAGATGGGGTGGGGGATGAAGAGAAGAAGAGGGCGGGCAGGAGGATGCTGAGGAAGCAGGCTGAAGGAGCTGGGACGGAAGGCCAGAGGGGCATGGAAAGGGGAGCTGAGAGGTGTCTAGGGGAGGGAGCTGGGGACTGAGCAGAAGTTGCTGGGGGGCGGGTACCCACCTGAGTGGATGTGAGCATGCAGTTTGAGGTAGTGCTCCCGCCGGAAGAACTTCTTACACACCTGGCACTTGAACCTGCCCCCGCTGCCATGGGTGGGCAGATGACGCCGCAGGTACCGTTCACAAGGAAATACCTGGCAGGACAAAGGAGTCGGTGTCAGATCTGACTCACCACCCATACCACATTATGAGCTCAAGGGGCCCCTCATTACCAGCTCTTATGGAAACACCATTCTTTCTGCCCACTAGGGGTCAAGGCTCACAGTGCCCAGCTCAGTCATTAGAAGCTCATGGCTCCCACTACTCACCCATAAGACCAGTCAAGACAGGCTGGCTCTGAGCTTCTGCCCAGGCTGTTGTTTCTACCCAGAGAGACTTTCTCTCTTAGCAGGACAAACTCCTACTCATCCTTTAAGACCCAACTCAGGTCACTGCTTCCGTGAAGCCCTCCGTGACTTCTCAATGCCACACATTCAATGCCTTGAAAGTCCACCCACACTTTTAAAGTTAGCATCTAACCTATTTGAATAACAGCCGTTTGCTCACATGAGATCTCCCAGAGGGCAGAGAGGAGCTCTCATTTCCCATCACAGAGCCTGAGTTAAACGACTGACAAGCAGGGGAATGAATGAAGAAATGAACACGTAACCGAAGAAATAAATGGAAAGGTAATAAAAAGCCAGAAAACACAGAAGCCAAATTCTCCTTCCTCCCCAGGCATAGGAAGGGCACGCATTCATTTTTTCCTTCGTCTGATACAGATACGTGGTCAAGGACACAGACCTAATTACTTACTTACTCCATTATCTCCTAGCTGGATGATCTTTCACTGCCTTAGTTTCCCTGTCTGTAAAATAGTATGCCAGCCTCCTAGGGTTAAATGAGTCAGTTTCAGATAGAATGCTCAGAACCACATCTGGCACAGGGTTCTTGCTGATTCATGATAGCTTTTATTCGGACCACAAATTCCAAATCCCCAAATTAGGCTGTAAAATTAGAAACATCTACAATGAGGCCGAAGTGAAACCAGAACTGTCTGTCCTGGGAAATCTCCCATGTAAGGTGGTAAGAAAATGAGAAGAACAAAGAAACCAGTTAGACACACCAAGGGGTGCAATCAGCAAAATCCAGACTTCAGGAAACTCCACAGGACCAAAGGCCCAGCTTCTTCAACAAACACATTGATGGGGGAATCTGTAGACTAATAGAATCAATCACAATATATAGACCTGATTCAGACAAACTTTACAAAAATTACGTTTTGGGGAAAAGTGAAAAATGGAACCCTGACTGGATTTTTGATGGGTATGAAGGGCCAGGCTTTATGAGAGATTTCACATCCACTATTAAAAAGGAACTGGTAATAACCAGGATAATAAGATGTCAGGAAGTTGGAGGCTGCTGTTTGCATGCCAGGCCCAGGCCCAAGAGAGTCCTCACTCCACAGCCTGGCTGGCCCGCCTAGCCCCATTAGCAACCCTGGGCCAGACAGGGTGGGTGACCAATTGGTAAGACGGGCCAGGTAGAGAGCCCTCACTCCTCAAGAAGAAGTGCTGTCTGCAGAGACAACCCCAAGCTTGGCCTGCATGTGATGAGCCAGGAGAGGAGGAGACAGTGGGGTCTTCGTTCCATCACCTCTTGCCCCCTACTTTTGTCTCAACAGAAAGAGCAGGGGTCCCCACCTTTTGGCAGTGCGGGCAGGGGAAGTTGTGAGTGGCGGTCTGCAGGTGATGCTCCAGCGCCTCAGGTGTAGAGTACTTGTTGACGCATTTGACACACCTAAATGGGGAGGAGCAGAGGTGAGAGAGCAAGCCCCGGGCCGGAGGTAACCAGCCACTCCCCTCCTCCACCATCACTGGGTAACATACCCGCAAAACAGCAGTTTCAGGCCACAAGCCACACTAAAGAAAAGACCCCACTGTCTTCCCAGCACGAAAACACTGGCCAGCAATTGGGCCCATTTACAATGCAGTACCAATGAGGAAAGCTAAAGGCAGGTGGGCAATTCATGCTAAAAACGGAACTGTGGGCCATCTGTACACCAGGGCCATGGTGGGAAACCCACAGCCAGGATGCACCTGTGGTGGGCCCAGGGGACTCCCCCTCAGGCCACACCCTGAAAACCACAAGCTAAATGCCTACAGCTGGCAAGAAAGAAGGAGGGGGTGGGGTGAGAGCCATGCTACCAGGAGGGCAGAGACTTTGTGAGCTGGTGGGAGAAAGATGGGAATGGCTCAGGCTCTGGTGGCAGGAGGCACAGGTTTGCAGGGAAGGCAGTTTCGCAAGACCATTAAAATGAAAACTCCCTGCCAGAAATGCCACCCTAACTAAATCATGCAAGGTAATACGCCCAGCAATAGGGAAAACCCATGTCATGTGTCTCCTGATACAATGTGCTGAGAAAGACACAATGTTGCTTCGTGATGCTCCTGCCAAAAGTGTTGATCCTGGACCAACCCTGAGGTCAAATCAGACAAATCCAAACTGAGCGCATTCTACAAAACGCCTGGCTTCTCTTCTCTCAAAATACTAAGGTCATAAAAAGACAAAGACAGAAAGAATTGTTTCAGCAAAAAGGGGACTGAAGAGACAAGGACAACTGAATGCAATGTGTGATCCTGGATTGGACCCTGGGACCAGAAAAAAGTTTTTTCTTCATCTATAAAAGATGCTATTGGAACCATTGGAAATTTCTGCATAAGGTCTATAAATGCGATAACAGAATTGTATTGATTTAACTTCCTGATTTTGATAACTACACTATGCTTTTACGGAAGAGGTTATCCTTGTTTTTAGAAAACACACATGAAAGAGAAAAAGTAAAGGAGCATGGTGTCTGCAAATTATTCTCAAAAAGCTCAGAACATGATACAGCAAGTGTGGTTAGTATTGTAACACCTGGGAAATGTGGGTGAAGGATATGTATGGGAATTCTTTGTGCTATTTGTATAACTTTTTTAGAAGTCTGAGATTATGTCAAAGTAAGGTTTTTATTAATATTATTTATTTATTTGTCTGCAATGGGTCTCAGTTGCAGCGTGCGGGATCTCTAGTTATGGCATATAGGCTCTAGTTCCCTGACCAAGGATTGGAGCCCCTGCATTGGGAGCAAGGACTTTGAGGCACTGGAACACCAGGGAAGTCGCTCAAAGTAACTTTAAAAGAAACACTTCTTGAAAGCGATTGCCTGTGGGATGCAGAAGTGGGTCAGGATGGATAGGAATTCCTTTTCATTCTATGCGCTTCTGTAGTTTTAAAATACTGCATTGTGTGCACATAAATTTATTTTTTCAGGTAGTAATTAATCTTTTGTAAACCCTTCTTTGATCTCTGACCTGCAAAATTACTTCTAGGAACTTATTTACAAATGAGAAAGATATAGGTTCAAAGTTGTTCCCTGTAATGTTGTTTATAATAATGATAAACTGGAAATAACCCAATTAACCTGTAGTACGGGACATGTTAAATAAATTACAGCCTATCCATGTATAATGCAATGCTAACATCTCCTCTCTGAGCCTCAATGTCTTCATCTTTGCAATGGGGAGAATACCACAGCTATTGGCTAAACTAGGTTCCTCCAAAACCCATATGGTGAAGTCCTGATCCCCAAGGTAATGGTATTTGCAGATGGAGCCTCTGGTGCTTAGGTCTAGGTGAGATCATGAGAGTGGGAGCCTCCAGATGATATTAGTGCCCTTATAAGAAAAGAGCAGGGACTGCCTTGGTGGTCCAGTGGTTAAGAATCTGCCTTCCAACACGGGGAATATGGGTTCAATCCCTGGTTAGGGAACTAAGATCCCACATGCTGAGGGGCAACTAAGCCCATGCACGGCAACTACTGAGCCCACGTGCTCTGGAGCCTGCATGCCACGACCAGAGAGAAGCCCACACCACTACTAGAGAGACGCCTGCACGGCACAATGAAGAACCCTCAGGCTGCAGCAGAAGATTCTGAGCGCCACAACTAGGGCCCAGTGCAGCCAGGGGAAGAAAGAAAGAAAACAAAAGACCAGAGAGAAAGGGCCCCCCTCTCTCGCGTGTCTCTAATATTTTGTTATAGCCATCTGAACTGACTGATACCACCTACATCCCAGGAAGGCAGGGCTCAATGTCCCTAGGTCAGGTCAAGGCACTCACTTCTTTTTACTTGGCATCTCACTCCAGAGAGCCACACAGCTACAGGGAATTGAAATTCCACAGATTGGAAGGGCAAAAGCAAATGCTCTCTACAAATGGGAATTACTCATTGTTATCCAGAAATCACCCCTTAGCTGGTCAGAGTTCACCTGGCTTTCCTGCCNTCAAGGCACTCACTTCTTTTTACTTGGCATCTCACTCCAGAGAGCCACACAGCTACAGGGAATTGAAATTCCACAGATTGGAAGGGCAAAAGCAAATGCTCTCTACAAATGGGAATTACTCATTGTTATCCAGAAATCACCCCTTAGCTGGTCAGAGTTCACCTGGCTTTCCTGCCTTTGGGGCCCCATTTCCTAACCTCCCCCAGGGTCAGATGCCCTCTACCCCATTTCTTGAGCCCAGTCCCCCTGCCAGCTTCTTAAAGCTCCTGTGATTTCTACAAGATCCTCAGGCCCTGGCCCCCACTTTTTCTCCTAGGCCCCATCTAAACATCTCCTCCCACTTCCATTCTACAGAACAGACATTCTAAACCACTTGCTATTTTATTTCCTATCTTTATACTTGCTGTTCCTCCTGCTAGGAAGGTACTCCCAGCCATCCACTGTCTACGTGGCAAACTCCTATTCATCCTTCAAAACTCAGTTCAGATATCACTGCTCCTGGGATACTGTCCCTTGCCCTACCTCTCACCGTGGGTATATATGTCTATGACAGCATTTTATCACAGTATATAGTAAGAATACATACACTCCTGTCTCCCTCAGCAGTCCATGCATTCTAGACGCAAAGTCTGTTTACTTACTTCTGAACCCCTGAAGCCTCACCCAGGAGCTAGAGGTGGGCCAGGGTTGGGGGTGTGCATTAACAGAGGTCATCAGCCAACTCCCTGCAGATACAAGTCTGCACAGAGAAGCAAAATTATTCTAACATGAAAATATTCACTAATGAACTAGAAGAAGTCCCTGGACAAAAACTCCTGTTTTTTTTCCCCCACTAATACCTATCCCCACGTGCTAGGTTTTGTAATGCACAGCAAAATGAATGGAGAGCGACAGGGAGGGGTTCCTCCAAGTCACGGAAGCGATGCTAGACAATACCATCAGCAAATGGGATTCTGCAGGAGGAGCCAGAAAGCTCTCAAGGAAGGGAAATTCTACACGGATGAAGACAGGCTCAGTAGCTCCAATGAGAGAGACAAGGACAATTACAAGATCAATGGATCCAAAGAGAATGATTGAAGTTCTAAGGACTAAAAGCATATGGCAAAACGGAGGCAGCCCTTCATCATTTCTGCTAAAGGGACCTTCTTTATGACTGAAACAGAAGACTCCAGCCATGTACAGGGTTGTCAGAAAAATTACCCCTAATAAAATACACATTTAATTCATTCCTTGTCCCACTCTAAGAATCAGCATATAGCTCCAACTTTAACCTAAATTCTATAGATTATAAAACATACCAATCTTATTTTTGTGATTTTTGCTTTCAAATACACACTTGTGCATTTTTTCACTTAAGAATCGCTGTAGGATTTCCCTGACGGTCTTGTGGTTAAGAATCCATCTGCAGGGTGATGGATTCAGGGACTGAATGTAGGGACTCAGGTTCAGTTCTTTGTCCAGGAAGATCCCATATGCCATGGGACAACTAAACCCATGAGCCACAACTATTGAAGCCCGCACCCCAGAGCCCATGCTCTGCAACAAGAAAAACCACCCCAATGAGAAGCTTGAACAACGCAACTAGCGAGTAGCCCCCGCTTGCCACAACTAGAGAAAGCCTGTGCTCAGCAACCAAGACCAAGTGCAGCCAAAAATAAAATCAGTGTACCATTCTAAGTGTAATCTATATTGTGTAGATTATCAGACAAAATACTATTTTCATAATATTTTACTTTAGGGAAAAACAAATCTTTTTTCCACTACGAACAAGGAAAAATTGGCTTCCCTTTTTAAAGTTTTTTTTTTTTTTTTAAGGTTGCATGTCTGCCAAGTTGAAGAATGATACAAGGAGGGCCCACATTTTCTCCCCCCTCAGTGCCAAGACACACAACCCACTCCCCCAGGCTGGACCCTGAAGCCTCAGATTCCCCTTTGAGATGTCCCACTGGATCTGAGCAGTTGGAACCACCAAGGGAATGGACCTCTGGGCTTCCTATGGGGAGAGGGAAGGGGGATCACATACTTGTAGACGGCGCTGTCCTTCTTGGGGCTGTGCTGTGGCAGGAGGCTGTGTGAGTACTGATGCACGCCCAGGTCGTACAGCGAGGGGAAGTCCTTGCCACAGAGGTGGCAGCGGTAGCTCAGCTCCTCCTGGTGGCTCTTGATGTGCTCCAGGAACGTGTCCAGCTTCGGGAAGGTCTGCGCACAGCTCTTGACCACACATTTGTACACCTTGGGGGAAGAGGCAGGGCAGATGAGGGCAGGCAGGAGAACCGCCTCCACTGTGGTCCCCTGCCCTGTGGTGTCTACCTCCAGCACTGCTCACAGAAGACCCAACTGCTGTTCCCCTGCTCCCCTGCTGCGGGAGCCCTGGATTTATTATTATTTTTTCTTCATTCATTTATTTTTAATTGAAGGATAATTACAATATTGTGTTGGCTTCTGCCATACATATTATTTTTTTAATTTATTTATTGTTTAACTGGAGCATAATTGCTACAATGCTGTGTTCATTTCTGCTGTACAACAATGTGAATAGGCTATATGTATGTCAACCACAAATTGCCACTTGCCATGGGCATCTGCCATCTACCTCTATAAGGATTAAATCACGTGCTGCTACAGCTGACCCATCCCCTGAAAGGAGTTCAGGGTGGAAAGCAGAAATGAGGCACTCTGTGCTCGAGGAAAAACTAGTAAGACAGGTCTTCAGGTATTTTTAGGAGCTGATTTTATGAGCCTAATTCTTGTATCTCCCTATATCTAAAAAAGCACTAAAATCCTTCATGGTGATGACTGTTCCTCGTGACTAGCAAAAGCTTCACAAGACTAGCAGAAATCTTCTGGAAAAAAATATGTGCTTGATTGTATGTACTCTCTCTTCACCAAAATCTCATATATACTGACCTTTCCCCCCCTGCCTCTTTGGAGCAGTTTCTCAAAGCTATGTGAGGTGCTGCCTCCCAGACTGCCCTCATTTGGCCCCTAATAAAACTTAACTCTCACACTGTGCATTTCTTTTTAAGTCAACATGTATATACCCATGTGTTCCCTCCCTCTGAAGCCTCCCTCCCCCCCCCCATGCCATACCCTAAGTCATCACAGTACCGCGCTGAGCTCCCTGTGCCACACAGCAGCTTCCCACTAGCTGTCTATTTCACACATGGCAGCGTCTACACATCAGTGCTACCCTCTCGATTTGTCCTACCCTCCTCTTCCCCTGTTGTGTCTATAAGCCTGTTCTCTACGTTTGCGCCTATATTCCACCCTGCAGATAAGTTCATCTGCACCATTTTTCTAGATTCCAAGAAACACATATTAAAACCACAATGAAGTACCACTTCACACTGGTCAGAATTCAGTTCAGTCGCTCAGTTGTGTCCGACTCTTTGCAACCCCATGAATTGCAGCATGCCAGGCCTCCCTGTCCATCACCAACTCCCGGAGTTCACTCAGATTCATGCCCATCGAGTCAGTGATGCCATCCAGCCATCTCATCCTCGGTCATCCCCTTCTCCTCCTGCCCTCAATCCCTCCCAGCGTCAGAATCTTTTCCAATGAGTCAACTCTTTGCATGAGGTGGCCAAAGTACTGGAGCTTCAGCTTCAGCATCATCCCTTCCAAAGAAATCCCAGGGCTGATCTCCTTCAGAATGGACTGGTTGGATCTCCTCGCAGTCCAAGGGACTCTCAAGAGTCTTCTCCCACACCACAGTTCAAAAGCATCAATTCTTCGGTGCTCAGCCTTCTTTACAGTCCAACTCTCACACCCATACATGACTACTGGAAAAACCATAGCCTTGACTAGACGGACCTTAGTTGGCAAACTGGTCAGAATGGCTATCAAAAAAATATACAAACAATAAATTCTGGAAAAAGTGTGAAGAAAAGGGAACCCTCTTGTACTGTATGTACTGGGTGTATTTTTTAAAAAATTATCCAAAACTTGGAATGATAACATCTTGAAAAGATAGCATCCCATCCTTTCAAAGTATGCGAGAATGGTGGCTCTCCAACTCGAGCCTGCATCACAGTAGCAGACTGGCCACTTCCAGGGAATCTGACACAGCAGGTCTGGGTGGCCTGAACACGTGCATTCCTGCCAAGCACCCAGGTGATGCTGAAGCTACTGGGCTGGGGACCTCACTTGGAGAAGTGCTGTCTGGCAAGCAGTTAGGTGAAGACAGTTAAGTTGCTAAGGGTCACCTCACTCTCTGGGTGATGTCACTTGTTTTGACTGTTTATTACTGATCAGAACCTAGATTCTCTAAAGTTAAATGTTAATTTGTAGAAAACTGATCCAATATAAATTATTTTTGTCATGTAGAAAAGATAACTACAGAGGGTTTTTTTTAACTCCAGAGATTTTATTGCCCTGAAGGACATAAACCAGATTTGTATCTAACTTAGTAATCTTATTTCAGGATTCCTTTTTTTTACAGACACAGTTACACAGAGATATAGGTATTAGTGTTCCGTACCATCTTTTGACCGGCTTTGTCATTTTTACAGTTTCCCCATTAATGAATTAAGCAAAATTCTGATTCAAGTTCCCTAAGTTATTTGTATGAAAGATATGCTTTTATCATTTTAAAAAGTATACGTTAATAAGTAGTACACACTCCTTATGGGGCTTCCCAGATGGTACTAGTGGTAAATAACCCGTCTGCCAAAGCAGGAGATGTAAGAGATGCGGGTTTGATCCCTGGGTTGGGAAGATCCCCTTGGAGGAGGGCACTGCAACTCACTCCAATATTCTTGCCTGGAGAATCCCATGGACAGGGAGCCTGGCAGGCTGCAATCCACAGGGTTGCAAAGAGTTGGACATGACTGAGGTGACTTAGCACGTATGCACGCACACATTCTTCCTCATAGGGTTGTGAAACAGTCACAGGTGCAGGACACACTCAGGGTTGCCTATACAATCCCAACCCTTCTTCCTAACAAAGAAGGAAGAAGGCATCTTCTTCCTAACAAAGTGAACCCTGACTTGCTCAGTGGCAAGATGCCCAGTTAAAACACTTGATCCCCTGGCTCCCTTACATCGAGTGTCAGTCATGCGACCATTGCTTGCCAATGGTATGTCGGCAGTAATCTTTGGGGAGGACATCACTCCCTGGACACAAAGGCAAAAGCTTCCTAGGAGAAGTTCCGTCTGTTTTTTGCATTTATCCTAATTGGAATACAGATGTGATGACTGAAGGTGTGACAGCCATTCTGCAACCCTGAGGATGAAAGCCACATGCTGAAGATAGCAGAGCAGAAAGCCAGGAGAATCCTACTAGATAAGCCCAATACTACCTACTGATGGACCTCTTATGATGTGAGAGAGAAAAAAAATCCTAACCAGTAAGCCAGTTATCTATTATTTGCAGCCTAACAAAGCATTTCTAAATGATAGAGCAGGTGCATGGGCTCTGACCAATGAGAAGGCTACAGAAGGCTTCTGGGCAAGGTTTCCTTGCTCTTAAAGAAGATACAGAAGATATTATTAATATAACCCCTTTACGTTCATGGATAATACTGTGTCTGGTCTTCTGCCTAGAAAAAGTGGCCAGCATCACAGGACCACAGGTGAACCACCAGCAGAGGACAGGGCCATGCCCTCTGGAGACAAGAGTTACAAAGACATAGGCCCTTGATGCAGGGTTGAGTCAACTGACTGTCTCAGGCCTGAGTTGCCCCATCTTGGGTTTTCTTATTATGTGAGATAACAAACTTCCTAATTGTTTAAGCAAATTTGAATAAAAGTTTTTGGTGATTTTCTCCCCCCAAGGATAGTCTAACTTAACCCCATCAATCTCTCTGCTAAGAATCTAAAATGAGGAAAAAGTCAAGAGATGTGGACAAAGATTTGATTACAACAATATTTATCAAGGTTTTGTTTATAATAGCAAAACTCAGGAAATAACTTAAATGTCCAATAATAGGGAATTTAAAGAATGCAGCCATTGGGACTTCTCTGGTGGTTCAGTGATGGGACTTTATGCTCCCACTGTAAGGGGCACGAGTTTGATCCTTGGTCAGAGAATTAACAACACACAAGCCATGTGGCATAGTCAAAAAAAGAAGGAAGGAAAGGAAATCTACAAAACGTACTGCATTAAGCGCTGGATTCCTGGGAGGACATACTGTAAGCTGGTTATGACAAGGGGTTTGGAGTCAAACGAACTGGCTTTGAATCCTGCCTCAGTTACTTACTGGCAGTGTGACTCTGGATGGATCACTCATCTCTCTGAGTCTCAGTTTCTTCATCTGGATACACTGAAAATGCCTGTCTCTAAGGTTTCTATGAGAAGTAAGTAAAGTACTGAATGTAAAGAATCTCAGTAGGGTTGTTACTCCGTCCTAAGTTGCGTCTGACTCTGCCACCCCATAGACTGTAGCCCATCAGGCCCCTCTGTCCATGGACTTCCCAGGCAAGACTACAGTGGGTTGCCATTTCCTTTTCCAGGGATCTTCTGACCCAGGAATCCAACCAGCATCTCCTGCATTGCAGGCAGATTGTGTACTGTTGAGCTACCAGGGAAGCCCTCTAGCAGGGTACTTAGCATATAATAAACAGTAAATGTGAATCCATATATTTTTCAGACTTTTCTGAATTTCCCAATTCTATATCGAGTATATGATATTTTAATAGGGAGCAAAAATAACCAACAAAAATTACTTTAAAAAAATAAACACTGGAATAGAGTTACCATGCTGCTGCTGCTGCTAAGTCGCTTCAGTTATGTCCGACTCTGTGTGACTCCATAGACAGCAGCCCACCAGGCTCCTCCATCCCTGGGATTCTCCAGGCAAGAACACTGGAGTGGGTTGCCATGTCCTTCTCCAATGCATGAAAGTGAAGAGTGAAAGTCAAGTCGCTCAGTCGTGTCCAACTCTCAGCGACCCCATGGACTGCAGTCTACCAGGCTCCTCCACCCATGGGATTTTCCAGGCAAGAACACCAGAGTGGGTCGCCATAGAGTTACCATATAACCTAGTAATTCCACTCTTAGGTTTATACCCAAGAGAACTAAAAACACATGTTCTTACACAAACTTGTACACAATGATCACTAAAGTATTATTCATAATAGCGAAAAAGTAGAAAGAACCTAAATGTCTATCAACTGATAAAAGGATATTCAAAACGTGCTGCTGTTGCTGCTGCTAAATCACTTCAGTCGTGTCCGACTCTGTGTGACCCTCTAGACGGCAGCCCACCAGGCTCCTCGTCCCTGGGATTCTCCAGGCAAGAACACTGGAGTGAGTTGCCATTTCCTTCTCCAATGCATGAAAGTGAAAAGTGAAAGTGAAGTCGCTCAGTTGTGTCCGACTCCTAGCAACCCCATGGACTGCAGCCTACCAGGCTCCTCCGTCCATAGGATTTTCTAGGCAAGAGTACTGGAATGGGTTGCCATTGCCTTCTCCGCAAAATGTGCTATATTCATACAATGAAATATTATTCAAAAANTTCCTTCTCCAATGCATGAAAGTGAAAAGTGAAAGTGAAGTCGCTCAGTTGTGTCCGACTCCTAGCAACCCCATGGACTGCAGCCTACCAGGCTCCTCCGTCCATAGGATTTTCTAGGCAAGAGTACTGGAATGGGTTGCCATTGCCTTCTCCGCAAAATGTGCTATATTCATACAATGAAATATTATTCAAAAATAAAAAGGAATAAAGTACTGATACATGTTACAACATGAATGGAAATATTATCTCAAAAGGCCACATACTAGATGATTCCAATATTAAATATCCAGAATAGGCAAATCAATAGAGACAGAAAATCGGTTAGTGGTTACCTGAGTCTGGGAGTAGGGGCGAGTGAACACTAATGGGTATAAAGTTTCTGGGGTGATAAAAAAAAAGTTCTGCAAAAAAAAAATGTTCTAGAAATACAGGGGTGATGGCTGTATAACATTATGAATAATTAAAAACTACTGAAACGTACACTTTAAAACGGGTGAATTTTATGGCATGTAAATCACACCTCAATTAAAAAAANAAAAAAAAAATGTTCTAGAAATACAGGGGTGATGGCTGTATAACATTATGAATAATTAAAAACTACTGAAACGTACACTTTAAAATGGGTGAATTTTATAGCATGTAAATCACACCTCAATTAAAAAAAAAAAAGGCTGTAGTCTTAAATCCCCATAGGTGGGTTTTTACTCACTAGATCTTCTCAAAGTGGTAAGAATTCTTCCTGTGTCTGATTCCTTCATTATATGACCCTTGAGAGGTGGACTTCCTCCCTCAGGCAAGCACCGTAATGGCCCAAAAAGCTGGCACCACTCAGGAAGGATAGAGGGGGAAGCTTAGCCCATCATGGTCGCATGGCAGCTCAGAGCAACCGAGGCCCAGTCCTGTCCCTTTCTAGGCCGTGTTCAAGACCCCAGCATCAGCCAAGGCTCATGACTCGGGTGGTTGTGCCCCTCCCCTGCTCCCGCCCCCTCACCTACCTGCTCATTCTTGTGCTGGGTCATGTGGGACTTGAGCTGGAAGTAGGTACTGAACTTGCTGGGGCAGAACTGGCACAGGTAGGAGCTATCGATGAGGACCACCTGCTTGGCCTCCAGCTTGTCCCCCTCCCCCTCACCGGCTGTGGGCAAGGCCTGAGGCTGCGGGGCACTCGACAGGGTCTGGCCCAACCCTGTGGAGAAAGCCAGGGAGGAAAGTCACTAAGAAAGGGAGAGGAAGGGTCAGGGCAGAAGGCCAGGCCACCCGAGAAGGATTCCCAGGACCCCTCCCCTGTGCTCTGCTGCGTTCACCTGCCACCAACTATGGGCTCAGTGTGGGACATGGTGCCGAGGCCCTGTACTCACGCTCAGCTGGTGCGCAGGGACACAGCCATTCCAGGGGCCAAACTACTGAGCACTTACATTCTGATGGATGAAGAGCCACGGCCTCAAGTCTCCCCTTGCAGGCCTTCCCCTCAGACACTCTAGACCGCTCTGCGGTTGTTAACGACCCTGACTGCCACCCCCAGCTGAATTCAAAATGCTGCCCAGCTCCTTGTACAATCATGTTTAGCTGTTCCTCCCTCACTCTCCCTGAGGACAGGGGCCTCTGACCTCAAGTTTGTAGGCCCAGGGGCCTGGCACACAGTGGTGGTGCTGGTTTAGTCGCTAAGACGCATCCAACTCTGTGATCCCACAGACTATAGCCCACCAGGCTGCTCTGTTCATGGGATTTCTCAGGCAAGAATACTGGAGTGGGTTGCCATTTCCTTCTCCAGGGGATCTTCTCAACTCAGGGATCGAACCTGAGTCCCCTGCTTGGCAGGCAGATTCTTTACCATTGAGCCACCTGGGAAGACCCTTGGCACATAGTAAGCCTCCATAAATGTTTGCTCAATAGTTGAACCTTAGGTGCTAGGCATTACAAGAGTTTTGAAAGAAATGGGTTCTTCTCTAGAGCTCACAGAATTTAGAAGGCACGCACAGAATGGCTCAACACAGTAGGGCCAGTTCCTACTGGCAGGCCAGAGAAAAGGGGGCATATATTGCTTGCACAGAACACCCCCTCTGTGAGCTGTCTGTGGTTGGCTCTGCTCACCCCCAGGGCTGCACAGGGATGCTCCAGCCAGACGCTGCCCAGTACAGTGGTCACCTCTACCCACCTGTGTTATCCTCATCCTCCTGTCTGCTGGGGTTCAGAGCCATGACCTGTACCGTCACAGAGTTGCGAGAGACAGTGCCACCGCTGCGTCCTGGAGGCCACACCTTGTGGGTTTGCATGTGTTTCTTGACATTAGACTTCTGGGCAAAGGCGCGGCCACATGCAATGCACTGGAAGGGCTTCTCACCAGTGTGGCTGCGGAAAACAAGGCTTGTCAGCACCTGTGTGTAGGGACTGTGACCTCAGTCCAGGAGCTCAGAACCACCAAGAAGGCCCAGGCAGAGCATCTGAAGGCTGTGGGCCACCATCCTGAGACCGTGAGGATGAGCCCTCTTACTGAGGCAGGCAAGCAGACACACCCCGGGTTCCTAGTGACAAGACTGAGTGGCTGAATCAACTAGCCCTGGAGCAGACCTTTTCTGTGGCCATCTCAAGCTGTGAGATAAAACAGTTTCAAAGAATTGATGCTTTCAAACTGTGGTGCTACAGAAGACTCTTGAGAGTCCCTTGGACAGCAAGGAGACGAAACCAGCCAATCCTAAAGGAAATCAACTCTGAATATTCATTGGAAGGACTGATGCTGAAGCTGAATCTCCAGTACTTTGGCCACCTGATGTGAAAAGACCCTGATGCTGGGAAAGACCAAGGCAGGAGGAGAAGAGGATGATAGAAGATAAGATGGTTGGATGGCATCACTGACTCAGTGGACATGAGTTTGAGCAAACTCTGGGAGATGGTGAAGAACAGGGAAGCCTGGCGTTCTGCATTCCATGGGGTTGCAAAGAGTTGGACACATCATCTGAGAGACTGAATAACAACAATTGTTTAAGTGGAGAATTTTCTGTTATTTTAAGGAGAAAACGTCCTAGCTGTCACAGCACAGCACTTGTACAACTATTTAAAACTTTCCTTCAAATCAATGCACTTTTTAAGAACTGAAAACAATTAAAAATGAAGCTTCCTGCTGTTATTATATATGCAAAACCACTTGTCATAAACACAAGTAACAAAAAATGCAATTATTCATAAAACAATCTTATTAAGATCTATAGACGCATCATCCTTATGGCAGACATAAACCATATGGGGCGATTTAAATTTAAATTCATTAAAATAAAATCAAGTGAAAAACTCAGTTTCTCAGGCTTCCCTGGTGGCTCGGTAGTAAAGAACTGCCTGCCAGTGCAAGAGACACAGGTTTGATCCCCGATCTAGGAGGATCCCACATGCTGCAGAACCACCAAGCCCAGGTGCCACAGCTATCGAGCCCATGCTCTAGAGCTCGGGAGCGCCAACTACGGAAGCCCGAGTGCCCCAGAGAGCCCATGCTCTGCAACAAGAGAAATCACTGCAAGGAGGAGCCAGTGCATCGCAGCAACGAAAACCCAGCGTGGCCAAAAATAAATAAATAAAGTTACCAAAATTCAGTTTCTCAGTCATACTAGTCACATTTCAAGTACTCAACAGCCATATGTCCACTGCCCTGTGGACAGAGCCTATTGGGGTCTCTCCGTCTTTGCAGAAAGTTCTACTGACAAGCACTGGTTGTAGACCAGTAGTTTTCAACAGAGATCGATTTTCCCTCCTGGGACATCTGGAAATGTTTGGAGACATTTTGGGATGTCACAGTTGAGGAGTGAGGAGGGGCTACTGGCATCTAGTGGTTTGAGGTCAGGGATACTGCTGAACATTCTTCTAGGCACAGGGCAGCCCCCAGAGAAGGAATGATGTGATGTAAGACATCTCAACAGGCTGGTAGACCCTGGTCCACAGAGAAGCTACTGCCTGCCATGGCTGGAATCTTGGGCAATCTCTCTCCCTCCCTTCCTTCTCTCTCTGTTATAAAAGATGAGCAAAACTGGGCGAAGTGTTATAGACAGGACACACCTAACTGAGGCTTTCTCCTCTGACTCAAAGAAATTGAAAAAAATTTTCTCACTATATCTTTCAGAAATTTTCAATACCCATATCCACAAACCACCTAAAATCATCTATGTCCCAGTGGTCCATTCTATGAGAAACATCGAACAAGACCACCCCTCCACTTCACAATGGAAAACCTGAGGCCTAGAGGGGCTCCTTGCCTGTTCTTGGGATGAGGGGTGTCATGGTCAGTACTGAGCGAGCAGAGAACTTGCAGAGGCATGTTCATAGAGCATCGCTGACCCCGAGGTCAGGCTTTTCTACAGAAGTCAGGGCTGAGGCATGCCTTCCACCGACAAAGCCCTCCCCCTAGCCATTCAAGTCAATTCCGCCTCCTCCATTCCCACCTTGGACCTTCCTCATCACGGCAGGCAGGCTCCACAGATCCTTCCCACTGAGGAAGAAATGGGCAAAATCATCCTGAGCTGGATGGAAAGCCTGAGAACCATGACAGACCAGTTGGGGCTTTGGTCACCATCAGGCAAAGGGGGCGGGGAAAGGAGCACTGCTTCCGCTGTGGATTCCCCATCCCTCCTCCCCGCCAGGGCTGCCCAGGGGCCACCTGCCCCACCACGCCCAGTTACCTCCGGATGTGCTGCTGCAGGTCAAAGTTTTTGGTGAATGACTTGTCACAATATGAGCACTTGAGTTTCTGAGCCTTTGGTTTCCCTGCAGCTGACGAAAAATAAAAAAAGACACACACACAGAAAAAGACAAAGAAGGGGATGGTGAGGCTGGCGACACAACTGTAGGCAGCAAGGGCAGCTTCCAGCCACTCTACCCCTAGACCCAGGGCCAGACAGCCCAGATCCGAGGAGGTCTACATCCACGGACAGGCTGGGGAAGAAGCACAGGTAAGTCTCTCACAGGGCCTGGGAGAAGAAATCCCAGGACACGCTCTGGCTGGGAAAGTAGGGCAAACCCCTCAAAGACTCCCTTCTGCCGGAGGATAAAGTCCACCCTCTCTGCCATGGCCTATGGGGCTCTGCATCCTCTACTTCCTACCAATCCTATTATTCTTACAATCTAGTTGAAGTGAACTCCTGGCTAACCTCGAAAGACCTCAAACATGGTCCCACCTCAGGGCCTTTGCACCTGCTGTTCCACCTTGCCTAAAATGCTTATCCCTCAGACAGTCATGAAACTGTTCTCACCCCCAGACAGATAGGCAGCAGCATTTTCCAGTCTCTATCCAGTATTCTCAATCACAGTACTCTGTTAATCTGCTTTCTAGAGTGAGCCATAAATATTTTATTGCCTGTCTGTTTCTCCCATTAAACTGTGAGTAACTAAGGGTAAGGAAATCATGATCCAAGATGCTAGATTTCCAGTTCTGACACCAAGCCTGGCACACAGATGCTCAACACATTTGTGAAAGGAAAGAAGGGGCTGGAAGCCCTGAAAACTCTCAATTCTTCTGCCTTTCTCTACTACCACTACTTTCTGACATCGTCCCCAGCCATATACTTAGCATCTCTAACAGGGTGGCAGACATCGCTGCTTGCCTGCCTAATACCCAATCTTCCCTTTTTCTTTCTTCACAAATCCCCTACATAATGGGAGCATCAATGTTCCTGGCTAAGAGAGATATTTCCCAGCTTCCTTTGGAGATAGATATGATCATGTGACTTAGTAACCAATGAAATGTAAGCAAAAGCATCATGCTTAGAACTTCTGGGACCTGGGAGATGCTTCTTTTGTCCTTCTTCCAGATGCTTAGAATATGAAATTTGATGACTGGAGCTTCAGCAGCCATCTTACACAATGAGGCACCTAAGAACAAAAGTCATGTTCTAGGAATGATGGAGCAGAAAGATAGAAGAAATGGGGGTGCCTGGTGATAATATAGGCATACAAACTCCAGATTGCCTGTCTCTGAACTTGTTTTGCACAGAACAACAAAATTCTACCATTTTGGAGTCACTCCTATATTGGATTTTCCACTACATGCAACCAAACTTAATCCTAACTATCACAAAAGGGAAGACTGGAACCAAGCAGCCTGTGGACAGGTACATCCATGCTGAGGAGAGATGCCATGACAGGCTGTGTGCCCACCTTCTGGGAGTCCACTGGAACCTTTGGTCCGTCGGGTCTTCAGTGATGGTGGGGAGTCAAAGGTGGCCACTGTGCCCCTGGGGGCGCTGGTCATAGGGGCAGCAGGGCTTGGTCCTTTTGGTTTGAACCCTTGTTTGCCGGGGCTGTACACCTGGGGTGTGGGGTATACTGGAGCCTCCACACACTGGTTTGGCACCTATAAGGACAGCAGAGTCAAGGAGAGTGCCCTGGGAAGGGAGGGAGGAGCTGCCCCAGGTAGCGGGACCTTTACTGTGGCCCTGGCTGATCTCAGCCACCCACAGCTACATCACCACCCTAACTCCTCCACCTCACTCAGTACCCCCAGTCACTCCCAAGACCCCTTTGAATAGAACTCCACGAAGCCAGCAGGCTAGAAGCGGCTTTGGAACCAGGCTGCTTGGGTTCAAATCCTGATTCTGCCACTTATCATTTAAGTGACCTTGGGCAAGTCTTTTAACTTCTGTTTCAGTTTCTGCATCTGTAAAATGGGGCCAATTATAGAGACCCTGTATGAGGACAGATCTTAGGAGAGGGCCTGGCAAGTAGTAAGCACCCAGTCAACATCAGCTGTTGTGATGGCCATTATTATTGTTGTTAGTAGTAGACTTCTTGCACAGGAGAACTAGGAAGTCAGAAGGGTCTATGCCCTCACCAGCTACTCCACTTCTGAACCAACTCTGCCTGATGCCACACCAGCAGGCATCCCTTGACTAGGAATCGACACTGAAGCCACGAGAATTTACCAAAGGAATGAGCCACCCAAACTCAGTGACCACTAAGCTCACATCATGGCACTGGGGTACTGTAAAGAACTCATTTTTTCCTTCATCTACCTGTCATTCACTGGTCTTCCTGGGCTGCCCTAACCAAAATTCCACTTCCTCTCCTCTGTTTCATTTTCCTCCTTAGGGCATCATACCTAATAAATTATGCATTTTACTTACTTACCCTATCATCTGCCTCGTTTCATGCAGGCAGGGACTTCTGCTCTGCTTTTGTTTCTTCCTCTATCCCCAGGCCTAGAGCAATGCCCGGCACAGAGTGGGCACTCAATAAACATTCGCTGAATGAGTGAATTCAATTATGGACGTCTCAGGCATCTAATACAGCACCACTAGGTGCTTCTGCCAGGTCTTGCCTGTTGGCTTTTGGCACCTTCCTACACCCGCCCATGCTCTTCCCTGAAATCCAGAGGTGGCAAGCTTGAAACCACATTGTCAAGTACCCCTGCCAGCAAAGTTCTGAACACAAATTAAGTTTTGCCCATGAGAAGCATCTACATGAGATTTGAAGGCGGAAGGGAGGTAGAAACTGTTCTCCTTGGCAGCCATTCTGGGAGACAGGCAGGTTAGCAGTCATGAGTTTTGGAGTGGCAAGCTGAACCCTACATTCCCCTCCTGATTACCAGCACCGAGAATGGCAGGGCAGCTGAAACCTCAGCAACAGAATCCTACAGCTTTCTCACCAAGCACAGTGTCCTGGTTACAAGGGCCAAGCCAGAACAGTGACCCTAAAAACGAGTGGCTCTTGCCAACCCTGACTTTAACTCCTCCAGCCCTTCTATCAGCCCTACAGATTTAACTTCCTGTATTAAATCCCTCTGTTAGAAGTATCTAGTGGTTTCAATTTTCCTAACCAATACAGCACTCAATATTTGTCACAGTGAATGAATTCACCCATCATCCAGGTCATTCCTGAGCAATGATATGGCTGCCACTGGGTTAGTTCTCATTATCTTCACAGCTCTACAAGGGGAGTTCCCCTTCTAGAGTCTCTTCTCTGAAACAGGTCAAAGCACTCTATTTCAGATACCAGCTGTGGGTGTCCCACAGGCAAGGTCTCTGCTAGGTGCCAAGGATGCAAAATCAAAGACGATTCAGGCTCTGTTTTCAGAGAGCACTCTTTGTCTACATGAAAAATAAATAACAGCAGCTATTCCTATGCTGGCCCCTCTGTCTATGAGGCCACCATCATCCTCTCAGCATCTCACTAGCTAAATTATTTTTAAATTTTTAAATAATATGTATTTATTTAAATATTTAAATACAAAATTTACAAGTCACTTTTACTGATCAATTGGTGACTCAACTAGATTCTTTTTATTTTGCATTTGGGTATTAACTGATCAACAAACAATGCTGTGAGAGTTTCAGGTGAACAGCAAAGGGACTCAGCCATACATACACATGTATTAATTTTTTAAAAAATTCAGCCAAGTCCTTGCTTTATTCTCCCAGGGTAGGGAAAATCCCCCTGCAGGGTATAACACTACATGGCTAGTGGTGGAATTTTCCTCCAGTCTAGTTCTCTTTCCAGAGAGACTACCTAACATAGAATGTCTGTATGGCTGGATTCTAGAGTGAGTCTGAGATAATGTGACCTCAAGTGCAGGCGGGCTCCTTCTGTCGTAACCATGTCCCCTAGCACTTGTGCCTGGCATGGTTCTGAAGTCTCAGTGCCTTGAGGGTGCACTGCCTGTAGTTCGAAACTCTTCAGCCAGGAATTAATATGGTACATATGGTACAGGCACGCCTTGAAGGTACTGGGGGTTCAGTCACAGACCACTGCAGTAAAGCAAACATCACAGGAAAGCAAGTCACACAAGTGTTCTTTTTATTTTCCAGTGCATATAAAAGTTTTGTTTATGAAAAAAAGTTTTGTTTATGAAAAAAAGTTATATTTATAAAAAAAAGTTACGTTTGCTCTATCCTATAATCTGTTAAGTATGCAATAGCATTACACCCTAAAAAATGTATGTATCTTAAGAAAACTTTTTTGACTTTATTGCTAAAAAAATGCCAACCACACCTGAGTCTTCAGCAAGTAATAGTAATAACATCAAAAACCACAGATCACCATGACAGATATAATGACAATGAAAAAGGCTGAAATGTTGTAAAGATTACCAAAATTTTGACACAGAGACACAAAGGGAACAAATGCTGTTGGAAACATGGCACAGATAGCCTTGCTCGACAGAAAACACAGTATCGGCAGAATGCAATGAAGCAAGGTATGCCTGTACACTGACTAAATGGCCTCAATTCTTTACTTCTTCTGGTACCCAAACCCTTTCCAGTGTGACTTGCAGTTTTTCCCATCAAGAGGTGGCATCTATTTCCGTACTCCTTCAACCTAAGCTGGCCTTGTGACCTGCTTTCACCAGCAGAAGTGACACTGTGGCACTTACAAGCCTAAACCTCAAGAAGTCTTGAGCATTTCTGCTTGCATTACTGCACGTCCACCACTGCGGTGAGACCATGCCTGGGGAGCCTGCCTGAGAAGGAAAGATGTGTGGAGGAGAGCTGGGTCACCCCACCTGATTATTCCACCCTAGGCCACTCTAGTGTTCTGGCCTGGAGAATCCTAGGGACAGGGGAGCCTGGTGGGCTGCCGTCTGTGGGGTCGCACAGAGTCGGACACGACTGAAAGCGACTTAGCAGCAGCAGCAGCAGCAGGCCACTCTAGAGTAGCAGCCAGTCAGGCAACCTCCAGACATGTGGGAGCACCCGGCCAAGATCAGCAGTTGCCAAGCTGACCACCATAGACGTGAGAACAATAAACATCTTTCCCCAAATACTGTATTTCTTACACAGTCACAGCTAACTGATACAATTAGCTTGTTACAACATATGAGACACTCACATATATAATTTTGGTCCTTTCCCCAAAGGCAAGCATTTTCTTGACTGGTCTGAGTACTCTGAAGGCAGCTTGTATTTCTGCTAAAACCCCTGCTTCATTTCACCTTCTTATGGGGTGCATTTTGCTCTTACACGTATGATAGCTTGAGCTGGTTTTGCCCCCACAGTATCTCTGGCATCAGAAAAGGCTCAGGTTACCCGTGACGACTATGACCAGCTTTTCCCTCTTCACCCCAAGCCCCAGCGTCTGCTCACCTCCAGGGGTGGGTAGGGCTGCATTCCCAGTGCTTGGATCTCTACTGTTCCACTCCCAGAGAGGGGTGCTGTGGCGCTGTACACCTCCACCACGCCATTCCCGCCAGGGTTGGGACGCCCAGGGGGGCCCAGGCTCTGGGGTGGGGGTGGTGGAGGTTG
>SJYA01002112.1:400982-486393 GCA_006410615.1 Neotragus moschatus | reverse complement strand
GGTGGAGGCTGGGCCAGGTAGTTTGGTGCAGGATGCATATTCAGGTTACTCTGAAATCACAGAGAAAATTAAATTGTCATAGCCTCTGAGACCAGCTGTCTGATTTATCAGCAGGGAAGGACACTTGCCTCGGCCAGCCACGTGGGAAGAAGAGAGGAAAAGGCAGAGAGCAGGCATGCAAACCAAATCACGGGAGAATTCCAAGGAGCCATCAGTCTGGTATTGCTGCCTTTTCCCTATGAAAGTCAGCAGAAATGGCCCAGCTTGTGCAGAAATGAGCTCACAGAGCCGGCCTAATGTTGCTCTCTTTAGAAGGGCTTGCTTGTAGGACTGGCTCTGAACTGGCATCTGAGAACCTGCCTTGAAGACGGCTCCCCGGTTTTCTGTTTGTTTGTTTTGGCTGCACTGTGCATCATGTGGACCAGGGATTAAACCCATGCCCACTGTCTTGGAAGCTCGGAGTCTTAATCACTGGACTGTGGGGAAGTCCTGCAGGTTCCCTATGGTGATGAGGCTATTTTGCCCACCTGGGGCACTGGCCCTAGTGTACCAACTACCTAGACAGTTTGTACAACAATGTGATTTATGGTGAACAACTCCTTCCCACCTAGGGATCTAGAATAGTGCTGTGTGGCTGGAAGCCTACATGACATCCTCAACAGAAGCCCTGGGCTTAGAGTCAAAGGGGTTCTTTCCTGGCAGAAACTCTGGGCACTCTTGCCTGCTGGAGGATGCCGTGAGCCCCCCGAGCAGCCTCTCCCCACTTTCCTGAGGCAAAGAAAGCTGGAGACTTGGAAGAACGCTGATTTCCTGCAGACTCCAGTTGCTGGGTCTTTCTTCCTCGCTGGTCCTGCTGTGTATCCTTCTACTTTAAACCAGCCAAGAGCACAAGCATCCTGAGTCCTGGGAGTCTTTCTAGAGAGTCACGAAATGTGTGGGTGGCTGTGGATCCTTGAAACACAGCCACTGACTTCTAGCAATTGATTCTACAAAAAAAATCAACCAGGTAGGCAAAGATAACCATACGCAGATGTTACTTGTCATTTTTATAATAGCAAAAACTGTCAATGACTACATGGCCTCCCACTGGAAGTTTGGCTAAACAGAGGATGGTCCATCCACCTGGAATGGAACAGAATTCTCTGTGGCTGTTACAGTGATGGTGCTGATTAGTATTCAATAAAGGGTGCTTCTCTTAATTGCTGTTCCTTGGGTTCCATGGTCAAATATGTCCGGGGAAAAATCAGGGTTGACAAAATCAGAAGTATTTCTCAAGTATTTAACTGAAGGAAAAACCCAGGGACAGAGCACCTCAGACTGTTGGACCAATGATCCTTTCTCTACTGGAAAGTCCTAAGGAGCCACTGTTCCGAGGAACACTTCAGTAAATACTGATGTAGGGTTGTAGGCATAGATAGAAAATGATGTTAAACAAAAGGCAAAGTAAGAAAGGGGTTCCCAGGTGGTGCAGTGGTAAAGAATCCGCCTGCTAATGCAAGAGATAGAAGAGACTCAGGTCCAATCACTGGGCCAGGAAGACCCCCTGGAGTAGAAAATGACAACTGGCTCCAGTATTCTTGCCTGGAAAAATTCCATGGACAGAGGTGCCTGGCGGGCTACAGTCCATGGGGTCACAAAGAGTCAGATACGACTGAGTGCACAAAGTAAGGAAAGCAAGTTCCAGCACAGTGCATGTAAGATCCATTTATACAGATGTGTATGTTTTAAACATATTTATATAAAAAGCTATTTCTATCTCTATTTGCATTCGAAGGTCAGGAAATCCAGACACCAAAATTTTGGTAGTGTTTTCTCTCGGTAGAGGGAATAAGAGTACTTGTTTGACTTTTCAATTTTTATTCCGTAGAATTTCAAACCTACAAAAAGGTTGCAAACGGAATACAATGAATGCTCTTTCTACCTCATTTAATTCACCAGTTGTTACCATCTTGCCGCATCAGCAGTACACGTTTGTGTGTACATATACACACATATATACCTGTGTTTTGTTAAGCCCCTTGAAAGTTAGCTACAAATATGACACTTGATTTCTTAAAACTACTAGATGCATCTCTAAGAACAAGGACATCCTCCTTTGCAACAACTGGATGAAGACACACGGAAAATTGAACAGATGTAATACTATTATCTAAAATATCCAAATTCCTCCATGTTCTAATCTCCCTAAGTGTCCCAGTAAGGCCTTTAAGGCTTCCCTCACCCCTAACCCCCACACCCTATCTAGAATCCAACCAAGAATTGCAAATTCAGTTGGTTTCCCTGTCTCTTTCAATATTAAGAAAAATTTTAAAAAAACCTTTTCTTTTGTGTACTTTCTAGTGTTTTTCTAATGGACATGGAACACTTCTGCAAAGAAAAAAAATAGAAGGGCTTCCCTAGTAGCTCAGTGGTAAAGAATTCACCTGCTAACGCAGGGGACACGGGTTTGATCCCTTATCCAGGGAGATCTTACATACCACTTAGCAACTAAACCCATGTGCCACAATTATTGAGCCTGTGCTCTAGAGCCCAGGAACCTTGACTACTGAGTCCTCGAGCCGCATCTACTGAAACCCGCTCACCCTGGAGCCTGTGCTCTGCAGCAAGAGAAGCCACTGCAGTGAGAAGCCTGTACACCACGACTAAAGTAATAGCCCCCAGTCTCCAAAGCCGGAGAAAAGCCTGTGCGCACAGCAAGGAAGGCCCAACATGGACAAAATATTTTAAAATATAGTAATTTTTAAAAAAGAATAAAAGCATGAGTCCAAAGAACTGGACTATGGCTATGAAACCCCAGAGTCATGCTGTGGGTCCCAGCTGAACACATCAGCTTCCCCATCCACAGGAGGGCTGGCCAAGGGAGAGCAGACAGTCCTCCTTAGCTTGAAGAAGAGCTGGGGTCAAGCCCCCTTCTTTCTACAAGATTCTGAATCTGCAGGAATCAACTTGCAGCCCAAAAATCAAGATCCTGTGAGAAAGTGGCCACCTCCTTACCTGCACAGGTGGGGGGCCTTGGGGCATGGGCTGGTCCAGGGACGTGAAGGCTGACATGGCGGACATGAGCACGTCGTCGCTTACCAAGATGTTCCCCTGCACCAGGGTCTGGATCAGCGGGGAGGGGGGCACTGTGATGTACGTGGAGATCTGGACAGTGAGAGAGAGACGGAAAGAGCATGTCTGACGTTCTGGAAGGAAGCAGACGGCGTGGGAGAAAAGATCTGGGTCTGGAGTCCCACATCTCCACCTCTGCTACTGCTCCCTGTCACATGACCCTGGGAAAGTCACACCACCTCTCTCAACCTGCATTTCCTCATATACCAAATGAGGAGAGTAAGTTACACCTCCCCTCAACGCCTATAACCTATGATCCAGCAACCATCTTTCCTGACCTCTGGCCTAGAGAAACATTCACACCTGTCCGCAAGGAGACCACAGAAAAAGAGTACTCTGCACAGCCTTTTTTCTAATAGTGAAAAACTGGAAATCACCTCGATGTATGTCCATCAATAGGAGGCTAGATTTAAAAACACGTAATACGGTCATGGATAGAATACTACAGACGGCAAGTAAGAGGTACTGCATGGAAAACTAAATTTTATAATAATATGTACATTATATATTCTCTGGAGAAGGCAATGGCACCCCACTCCAGTACTCTTGCCTGGAAAATCCCATGGATGGATGAGCCTGGTAGGCTGCAGTCCATGGGGTCGCTAAGAGTCGGACACAACTGAGCGACTTCACTTTCACTTTTCACTTTCATGCACTGGAGAAGGAAATGGCAACCCACTCCAGTGTTCTTGCCTGGAGAATCCCAGGGACGGCAGAGCAGGGTGGGTTGCCATCTATGGGGTTGCACAGAGCTGGACACGACTGAACTGACTTAGCAGTAGCAGTATATATTCTCATCCTTAAAAATCCAAACAATACTACTATGTAACTCCTGTGGGTACTTCAGTAAGTATGTGAAAATATAATAATATGCTCTCAGGTTAACAGCAAAGATGAATGGCAGGCCTTAAAAGAGGGTGTCAAACACGCAGTGACTTTCCCATTATAAATGCAAAGGGTGTTTTGTTTACTTGTTGCCTTTCTTCTCTGGCATCTTCTTAAGTCACCTGTCTATAGGACCCCTCGGGACAGCAGCAAATGAGCCCCCAATTCCAATAGAAGTCCTTGCCCTCAACCAAGCAAGGATATCCTGGGCAGGTTAGGGACCCACCCCATGTCACCGCCAGGAAAGGCAGTGACATGTATTTTTACAATGTCACATGCATTAGCCTGAGACAAAAAAAATGGGAAATCATTTCCATGTCCATCCAGCTCACTTAGGCAGAGGGATTTGGGTTTACCCCTAACCAACTGATTGTGTGCTAAGGTTTTCTCCTTGCCCAGGACTGGAAGAATTTTCCTCTCTCCTATTGAAAATAAAAAGGGAGTTAGGAGAGAAGGAACATCTCCTACTAAACGAAACTCATAATCAAGAAGTGAGAAAAATGACTATGTTCTACGTTAGAAAACGTGGTAACTTGAAAAGTTTCAGTGCACAGTGTCCTAGGGATCTGGGGGTGGACGTGTTTATCTTGATGGCAGGAATTATGTGTATACAACCACGGGGTAAGATTAATGTTTTAGAGCAGCAGTCCCCAACCTTTTTGGCACTGGGGACCAGTTTCATGGAAGACAATTTTTCCACAGACTAGGTACGGAGCAGGGGGGTGGTTTCAGATGATTTAAGAGCCTTAAATTCATTGTACACTTTATTTCTATTATTATTAATCAGATCACCAGGCATTAGACCCTGGAAGTTGGAGACCCCTCATTTTAGAGGAAGAAAGAGATAAGAGGAAGTCAAAGGGAAATCTAACCCCATGACCTGGCATCCTGGGACAAGCCCAGCCCCCTTTATGGGGTTTCTTTAATCCCTCTGAGCTCCCATCCATGGTGTCTTTGCTCTAGAACTGTGTTCCTGACTGAGGACTCTGGAAGTTTCTCCAGATAAACTCAGCATGCTTACCTGACCTCTAGACTTGTCTATCTGTCTCCATTTTCATCGCCTTTACTTAAAGGTCCAGGGGCATCTCAAATTCAACATGAGCAGCTGAACTCCAAATCTCCACCGTGTTCTCCCCACCTCAGTTAATGGCAACTCCAACTCTGGGCACACTTGCCTCCTCTTAATCTTACAACCTACATCCAATCCAGCCACTGCCTCAGCCAGTTCCACTTTCAAGATATTTCTAAAGTCTCATCCCTTATCTCCACTCCACTGCTACTATCCTGGTCAAGCCACCCACCACCACCCACTGCTGGATTTATACAGTTCAGTTCAGTTCAGTTCAGTTGCTCAGTCGTGTCTGACTCTTTGCGACCCCATGAATTGCAGCACGCCAGGCCACCCTGTCCATCACCAACTCCCGGAGCTCACCCAGACTCACGTCCATTGAGTCTGTGATGCCATCCAGCCAACTCATCCTCGGTCATCCCCTTCTCCTCCTGACCCCAGCCCCTTCCAGTATCACAGTCTTTTCCAGTGACTCAACTCTTCACATGAGGTGGCCAAAGTACTGGAGCTTCAGCTTCAGCATCATTCCTTCCAAAGAAATCCCAGGGTTGATCTCCTTCAGAATGGACTGGTTGGATCTCCTTGCAGTCCAAGGGACTCTCAACAGTCTTCTCCAACACCACAGTTCAAAAGCATCAACTCTTCGGCTCTCAGCCTTCTTCACAGTCCAACTCTCACATCCATANGGTCAACACCGAAATCAGATTGATTATATTCTTTGCAGCCAAAGATGGAGAAGCTCTATACAGTCAACAAAAACAAGACCGGGAGCTGACTGTGGCTCATGAACTCCTTATTGCCAAATTCAGACTTAAATTGAAGAAAGTAGGGAAAAACGCTAGACCATTCAGGTATTACCTAAATCAAATCCCTTATGATTATACAGTGGATTTATACAGTAGTCTCCTAATGGGTCTCTGTACTTTTCTTTTGACTCTCATCAAAATCTGTTGGGGTAAGGGTTGGGGAAGGGACAGCTAAGGAGTTTAGGATTGACACGTACACACTGCTATATTTAAAATGGACAACCAACAAGGACCTATCCTATAGCACAGGGAACTCTGCTTAGTACTATGTAACAACCTAAATGGGGAAAGAACTTGAAAAAGAATAGATAAATGTACATGTAAAACTGAATCACATTGCTGTATTGAAAGTAACACAATGTTGTTAATCAACTGGACTCCAATATGAAATAAAAAGTTATTTCTTGAACAACAACAAAAAAATCTGTTCTCTACAGCAGCTGCAGTGATCTAATAGAAGTATTTGTTGCTGTTGTTGTTAGTCGCTCAGTCGCGTCAGACTCTTTGTGACCCCATGGACTGTAGTCTGCCAGGTTCCTCTGTCCATGGGATTCTCCAGGCAAGAATACTGGAGTGGGTTGCCATCTCCTTCTCCATAAACCATATCCCTCTCCTGCTCAAAACCCTCCCATGGCTCCGATCTCAAGCAGAGTAAAAGCCTCACGATTTGCCAGGGTCTCCCTATTGCCTCTCTGACCTTATCGCTTCTTACCTCTCCTCACTCACTCAGCTCCAGCCACTGTCACCTCCTTGCTGTTTCTGGAATAAACCCAGCACACTCCTGCCTCAGGGCCTTTGCACTTGCTGACCTTCCCCCAGCATACTCTTTCCCCAAGGAGCTGCGTGACTATTTCTCACCTCCCAAGGTCTCTGCACAAATGTCACCTTTTCTCAGAGCTCATCCCATTGAGCATCACATACAAAAGGGCAAAACCGCCCAGCCCTGTCCTGGTAACCCCCTTCTGCACTGGTCCTGGGAGAAGTCCATCTCAACATGTCTTTTGGGTGGTGTCTGTCTTACCTTTTTCCACGACAGCAGTGACCTGGTCTGTTTGTCCACTCCTGTACCCCTGGTGCCCACACAGAGCATGACACACAGCAGGTGCTCAAAAAAAGACTTGAAGAGCTGAATGAACAAAGCGAATGAATGAATACCTGGCGATTGGGAGGAGGCGGGGCCTGCTGGACGGCTGAGGGTGCTGCCGAAGGTGTGTAGATGCCGTTGGTGGCCAGTGAAACTGTGGCCAGGGGCAGGGCACTCCCTTGGCACTGTTCCCTCTTGTGGGTCATAAATGCTGGAAGCGAATTGAACTGCTTCTTGCACTTCCCGCAGAGAAAGACATCCTCATCATCTAAGGGTCACATCCGCAGAGTAGCAGAAATAACGGGAAAAAAGCAATAAAAAAGGAGAGGGCATCAGTGAGAAATGGGAGGCCCATGGCTGGCCCATGAGAAAGGCAAACTAATGCATTCCATCACTCAGAGCTTGAGGGTCAAGCATCAACTCTGTGCTTCCTATGAGCTTTCAAATCACATCAGCACCTTCGGGAATATCCAGCCAGGTTCACACAGGTATTGAAAAAGTCAGAAATCAGGAAATAGTAAGGTGGCTTCGCTTCACGGTTGAGACAGTCAGAACCTTTATTCTGCCTGAATTTATTTATTCACCAGTCCCCAGATGGGCTGCATGATCACACTCCTGGGTGCCTCTGCATCCCCTGCTCCCCCTGCCAAGCTGCCTCTCCCAGAATGACTCATTCTGCAAGGCTCAGCCTAGATGTCACCTCCTCCAGGAAGCCCTCCTAAAGCAATGTTCACAGTTCCTTCCTCTAAGCAAGCCTCTCATCACATTTTCCCCATCACCAACATATTTTGTAAGGGAAGGAAATATGTCTTATTTATCACCATAACTGCAATATTTTCTGGGCACCTAGGAAGCCTTCAGTGGATGTCTGTTGAACGCATGCAAAACTAAATGAAAGATCAGCTGCAGTTACCACCACCCATAACTGAAGGCCCACTACAGGCTACGTAGTATGCCAAAGTTTTCAATATTCACTCTTCCTTCTTAAACAATATAAACTTTAGTGAGAAACATGGCCATCTAGTTAAAGAACATATTTCCTAGACTTCTTTGCAGCTAGACATGTCATGTGACTAAACTCCAACCAATAGGATAGGAGAAGTATTCTGTCTATACAATTTTCTCTTGAAAGGGAAGGGGTATGACTTCCACTTCCTTCTTTCCTCCCTTCCTATTGGCTGGAGTGTGGAAATGAAAGTGGGAGGTTGCAGCAGCCATCTTGGACCCCATGCGGAGAGTGGCAGAGCCATACAGAAGAAGGGGTCTGAGTCACTGGGACTTCATACCACAGAGAAACTTTAATCGTGTACAGATTACAAGACACTTGCATTTCTTATTTACCACAGCTAAAACCAAATCCCAAGTACCCTCACAAGATTACTATGAGGTGGACTGTCGTTCTCATTGTACATACGTGGAAACTGAGGCACAGAGAGGTTAATTCATTTGCCCAAGGTCACAGAGCCAAACTTCAGGAGCAAGGATTCAAACTAGGTGCATATCTCTCTGTCCCCAGCATGGTTCCCAAGTACTCAAAAATCTTTGTAGCATGAATAGGTGAACACACAGACTCACACAGGGCTCTAAAGAAAGCCCTCTTCTTGTCTCAAGAGCCTGAGTTGTAAATTGGAGACACTCGTGTTTAGTCTCAGAGAGGAGGCCGAGGAACTACTTTGGGTCAAAGGCAAAAACATCAGGGATCCTAGTCATTCTCTGTTATGATCCGCACACTTACTAAGGGATTGAGGACCAGTGGCCTCAGAGCTAAGCAGAGAAAGGTTGAGCCTGAAGATCCAGGCTGGGAGGAAGGGGACAGGGTTCAGACACTGGAGGACAACCTGGGGACCACAGCGGGCAGTTCACTCCCATACCCCCCCCATCAGCCCCATCTGTTTTTCACGGGAAGCCCCTTACCCTTCCCGCTGATGAACCTGGGCAGATACTCACCCAGTGGCTGGATAGCAGGGGGTGCATTGACACTCTGGCCTGTTGGATCAGGAACTGCTCCTTGGCCATCCAACAATGACTGGACGGCCAAGACAGTCTGATTGTCCATTCCTGAAGAAAGAAAAGTAGTCTTTTTGGAAGGTGAACTCAGCATCCTGCTGTGACTTCACCCTTAAAAGCCAGACCCACTGCAAGGCCCCGATGGCTAAAGTGGTTGGCCATGCCCTGATATACATTCTCTCCTGCTTCTACTATAACATAACCCAAGATGTAGGGCTAGAAACATGACCCCAAAAGAAAGATTACATTTCCCAGCCACTCTTGCAGCTAGTGAATGTCTAAGTTCTGGCCAACAGGAGTTTTGGGGAAGTTTTCTTTAAAACTTCCCAGTATGAGACCTCCTTCTTTGTCCGATCCTCCATCCTGCTTCCTAGAAAAAGAAGATGATGGTGGGAAGTCCAGCTGCCATCCCAGATCATGAAGACAAGGGCCAGGCCCTAGGCACTGCAGGGCAAAAAACTGGCTAGATCCTGGGCCACTGGAGACCTGGTATAACACGGCCACTGTCACACTGTGGGGTGCGTTTTTCTGGACTCCCACATGACAGAAATAAACTTCTAGCCTGTTTAAGCCACTGCTAGGTTGGCTCTTCTTACTCATGGATGAATCTAATCCAAAGGGCAATAACCCCTCTGGAAATCATGTTACTGAGTCTTCCCCAACCACACCCAACAAATGCCACAAACCTGTTTGTACTTGGGCTTCTCCTGTTTTCTAAATGTACTTATTTTTTCAGATCCTCAATAAACAGTGCAATCTGGGTTTGGGTCAGGGGTTGGGGGAAGCTCTTGAGAAGCTGACTACATTTACCTTTTCCAATCAGCTGTCACTGTTGCGATTCTCACTAGTACACTGTCCAGCCATGTCACCAGCTGGAGGACAGGCCCCCTCACACCTAAGTGGCCCCCAAGGCACACTACCTCCCTCCCAAATAACCCAGAGGGCTGCTTCTTCTCTCCGTCCTCACAGTCAGCCTCTCAGCTCTGACCTGGACACCTACCCCAGCCCCTCACTGAAAAGCATTTGATCCTGCGGTCAGGCTGAACCCATACTTCTCCCTGTGACGGTATGGGCTGTGCATCTCCTGAGGCCAGGCTTCTCTCCATCCTCTCCAGCTCCTGCAGAAGCCACTCTCCACCAGCTGGCCCCTCTCACACTGTGCCCACCACCTCTCCTTCTCATCAGCGGCTACACACATTCAGGTCTCTCTAGATAGCCTCCTTCGAAGCCATGTTCTCATCTCTCTTCCCTTCAACATCAAGCATCCAATGAGAGTTGTCTACATCCTCCATCTCTTCTGGCCACTTCGCAATCCTCCTCCACCCACTCCAGGGGGGCTTAAGCCCCCATCATTCCACCAGAATCACCAAAGAGCAGCCGGCAGCACTGGATGTTTCTTCTTGAAACACCCTCTTCCAAGGCTCCAGGGCGCCAGCTTCCTGGGTCTTCTCCCATCTTTCCACTTGCTACTTCCCTGCATCCTTCACTTTCCTCTCCTGTCTGCCTACTAAATATTTCTGTATTGAAGGGTTCCTTCTGTCTGGCTCTCTCTCGCCTCTCACTCTTCCACTCTCCCTGAGAATCCTCACTCACCCTCATCTAGTTCTCCCTATTATCTTGAGTGTCAAACCATTCTGGGGTCTATCCTCCCCCAGAATGAGGTTCAGGAAATCTTCTATCATGATGCAAAACTGCACATCAGCATTCGTGTGCAAACCTGTACCTGAATGTTTATAGCAGTTTTATTCATAACAGTAAAAAGCTGGGAGCAAGTCAGATGTCCTTCAGTGGGTGAATAGTTAAACAAACTGCAGTTCATCCACACCACAGAGCACCGCTCAGTAATAAAAAGGGCCAAAGTACAGATATAAGCAACAACTTGGATGAATCCAGGGAATTATACTGTGTGAAAAAACCCATTCTCAGAGGTTATATACTTTATGATTTTAATTACATGGCATTCTTGAAATGACAGTATTTTAGAAACTGAGATATATGTATACTCATGGCTGATTTGTGTTGTCACATGGCAGAAACCAACACAACACTGTAAAGCAATTTCCCCCCAATTTAAAAAAGAAAGACATGGAGAACAGCGAACAGCAGATCAGGGTGCCAGACATGGGGGACAGGGAGCAGAGGAAGAGGTGGATGTGGCCATAAAAAGAGCAACATCTTGCAGTGAAAGGATGGTTCTGTAGAGCCACTGGTTGTAATATTACAGGATAGTGTTACAGGATGTTACACTGGGGGAAACTAGGGAAAAGATAAACAGAATCTCCCGGTATTATTTCTACATCTGCACGTGAGGCTACAGAACCAAAAAGATTTCAAAATAAAAAGTTTAATTTTAAAAAATAAAATAAAATAAAAAATAAACAAATACTGCCTGGGACTTCTCTGGTGGACCAGAGGTTAAGAATCGCCCTCCCAATGCAGGGGGTGTGGGTTCAATCCCTGGTCGGGGAACTAAAATCCCACAGGCTGCAACTAGAGAAGCCCACACACTGCAATGAAGATCCGTGTAGCCAAAATTAAATAAATGAAAAATACTGCCTGTCAAAACTGTGGGGACAATAAAAAGATCAGTGGTTGCTGGGGGCGGGGCGGGGGCGGGGAACGGATGAACAGGCAGAACACAGAGAAGTTTTAGAGCAGTGAAAATATTCTATATGCTAATGCAATAATGGTGGATATATGTCATTATACAGTTGTGCAGTAGAAAGTAAACACGACGAGTGAAACTTAAATGATGGGGACTTCCCTGTGGTCCAGTGGATAAGAATCTGCTTGCCAATGTAGGAGACATGGGTTCAACCCCTGGTCCGGGAAGATCCCACACGCCAAGGGGAAACTAAGCCTGTGGGCCACAACTACTGAGTCGGAGCTCTAGAGGCCATGAGCCACAACTACTGAAGCCTGAGAGCCTAGAGCCCGTGCTGGCAAAGAGAGAAGCCAATACGGTAAGAAGCCTGTGCACCACAACAAAGAGTAGCCCCCACTCGCCGCAGCTAGAGAAAGCCCGCATGCAGCGATGAAGACCCAGCAGAACCGAAAGTAAATCATTTTTTTTAAAAAGATAAATGACGGACTTTTGAGTGCTTATGATGCATCAGTGCAGGTTCACTCTTGGTAACGACCGTACCACTCTGGTGAGTTATGCTGATTAAAGGGGAGGTTATGAATGTCTAAGGTCAAAGGAAGTCTCTGCATCTTCCTCTCAACCGTGTAAACCTAAAAGTGTCCTAAAAGAAATAAAGTGCTTGATAAAAATGCTGCCTATCTATGCCTCTGTAACTCATGCTTTCGAACTGCGGTGCTGGAGAAGACTCCTGAGAGTCCCTTGGATAGCAAGGAGATCAAATGAGTCAATCCTAAAGGAAATCCACCTTGAATATTCATTGGAAGGACTGATGCTGAAGCTCCGATACAATTTAGCAACTGAAGAACAACAAATCTAAAACTCACACTAAATGTGTGGTTCCTCACCCCTCATTCTGTTCCTCTCCTAGTAGTTCTCATCAGTAAGAACAGGGTACCACTGCCCACCCTGTCAAAGCCCCTGGGACGACCCCTGATTCCTTCCTTAACCTATCTCCCTTCCCATCTTGACTTCGAGCCCTTCAGGAAGTCTAGCCTAGTCTGTCTCCCAAAGATCTCTCAGATCCACTTTCTCTCCATCCCCCCAGCTGTCCTCGGGGCCCAGGCCACCATTAGTTCTCAGCAGGACGGCCACAGTGGTCTCAGCTCCCTGCTGCCACTCTGGCCCCTCCTGTCTGTTCTCAGGGCAGCCAGGGTGAACTTTATAAAACATACATTAGCTTGTGCAGCCCCCCTGCTGCAAACTCCTTCTTAGCTCCACAGTGATGCCAAGATAAAGTTCAGAAACATCCTCTCCAGCTGCTCACTTGAACTTCTGTGAACCTCAGACCTCTCTTACCTCAAGGCTTTTTGGAAATGCAGTTCCCACTGCCTGGGGACTGGAAATCCAGTTCCCACCTCTGGATCCCAGAGTTCTGCTGCCCTTCTCCAACCCCAGCATAATCACACAGTCCGAGGAACCGATTTTTCCTTTCCTTGTTCATTACTCAGTACATAGACATAAACAGGACTTTCCTGGTGGTCCAGTGGTTAAGAATCCACCTGCCAATGCAGGGGACACAGGTTCAACTCCTGGTCTGGGATGATTCCATATGCTCTGGAGCAGTTAAGTTGGTAAGCCACAGCTACTGAGCCCTAGACCTGCCACTACGGAGGCCTGAACACCCTAGAGCCTGTGCTCTGCAACAGGAGAAGCCACGGCCAGGAGAAGCACATGCCCCACAGCTAGAGTAGCCCCTGCTTGCTGCAATGGGAGAAAGCCTGTGCAGCAACAAAGACCCAGNCTTTATGTTCCATCAGCCTCTCCTTGGAGACTTACTATGTACCAAGTTCTCCGATACTTTGGCCACCTGATGCGAAGAACTGACTCATTGGAAAAGTCTGATGCTGGGAAAGATTGAAGGCAGGAGAAGAAGGGGACGACAGAGGATGAGATGGTTGGATGCCATCACCGACTCAATGGACATAGTTTGAGTAAACTCCCGGAGTTGGTGATGGATAGGGAGGCCTGGCGTGCTGCAGTCCATGGGGTGGCAGAGTCAGACACGACTGAGCAACTGAACTGAACTGAACTGAAGTTCTATAATAGCTCTGGGAATACAGTGGTTCTTTCCCTTGAAGTTGGTGGAGGGGGTGCAAATAGGCATTAAATCTTTTAAAAGATTATTTAATTACAAGGTGTGATGTTTCAAAGATGAATACTTGAGTCACAAGGAAGAGATGGGGTGTGCTTGGGAGGGAGAGAACCATGGAGGTGGCCAAGAATCATGATCTCTCTCCCATGGGGTTTTCCTGGTGGTCTAGAGGTTAAGAATCCACCTGCCAATGAGGGAAACACAGGTTCAATGCCTGGTTTAGGAAGATTCTACATACCAAGGAGCAACTAAGACCCTACGCCACAACTGCAGAGCCTGTGCTCTGGAGCCTGTGAGCCACAGCTACTGAGCCCCCTCGCCCTAGAGCCTGTGCTGCGCAACAAGACACCACAGTGAAAAGCCCTCGTGGGACAAGTAGAGAGTAATCCCCGTTCACTGCAACTGCAGAAAGCCCGCACATAGCAATGAAGCCCCAGAGCAGCCAAAAAATAATTTAAAAAACGATCTCTCCCATGAGCATAGTCATATGTTCCTACAAGTGGACTACCATAGATTTGACTGTAAACATTCTCCTTGTTTTTTCTTAAATACCTATGTTAGCCTCATCCAAAGCAATCATCACAAAAATCACAGTTTTAATTTTCTTATATTCACTAAATGTTTTTGCTAAGCCATGTCTGATTCTTTGCGACCCCATGGACTGCAGCATGCCAGACTTCCCTGTCCTTCATTATCTCCTGGAATTTGCTCAGCTCATGTCCATTAAGTTGGTGATGCCATCCAACCATCTCATCCTCTGTCACTCCCTTCTTCTCCTGCCCTCGGTCTTTGCCAGGTTCAAGGTCTTTTCCAATGTGTCAGCTCTTCATGTCAGGTGGCCAAAGTATAGAAGCTTCAGCTTCAGTATCAATCCTTCCAATGAATATTGAGGATTGATTTCCTTTAGGATTGGTTTGATCTCCTTGCAGTTCCAGGGACTCTCAAGAGTCTTCTCTAACACCACAGTTCGATAGTTCTTCAGTGTTCAGCCTTCTTTAGGTTCCAACTCTCACATCTGTACGTGACTACTGGAAAAACCAAAACTTTGACCAGATGGACCTTTGTCAGCAAAGTAGTCTCTGCTTTTTAATATGCTGTCTGGGTTTGTCATAGCTTTCCTTCCAAGGAGCAAGCATCTTTTAATTTCATGGCTGCTGTCACCATACACAGTGATAGGACTGGATGCTGTGATCTTAGTTTTATGAATGTTGAGTTTTAAGCCAGCCTTTTCATGCTTCTCTTTCGCCTTCATCACTAAATATATAACTCCTAAAATTAAAAATAGACAATCTGTTCAAAGCGCCACTGTCATAGGACATTGTTTCACTGCTCCTGATAAATTACCTCAAACACCCTCTGTCTAAAGGCCCATGTCTACCATGCACTTCCCATCCCGTTCCGAAAGCTGCTGCCCACCCACCACCACCAGCACCCTTCCCCATTCTATTTCCTCCTTGCACAACTGGCTCTGAGCAACTGTCCCCACAGAGACTTCCTCCCCCTCCTCTTTTCCTGGGAACCTTAGAGACCCAGGGCCACCTTCAGCCCCAAACCCCCGTTCTCATTGCCTCTCTGGCAAAAGTAAGCCAGGCTTCCCCCCTCCCTATCTTCTTTTAACATTCCCCTTGATCCAATGGCCACAGATCCTTATCATCTCTCTTCAACGAGTTTCTCAATATAACTGTTTGTTTTTCTTTTTTAAATTATTCAAGTAATGAATTAATACATTCACATTCATGTAATTAGCTTAAAAATATGTATTGAGGCACTTCCCTGGTGGTCCAGTGGTTGAAACTCCATGCTTCCAATNATCCAATGGCCACAGATCCTTATCATCTCTCTTCAACGAGTTTCTCAATATAACTGTTTGTTTTTCTTTTTTAAATTATTCAAGTAATGAATTAATACATTCACATTCATGTAATTAGCTTAAAAATATGTATTGAGGCACTTCCCTGGTGGTCCAGTGGTTGAAACTCCATGCTTCCAATGCAGGGGGCTTGGGTTTGATCCCTGGTCTAGGAACTAAGATCCCACATGCCGCAAGGGAAAAAAAAAAAATAGCATTGAGGACCTATTGAAGACTAGACACTGTTCTAGATGCTAGGGACACAACCATAAACGAAAAGATCAAAATCCTTGCCTTCATGGAGTCGTAGTCAAGTCCAGCAGGTGAGATGGGCTATAAGCAAGGAAAAAAAAGAGAGACAGAGGCATGTCTGTCTGTTTCCCAGAAAAAGGGATGAGGGGAAGCAACTTTAGACAGAGTGGTCAGGGGAGGCCTCCCTGGGGAGGTGAACCTGAGAAATGAGACGGAGTCAGATGGAGAAAAGGAAACAAAAAGGCAGAGCTTATTAACTTTAGCATCTTGGGCAAGTGCAAAGGCAGTGAGGGCAAAATGAAAGGAAGGCAAGGACTATAAAGGGGGAAATGAAGATGATAAATGATACATGGATACAAGAGGGTGAGATGGACCAGATGGAGGGGGTTGCTGTGAGGTTGTGGGTTTTTTTTTTAAGGGATACACTATAACACTATAATTTATTTCTCTGGCTGTAATGCTCTCACTAATTCAAGTACAAGTCAAAATGATGTGTCTTAGAATTACATTAGGTTACTTGTGAAAATTTTGCCACCGCTAAAGGCCTAACATCCAGATATATTCACATTAAGTATAGAGACATGGGCTTTGATTGAAGTTTCTTGAGTAGAAAGAGAAAATAATTTATGATACTTTTTTTTTTACATTGGTTACTGCTTTTACTTTACATAGTATATCATTGGTTTTGCAGAAATATAACCATGAAGAGCTCTGGTCTTCATATAGGATACTGAGCTGTTCTTCATCAAATGTCCTCCAGGAAATTCTCTAAGTATTTCCCCCCTCCTTTTCAGTAATGATGTCTATTATTAAGTATTTATTCATCCCTTACTCTGGATCAGACACTGTTTCAGAGGGTTTGGGTTTTATTCAGAAGGTGTGGTGATGGATTAAATGATTCCTCTAATATAGACCTTAGATATTTCTCATGTACAGGCAGTCTCTGACCTGTAGTGGTTCAATTTATGATTTTTCAACTTTATAATGGTGTGAAAGTGATACATATTCAGTAGAAAAGCTTTGAATTTTGATCATTCCCCAAGCTAGCGATCTGTTACAATGCTAGGCAGCAGTAGCGAGCCACAGGTCCCAGTCAACTGTGCAGTCAAAAGGCTAAACAGTCAATATACTTACAAACATTCCATATAAGTGTTCTGAGAATGTTTAAGGTAGGCTATGCCTACTTATTCATTAGGTTAGGTGTATTTTCAACTTAATGATATTTTCAACCATCAGTGGGTTTATCTGGACATAACCCCATTGTAGAGTCGACCCACTGGAAAAGATCCCCATGCTGCGAACATTGAAGGCAGGAGGAGAGGGGATGACAGAAGGTGAGATGGTTGGATGGCATCACCAACACAACGGACATGAGTTTGAGCAAACTCTGGGAGATGGTAGGACAGGAATATCCGGTGTGCTGTAGTCCATGAGGTCGCAAAGAGCTGGCCATGACAGAGTGCCTGAACAACAACAACCCCACTGCAAGTCAAGGAAGGACTGTTTTTCTGATACATCTAGGTGCATATACACATTTTTATCTGCTCTTCAGGCCTTTGCACATGCGGTTCTCTCTTACTAAAATGCCGTTCTCTACCCCTACCCCATCATGTGATATTCTTCAGCCATTGGAAGTTCCCCTTTTCTGGATCTCTTCAATAGGGAGCCCTCTGAGCAGAGTGCTTCATCCTTCCAGGTGAATGGAGGCAAACATCAAAGCTTTGGACACAGGCAACCTGCGAAATGTTTGTTGACTGACTACTTGACTGTTGGAACAACTGAGTGAGTGTTCATGGATATAGAACCCTCCCCTCCAGCAGGCTCTCCAGTCAGGCTTCCCCTGCTTCAGACTTCTCACTCACCTCCATCTCTTCCTCCACCAAAATCTTACAATCCTATGTCACCTTCCCTTAGGGCTAGCAGGTTACCACTGAACTGAATCCGGTCACAGTTCAGAGACTCCTCCTGAGCTACATAACATAGCTATTCCAGGGATGGAGCCAAGTAGGGAGGAGGAAAGGTCTGGGAAATATCCAGCATTCCCTTCCACACTAAGTGCACTGGCCACCCCAGAAAAGATGACTTCTCCACAGTGAGGGGAGAAATCATGAGCAGCTTAAACCAGACTCCCAGACTTAAGGGGAAGGAACTAAGGGCACACAAAGCAAAGCTTGATACTGACATCATGTTAGGTTCCCTGATATAATTAAGAGGCAGCTAAGTATGGTGGGTGTTCCAGCATGAACTGTTTCCCAACCCCAGTTCAAATGTTGATATCTTAATCCCTATTAAATAGTCTGTTTGAAAATAGGGCCTTTGAAGAGGTAATTAAGGTTAAGTGAGAACATAATTTAGCAACTGAGTATGCACAGGTTATTTAGGTGAACCCTAATCCAATATGACTGATGTCCTTAAAAGAAGAGGAGTTTTGTGTGTCTCAGCATACAAAGACTAAGTGACAACAGTAAGCAGGCAACCATCTGTAAGTTCAGTTCAGCCGCTCAGTCCAACTCTTTGCAATCTCATGGACTGCAGCACACCAGGCTTCCCTGTGCACCACCAGCTCCTGAAGCTTGCTCAAGCTCATGTCCATCAGGTTGGCGATGTCATCCAACCATCTCATCCTCTGTCGCTGCCTTCTCCTCCTGCCTTCAATCTTTCCCAGCATCAGGGTCTTTTCCAACGGGTCGGTTCTTTACATCAGATGGCCAAAGTATTGGAGTTTCAGCTTCAGCATCAGTCCTACCAATGAATATTCAGGACTGATTTCCTTTAGGATGGACTGCTTTGATCTCCTTGAAGTCCCAGGGACTCTCAAGAGTCTTCTCTACCACCGTTCAAAATCATCAATTCTTCAGTTGCTAAGCTCTCTTTATAGACCAACTCTCACATCCATACATGACTACTGGAAAAACCATAGCTTTGACTAGACAGACCTTTGTCAGCAATGTAATGTCTATGCTTTTTAATATCCTGTCTAGGTTGTCATAGCTTTTCTTCCAAGGTGCAAGTGTTTTTTAATTTCATGGTGGCAGTCACCATCTGCAGTGCTTTTGGAGCCCCCTAAATAAAGTCTCTCACTGTTTCCATTGTTTCCCCGTCTGTTTGCCATGAAGTGATGGGACTGGATGCCATGATCCTAGTCTTTTGAATGTTGCATTTTAAGCCAGGTTTTTCACTCTCCTGTTTCACTTTCATCAACAGGCTCTTTAGTTCTTCTTCGATTTCTGCCATAAGGATGGTGTCATCTGCATATGTGAGGTTATTGATATTTATCCTGGCAGTCTTGATTCCAGCTTGTGCTTCATCCAGCCCAGCATTTTGCATGATGTACTCTGCATAGAAGTTAAATAAGCAGGGTGACAATATACAGCTTTGATGTACTCCTTTCCCAATTTGGAGCCAGTCTGTTGTTCTGTGTCCGGTTCTAACTGTTGCTTCTTGATCTGCATACAGGTTTCTCAAGAGTAAGGTGGTCTGGTATTCCCATCTCTCGAAGAATTTTCCACAGTTTGTTGTGATCCACACAGTTAAAGGCTTTGGCATAATCAATAAAGCAGAAGTAAATATTTTTCTGGAATTCTCTTCCTTTTTTAATGAATCAACGGATGTTGGCAATTTGATCTCTGGTTCCTCTACCTTTTCTAAATCCAGCTTGAACATCTGGAAGTGCATGGTTCACATACTGCTGAAGCCTGGCTTCAACAGGAATTTTGAGCATTACTTTGCTATCATGTGAGATGAATGCAATTGTGCAGTAGTTTGAACATTCTTTGGCATTGCCTTTCTTTGGGATTGGACTGAAAACTGACCTTTTCCAGTCCTGTGGGCACTGCTGAGTTTTCCATATTTGCTGGCATACTGAATTCAGTCAAGGAAAGAGGCCTCAAAAGAAAGGAAATCTAAAGACACCTTGATCTTGGACTTGCAGCCTTCAAATTTGTGAGAAAATAAATGTCTCTTGTTGAAGTCACCCAATGCATGGTATTTTGTTATGGAAGCCCTAGCAAACTAATACAGCAGGTAAGATCAACAATGGCGTAAGGGGCTGGATTCCAATCATTTATTAGCTAAATAATTTTAAGCAAGTTACTTTGCTTTTCTGTTTCACTTTCCATAATTAGATGAGAATGAATTGATTAATAAAGCCCTTAGGAAATAACTCCTGACATACAGCAAATAACCTGTAGGTGTTCACTAAATAAATAAGTTCAATTTCACAGGGCAAAGTTGAAGAAATAGGCCAAACCCTGATGAACTCAGAGTTACATACCAAAAAACTGTCACTAGGCAATGATTAAGTGTCCTCATATGGCAACTCTTTACCCCAGGCTCCCTGATGGCAGAAACTTACTAATCTCTGTGAGAAAGTTCTATTTGCTGGACCAGTTTGCCAGCGAAATAGCATTTCCTGTTGCTGGGCCATGTGTCAGAGATCAGTGGTGGATTCTTCATGCGAGTTCAGTTCAGTTCAGTTCAGTTGCTCAGTTGTGTCCAACTCTTTGTGACCCCATGAATCACAACACGCCAGGCCTCCCTGTCCATCACCAACTCCCGGANGCTCCCCCCATTAAGCTGCCCTGGACTTTCATACCGCTTCTCATTCTTTTGTAAGATTCTACTGCTAAGTCCTCTTCTGTTAAGCCGCAGGTGTGACCAGTGTAACTGAAGCTACAACTGTTTGCCAAGCAAACTGATTACAATTTGGGCATCAAACCTGCAGAAGAGGAGGTCATTTCCTCAGTTTCCTTTAAACTTGATGCATAAACGCTATCATTTATTGAGAGCCTACAGTGCCAGGACTGAGGAAGCATCAAAAAACAAAGGGGACAAAAATCTGCATGTTCTTGGAGTTGGCATTTTAGTGGCAACATGACATGGTGGTGTGGATGTGATCACCTCAGTTTGAGTACTGGTTGCCCCTTACCTGCATGATCTTGTGCAACTCATTTAGGCTCTGTAAGCCTCAATTTTTATAAAATGGGGCTGATAACAGTACTTCTATTGAAAGATTGTTGCTGAGCCATGAAAGACGCCATGATTCTTGGCCTCCGGAGGAGAGGAATTCAATCCCAGGCCAGTGACAGGCTTGATCACGCAAGCTTTTGTGTAATAAAGTTTTATTAAAGTATAAAAGGATTAGCAAAAGCTTCTGACATAGACATCAGCAGAAAGAGTGCCCCCTTGCTAGTCTTTTAGTTCGATGGTATGTAGCTAACTAGCAGTTTGCTAATTAGAGGAAGAAAATGTCTCAAAACTCAGAGACTGGCACCAGGCCCCTCACCCACAACATGCATTTTGAGATAACATTGGNTATTAAAGTATAAAAGGATTAGCAAAAGCTTCTGACATAGACATCAGCAGAAAGAGTGCCCCCTTGCTAGTCTTTTAGTTCGATGGTATGTAGCTAACTAGCAGTTTGCTAATTAGAGGAAGAAAATGTCTCAAAACTCAGAGACTGGCACCAGGCCCCTCACCCACAACATGCATTTTGAGATAACATTGGCACAAGGTGAGTTGTCCCGGGCTATAAAATGATTGATATGAATCTTGAAGAAAGGGAGGTTCCTAAGCAAATACAGTCTCATTAACATAGCTTAAGAGAACATTTCCGTGAGTAAAACATACTGGTTTGTCAAGTCGGTTCCATCTAAGACTCAGAACCTAGGAAGACACCTGCTGCTGCTGGTGCTGCTAAGTCACTTCACTCGTGTCCNTAAAATGATTGATATGAATCTTGAAGAAAGGGAGGTTCCTAAGCAAATACAGTCTCATTAACATAGCTTAAGAGAACATTTCCGTGAGTAAAACATACTGGTTTGTCAAGTCGGTTCCATCTAAGACTCAGAACCTAGGAAGACACCTGCTGCTGCTGGTGCTGCTAAGTCACTTCACTCGTGTCCAACTCTATGCGACTCCACAGACGGCAGCCCACCAGGCTCCCCCATCCCTGGGATTCTCCAGGCAAGAACACTGGAGTGGGTTGCCATTTCCTTCTCCAAGGCATGAAAGTGAAAAGTGAAAGTGAAGTCGCTCAGTCATCTCCGACTCCTGGCCACCCCATACAGTAACACTGCCGTCAGTTGATCACACTTTTTATTTGATTTTTAAAAAAGTTACATAGCATATTCACAAAAGGCATGAAAAGTTAGAGCTTTTTAGAAGTTTACACACCTTGCTTTAACCAAGCCTACAGCATACCTAGAGCTTCCTGGTTCATGTACCGCTCTGTGTATTCCACTGGTTGCCATGGGTCCATTATGTGTTTACCTAGTAGCCCCCTGTGGATGGACACAGGTTTGCTCTCAGTCTTTTGCTGCTTCAAACAAGCTTCACAAGGACCTGCCTAGCAGTCTAGTGGCTAAGAGTGCATGCTCCCAATGCAGGGGGCCCGGGTTTGACCCCTGGTCTGGGAACTAGACTCCACATGCCGCAACTACAACCTAGTGTAGCCAAAATGAATACATACATAAATAAATACTTTGGGGAAAAAAAAAAACACCTCACAGATACTCATATGACAACAATATGGGGCTCATGACCATTGTCTGAGGGAGACTGTTAAAGATTGTTAGACCTCGTAGCCTGGAAAGGTCAGGGCCAGACAGCTGGAGAACTTGGTGGAGCGAGGGCAAGTCCAATAAAGAAAAAAAAAGAAAGGTAGCGACATTAGTACTGGTTGAATGAGGAACTTTTACATGTGCTAGGTCCTTAATTGCCAGAAACAACTCTAAAACAGGCAATACTTTTTACTGAAGGGAGAAGGGAGACTCAGAGACATTCAATGATTTACCCAAGTTTATAGAGCAAAACTGGAGAAGACAATGGCAACCCACTCCAGTACTCTTGCCTGGAAAATCCCATGGATGGAGGAGCCTGGTAGGCTGCAGTCCATGGGTCACTAACAGTTGGACACGACTGAGCGACTTCACTTTCACTTTTCACTCTCCTGCACTGGAAAAGGAAATGGCAACCCACTCCAGTGTTCTTGTCTGGAGAATCCCAGGGATGGGGGAGCCTGGTGGGCTGCCGTCTATGGGGTCGCACTGAGTCAGACACGATTGAAGCGACTTAGCAGCAGCATAGAGCAAAACCGGGCAAGGCTTTGGTACCAGATACTATTTACTTTGTATGACCCACTTGGAACCCAGATCTAACTCAAAAACCAGCGTTAGTTTCCCTCCCAAAATGATATTAGAATTAGGGAGGGGGAGGGGGCACAGGAAGTCAAAGAGAGAGCTCAGAAAGAAACAGTGGTGCAGTTTCTATGGTGCCTTAATAACCATTTTCTATTGTTTCTACAGCTATGGAGCCAAAATCCGGGCCCCTCACGCGCTGGTCATGACTTTTCTTTTCCGGAGTGGCAGGTATCTGTCCCCTCTGCACACCCCTCAAACTGGGCAAGATTGTGCCAGGACTCCTGGTGCAGTAGCCTCCAGGTTGGGTCCAACCTGCCCACACCACCATCTCCTAGAGTACAAAATCTGATTCTATTATCCCATCTGGAAAATTCGCCAGCTCCTGGCTCCTTGCTGTTCTCCAGAGAAGCCAGCTTCCGGGTGTGGCATTCAAGGCCCCCTGCAGTCTGACCTCAGAGACATGCCCTCTTCTCTCCAGCACCCACCGTGGGGAGCCCTTGGGACCAAGACTCGCTGCCATTCATTCATGTGGTTCCACCTCTTTACATTTCTCATGCAGTACCCACCACACACGCACCAGGAATCCCCTTTCCTCTTCTATCCCATCTTTATTCCTTCCTAGCAACCCATACCAGTTCTCTGAGGATCACTTTCTCAGGAAAACTCTCCATGCCCTACTTTCGTTCCTTGTTCAAACTTCTTGGCCTTTCTCTGATCTTCCATAACTTCCCTCAAGGCGCTTCTCAGAAATCACCTTGTATTTTAGTTTTTAATGTATCTAGCTTCACCTGGAGTTTATAAGAATCATACACGGACCACTGCTGCTCAAATCCAGGTCATGAAGATTTCTTTCTTTATGTATTTTTCTTTTTTTATTTTTGTTTTAGTTTTTATCCTCCAAATTATTTTTTTTCCAAATTATTTTTTTAAAATTAAACTCATTCATTCATTCAGTAAATATTTACTGAGCATCTAATATGTGCCAGACACTGTCTTAAGGTGCTGGGGATACAGCAGTGAATAAAACAGAGAATGATCCCTTCCCTCATACAGCTGACATTTTAGCAAGGCATAGCAGAAAATAAACATAATAAATTTAAAAAGTATGTGGTATGTTAGAATATTATATGGGCTATAGGAAAGAAAATGTAGAGCAGGGAAAAGGGATACAGAGTGCTGGGGGAAGGGCAGGCTGCAGAGCTAAATAGGGAAGGGCTCATTGAGAAAGTGACATTTTAAGTAGAGACTTGAAGGAGATGGAAGAGTTGGCCACATGGGTAACAAGGGAAAGAGTGTTTCATACCAAGGGAACAGCCTGTGCAAAGGCTCTGAAGGGTGATCATACCTGGTGAGTTTGAGGAGGCTGGAGCAGAGGGATCGCAGGGGAGAGAATAAAGAGAGGAATATTATGGGGGTAACTGGGGCCCATCCTGTTCAGGATTAGGTCAAAGAGAAGAGTTTGGCTTTTCCTCTTCTTTTCGTTTAAAAATTTTTAACTGGAAGATAATTGCTTTACAACGTTGTGGTGGTTTCTGACACACAACAATGCTAATTAGCCATAAGTATATATATTGGAGAAGGCAATGGCAACCCACTCCAGTACTCTTGCCTGGAAAATCCCATGAACAGAAGAGCCTGGTAGGCTGCAGTCCATGGGGTCTCAAAGAGTCGGACACGACTGAGCAAATTCACTTTCACTTTTCACTTTCATGCCTTGGAGAAGGAAATGGCAACCCACTCCAGTGTTCTTGCCTGGAGAATCCCAGGGATGGTGGAGCCTGGTGCGCTGCCGTCTATGGGGTCGCACAGAGTCAGACATGACTGAAGTGACTTAGTAGCAGCAGCATATATATATATATATATATACACACACACACACACACACTTAGATTTATTGAGCATATACTATATATATGTGTGTATATATATATATGTGTGTGTGTTATAGACACATATATATCTCCCCTCCCTCTTGAACCTTCCTCCCACCCCTCTGGCATTTCCTCTAAATGGAACAGGAAATTATTGTACAATTCTGTATAGCGATATGCCACTATTTGACTTAAATTTAATAGTGAGAAAGTGGGGGAAAAAAATAGTGAGAAAGTGAAGTGTTTGCTGCTAGGGGTCAAGGGCAGAAACAGGTGTAAAGTAGGAGGCAGTGGCAAAAATCCAGCTGAGCAACTCTGGTGGCCCAGCCCGTGATAGTGGCATAGAGGTGAGAAATGTTCAGATTCTAGAAACTTGTAACGCTTGGAAAGTGGGAAATGCAGCTTGCCTTAGAACTGGCAGTGGTAGGCTCATGTTCCTGTGGGGTGAGAGCTCGCTGATTCCTACCTGTTCCCCCTCGCCTGGCAGACTTCCCAGGCCCCAGCTGACACACTTCAAGGCCCTCCTCCCGCCTTGAGGGCTCATGCGGTTGCTGGGCCTGAATTGGTCTCCCAGAGCACATGCGGTTCCTCTCCGTGGCTCTCCTCACTGCCCCCTAGCGATTGTGAAAAGATAAGTCAAACCACGTGCCTTAAAGGTTCACCTCTCTCAAGATAAAGACAAAGCTTAGGACTTCCCTGGCGGCCCGGTGTTTTAAGAATTTGCCTGCCAATGCGGGGGACGTGGGTTCAATCCCTGCTCTGGAAAGACTCCACATGCCTTGGAGCAACTAAGCCCGTGTGCAGGAACTACTGAGCCCACACACCTAGAGTGCGTGCTCCCCAACAAGAGAAGCCACTGCAACTAGAGAAAGCCCTCGAGCAGCAACGAAGACCCAGTCCAGCCAAAAATAAATAAATAAATTTTTTTTTTTAAAGACGCATCTTATCGTAGTCCCACCTCTCCCTCACAGCCTTTGCCTCACACATTTTCTGCTCAGGCCTTAGTGACCTCTCTTTGTTCCTTTACTCCCCACTCTCTGTCCCTCCTCAGGACCTCTGCTGTGTTGATCCCAGTACGACTCCTCTCCTCTCTTGACCTCATGGACTCCTCATCCTTCATGTCCTGGCATCATTGCTTGTCAGGGTCAAAGTTCGACCTTTGTTTTGTGATTATTCATTTCATAATTCCCTCTCCCACTGTATCATAAACCTTGTGAGGGCAGCAAACAGATCTGTTTTTTCTCACAATCATATCCTCAGAGCCAGCACATAGCACGTACGCGCTCATTCACGCATTCATTTCTTCACATGTTCACTCCAGAAACAAATGTATTGAGCATCTGCTGTGTGCCAAGCCTTGCTCTGGGCACTGAGGATGAATGAGTGAGGTATAGATACCACTCTCTGGTAGCTTCCACTGGGATGGGGTGGGAGTCGGGGGGATAATAAGTATGTAGATGTCAGATGGTGATACGAGCTCTGAAGGAAAAGGAAAGTTGGATAAGGGAACAGAATACAATGGACATTCTTATACGTAGGGTAGTCAGGGAAGACCTCTTGAAGAAGGTGGCAGGGTAGTCAGGGAAGACCTCTCCGAGGAGATGGCATGAAGTCAAAGCCTGTATCCAGGGAGGGAGCAGCCCTAAGGGCATGGAGGGCAGAGGCCTGGGGTTGAATGAGCGCTGGCCCGTGGGCTCCTTGCTTGGGCCGGTTTTGCATGCCAGGTGGGTGGATGCCCCCGGAGCGGCTGGGCCTGCACTCACGATGGCTCCCTGTGTCTATGCAGCCTCCGGGAGAAGCTGCGCGCCATCCTGCAGGCCACATACACCCACTCCTGGAACCTGGCCAGGTTTGTGTTCCTCTACAAGGGACTCTGCGCACTGCAGTCCTACATCCAGGGCGAGACCCACCAGGCACACTCATTCGTGTCTGCCTTCATTGGGAGCTTGCTGGTGTTTGGAAACAACAATAACATCAACAGCCAGGTAAAGGTCCTCCCGGAATGGGGGCCGGGGAGAGGGCTGAGGGGGTGGGGCAGGATTCAGGTATAGAGTTGGGGATGGCAGTCAGAGAAGCCAAGCTCTTGGCTCCCTGCCATGTCTGAGGGTCTGTAGTTCACCAATCCCTGTGTGACCTTGGGAAGGTCACTTCCCCCTCACTTCCCCCTCTGTAAACCAGATACCTTGCTGAAGTTCCATGCAGCTCTCTGGGGCAAAGATTTAAAAAAATAAAACACGCCCCCAAACACTACTCTGCAGTGAAGTGAGAAAAAAAAGAGTAAGATTTTCATAAAACGAAACTTACTACATTCGAAGAATTATCTCTTATTCTGCAATTTGCCCTTTTTCTTCATTAAAAATTCCGTTTTATTATNAAATCTGGTGCCATTAGCTGAGATGTAACTGGTTAGAAAAGGCTTCTTCGAGGAAGGAAGAACTAGAGAGGGGATGGTGATGAAGACCCAGATAACATAGTGGGAGTGGTAATGGAGTGAAGGAGTATTTAATATGCTAGATTTTAGGGGGAAGAAGTCTATTAAGGTGGACAGTAAAGCATCTGGGAGGGGCACAAGGAGGACCGGTCAAAGAGGACACCCAGGTTTCCTCCTTGAGCAGCTGGGTGTGCCAGATTCAGGAGGGGGGTTGGGTGTGGGCGTAAAAATGGAGCAGGAGGCAGGATGAATGTAAGGAGCAGTTGGGACCTCTAGGGGCATGGCAGCCCCCTCCAGTACTCTTGCCTGGAGAGTCTCATGGACAGAGGAGCCTGGCAGGCTCATGTCCCTGAGGTCACAGAGTTGGACATGACTGAGTGAATAAGCACATGAGACATCTAAGTAGAAGTATTGCCACATTCAAAACACTTCCTGTCATGACATTTTTTTGTCTTTTATAGGGGATTTTTCACCTGAGTGTCTAAATCTGAAATTTACATTTACACATTTTCACCGTAAATTGAATATTGTTGTTCTCTGACTTGCTTTTCATCTCAGCTGATTACCAGTACACATATAATTGTGTGTTTACTCGGCTCCAAACATTCATTTGGGTGGGGATTTAAGTAAAAGTGAAAAATTGTTTCTGAAGAACGAAAAGTTATATTACATAAATTACTAAGAAGAAAGATTGCATTAAAAAAATCATTAACTTTAAAAGCCCACATTATTCTTCAAATAAACATTTATTACATTGACTTATTAAAGTTCTGGGACACATCGGGAAATATGTTGTTTCATATTTTTGTCTTTTTTTAATACAACTTCTGAACATTCCAAATAAATTTTTAAAACCAAAAAAAAAAAAAAAAAACTAGCAGCAAAGAATAATGACTTTCTTTTGGCTTCCTGGGTGGCACCAGTGGTAAAGAACCCACCTGCCAATGCAGGAGACATAAGAGACATGGGTTCAATCTCTGGGTCAGAAAGATCCCCAGGAGGAGAGCATGGCAACCCACTCTTGTATTCTTGCCTGAAGAATCCCATGGACAGAGTAGCCTGACAGGCTGTGGTCCTTACGGTCACAAAGAGGCAGGCACGACTGAAGCAACTTCGCACAAACGCACATAGTCTAGTGNGGTGGCACCAGTGGTAAAGAACCCACCTGCCAATGCAGGAGACATAAGAGACATGGGTTCAATCTCTGGGTCAGAAAGATCCCCAGGAGGAGAGCATGGCAACCCACTCTTGTATTCTTGCCTGAAGAATCCCATGGACAGAGTAGCCTGACAGGCTGTGGTCCTTACGGTCACAAAGAGGCAGGCACGACTGAAGCAACTTCGCACAAACGCACATAGTCTAGTTTAGAATCCTTTTTATACACAGAAGGATTTCCTCTAATATATAGTAAAGGAGAAATATAATTTACAACGTTTGGATTCAGCTAAACCATTGCTACATAGATTAGTGCTGTGCCAATGGACTGAGAATGAGACCATTTACGGTTTCAGGGATTGGCCAGCTATCTGTTGGCAGTGAGCCCTAAGAGAGTAAGAAAGCTCTTTAAAGAATTTGCCAAAGTTAGTAAAATAAGCGAGCTTCAGGTTCTCTCTGCCTAGCAATCAGTACTAGAATCAAACAGCAGAATGGAGGTATTTCTTATTTTATCTGTAATTGATACCTTTTTGTCTTATTTATGATACTAAAACATACATAATATTATAAAGTACTTTTAATATTTTTATTCTAATCAAGATTTCTGCACTTCCTTTTTATGTTAAGGTTTCAAAGGCATACACAGTGTTGTCAAATAGAGCTTTGAAGTTTTGTACTTGAATATTTTAATTTTGCAGGAAATTTGACCTAACCAGACAATAAAAACTATATACACACACAATTGCAGCACAGGCACCAAAGAGGTAAATAAAATGTGTATGCAGTTGTTTTAAGTTTGGTTTTTGCACTCAGTGGAAGAAACAAGACTGAGATAGTTGAGTTTACCTGGTGAGGCACGTCTGCTTAATTAGACTGTTAGTATTTAAGAGGCCACTTAGCTCACTTGTGAGAGAACTGACAGCCCAGTTAGTACTGGTTTTGGCAGGACCCACCATTGGCTGATGTGATGTTGCTTTAGAACAAGTTAGTATTTGTGAGTATTTTGCACCTGATTTAATACTGTTAAAATACAAATATATCACTGTCTTAGTATTAGCCAGGGTTTGCAAGTCAGTGAATAAAAGTATTACAACTTCAGCTTTTAAAACAGTGGATGAATACAGAATGTAATTTTTTCTGATGACTCAGTTAAAACTTTTTTAAGCTAACACCTGAGTGGCTTTCAACTTCCTGTTTTCAAAGCTAAGCAGTTTAGACTGCTTAATTCTTGCAGGCATTAATTTTCCATTCCACATCCCATGTTCACCTTCAATATGAAAGCACTGCTGTTTTATTTTAAATGGTTTGAACTTACAAAAATGTTATCAATGTATTCTGTATTTCAAAGTATGTTGTATATTTGAAAATGTATTCTCTTTTTCAAAAAACAATAGCGATAGCATACTTGAGCTCTACTAAAAAGCTGGAAATGTAAATGTGTAAGATTTTCCATAGTTTGTGTTATGTAATGAACATTTGTGAGTTGAAGAATTATATTGGCTATTGTATCTTGGTAGATTGAATTTGTTGCTCTGTAAGAATTGTGTGTAGTGCATTTCTTGATAAAGTTTTAGTAAGTATTAAACATGTGAAAACATTTTAGATGTTTTTATTTTCTTACTTGAAAAAATCGAAACATGTCCATCAACAGATGAATGGATAAGAAAGCTATGGTACATATACACAATGGAGTATTACTCAGCCATTAAAAAGAATACATNGTAAGAATTGTGTGTAGTGCATTTCTTGATAAAGTTTTAGTAAGTATTAAACATGTGAAAACATTTTAGATGTTTTTATTTTCTTACTTGAAAAAATCGAAACATGTCCATCAACAGATGAATGGATAAGAAAGCTATGGTACATATACACAATGGAGTATTACTCAGCCATTAAAAAGAATACATTTGAATCAGTTCTAATGAGATGGATGAAACTGGAGCCAATTATACAGAGTGAAGTAAGCCAGAAAGAAAAGCACCAATACAGTATACTAACTCATATATATGGAATCTAGAAACATGGTGATGATAACCCTGTATACAAGACAGCAAAAGAGACACAGATGCATGGAATGGACTTTTGGACTTTGAGGGAGAGGGAGAGGGAGGGAAGGTTTGGGAGAATGGCACTGAAACATGTGTGCTGTCGTGTAGGAAACGAATCATTGGTCTATATTCGGTTCAGGATACAGGATACTTGGGACTGGTGCACGGGGATGATCCAGAGAGTTGATGTGGAGTGGGAGGTGGGGGGGGCGGTTCAAGATTGGGAACTCATGTACACCTGAGATGGAAAAAAAAAAAAATCCTCTCCCACGCTTCTGTTTAATTAAATGAGAGGGTTCTTAATCTCAAAAAAAAAAAAAATTCTGTTTTTTAATGAAATAATGATAAAATGCTAACTGTTGCTGCTGCTGCTGTTTTAGCATCCTTCTTGGGCTATATGAAAAGTTGGAAGTCTTTCTAAGTTGCCTCTCTCAAATTTCTTAAATATTCTTAAATTATAAAAATAATTGTTTTATTTTCACATTTTAAGTAATGCAAACTAAGCACCCATTTTATGCCTGGCACACTTCTGGATACTTAGGATACATCATGATGAAATTAGAAAATAAATTGAAAAGAAAGTCTCTCTCCCCCTCTAACTGTCCAGCCACTGTCCAGAAACACTTTTTAAAAAAAAAATAATTTTTATTGGAGTATTGGGTTTTCCAGGTGGCTCAGTGGTAAAGAATCTGCCTGCCAATTCAGGAAGATGCAGGAGATGTGGGTTTGATCCCTGGGTCAGGAAGATTCCTTGGAGGAGGATGGCATGGCAACTCACTCCAGTATTTTGCCTGAAGATCTCATGGACAGAGGAGCCTGGAGGGCTACAGTCCATAGGGTTGAAAAGAGTTGGACATAATTGAGCGCGCACACACACACACACACACACACACACACAATTGGAGTATAGTTGATTTACAATGTTGTGTTAGTTTCTGCTATTCAGTAAAGTGAATCAGTTATACATGTATATAGACGGTCATTTTAACTGTGTCTGGTGTAGCCTTTCAGAACTTGTCTGTGCTTGTATCAGTGTTCATAGCAGGAGTTTTCCACCAATGAGATCATAGTACTTTTTTTTTTTCATGTAACAGTGTATCTTGGAGGCTTCTCTTGTCAGTCCCTCATCCTTTATAACATGGGTAGAGCTCTCTGCTGATGGGATAGACCAGCCTTGATTTCACAGTCTCCTCTGGATGGACATTTAGGGGCTCTTTAGTGTTTGCCCTCACACATACACTGTAGTCTACATCTTTGTTCAGACACCTTCCTGCACTTCTGTCAGTCTGTCTGTAAGTTCCTAGACACGGAGTTGTAGAGTCTCTGGATATGAGCATTTTGTATTTTGGGAAAGTTTCTCCGTTTTTTTTAATATAGAAATTTCACTTGTCGATGAACTTCCAGATTCTAGGAATCCTGGACATACCCATTTCCTTCCCCCTTCCCTCCTTTCCCTGACCCCTGGCAACAGCTGCTCTGACGTCCATTCAAAAAATGATACATGATGGACATACAGATGGCCAACAGGCACAGGAAAAGGAACATGAAAAGATGGTCAATTTCACTAATTGTTCAGTTCAGTTCAGTTCAGTTGCTCAGTCGTGTCTGACTCTTTGCCACCCATGAATCGCAGCACGCCAGGCCTCCCTGTCCATCATCAACTCCTGGAGTTCACCCAGACTCATGCCCATCGAGTCAGTGATGCCATCCAGCCATCTCATCCTCGGTCGTCCCCTTCTCCTCCTGCCCCCAATCCTTCCCAGCATCAGAGTCTTTTCCAATGAGTCAACTCTTCACATGAGGTGGCCAAAGTACTGGAGCTTCAACTTCAGCATCATTCCTTTCAAAGAAATCCCAGGGCTGATCTCCTTCAGAATGGACTGGTTGGATCTCCTTGCAGCCCAAGGGACTCTCAAGAGTCTTCTCCCACACCACAGTTCAAAAACATCAATTTTTGGCGCTCAGCCTTCTTCACAGTCCAACTCTCGCATCCATACATGACTACTGGAAAAACCATAGCCTTGACTAGACGGACCTTAGTCGGCAAAGTAATATCTCTGCTTTTGAATATGCTGTCTAGGTTGGTCATAATTTCTTCCAAGGAGAAATGCAAATCAAAACTATAGTGAAATATCACCTCACACCAGTCAGAATGGCCATCATCAAAAAGTCTACAAATAACAAATGCTGGAGAGGGTGTGCAGAAAACGGAACACTCGCGTACTGTTGGTAGGAATGTAAATTGGTGCAGTCACTGTGGAGAACAGTATCGAGGTTCCTTAAAAAACTAAAACTAGAGTCATCATATAATCCAGCAATCCCAGTCCTGGGCATATATATGGAAAAGATGAAAACTCTTTAATTCAAAAAGATACATATACCCCTGTGTTCATAGCAGCACTATTTACAAGCATAGAAGCAACCATTGACTGATGAACAGATAAAGATGATGTAGTGTATACACAAACACACACACACACACACACACACACACACAGGAATATTATTCAACGATAAAAAAAGAATGAAATAATGCCATTTGCAGCAACATGGACAGACCTAGAAATTATCATACTAAGTGGAATCAGACAGAAAAAGGCAAATATATCACATGTGGAATCTAGAAAAGATGATACAAGTGAACTTATTTATGAAACGGAAACAGACTCACAGACATAGAAAACAAACTTACTGTTACCAAAGTGGGGGCGCATAAATTAGGAGTTTGGAATTAACACATACTGCTATATATAGAATAGATAAGCAACAATTAGGGAAGTATATTCAATATTTTATATTTTATCATATAAAACTTTTTATAATCTGAAAAAGAATATACATACATGTATGTGTGTGTATAGCTTAATCACTTTGCTGTACACCTGAAGCACAACACTGTAAATCAACTATACTTCAATTTAAAAAAATATTATATAAATGGAGTCATTATAGTATGTAATCTTTGAGGGTTGGCTTGTTTCACTCAGCATAATTTCCTGGCAGTTCTTCTAAGTTATTGTATCAGCGGTTCCTTCCTTTTCACTGCTGAGTAGTGTTCCATGGTATGGATGTACCTATGGGCGGACATCTGGGTTGTTTCTAGCTTTTGCCTATTAGGTATACAGCTGCTCAGAACCTTCTTGTATATTTATTTGGTGAACATAAATTTTCACTTCTGTGATAAATACCTGGAGCGCAGTTCCTGGTCACATGATACATAAAGGGTTTCCCTGATGTCTCAGAGATAAAGAATTTGCCTGCAGTGTAGGGGACGTGGGTTTGATCCCTGGGTTGGGAAGATCCCCTGGAGGAGGAAATGGCTACCCACTCTAGTATTCTTGGCTGGAGAATCTTATGGACAAAGGAGCCTGGCGGGCTACAGTCCAAAGGGTTGTAAAGGGTCAGACACGACAGCGTCTGAGCACATACACACGGTACATATATGCTTAGTTTTAGAGGAGACTGAGAAAGTATTTTCCAGAGTGGTTGTCCTATTTTATACTCCTATCAGGAATATATGTGTGGTCCAGTTTCTTCACCTTCAAACGGGCATGTGGTTTATTACATTTCGGATTTTTGACATTTTGCTAGGTGTGTAGTGCTTATTGTGGTTTTTTAAAAGTTACTTATTTATTTGACTGTACCGTGTCTTAGCTGTGCCATGCAGGATCTAGTTTCCCAACCAGGGATGGAACCTGGGCCCCCTGCATTGGATGATTAGAGTCTTAACCACTGGCTGCCAGTGAAGTCCCTCTCATTGTGGTTTTAATTTGCATTTCCTTAATGGCTACTGAAGCTGAACCTTTTTGCCTGTGGGAATGTAAATTGTCTATTTTCTTTTTGTGTAACCTCTTCAGTGAAATACCTGTTTGTGTCTTTTGCCTATTTTCTAACTGGATTGCCTTTTTTTCTCACTGTTGTGTTTTGAGAGTTTCTAAAAATACTTTCCAGACACAAGTCTTTGTCAGATACGTGTTTGTAAATAGTTTCTCTCAGTCTGTAGCTTTTCTTTTCAACCTCTTCACTTGGACTTTCACAACTGAAGAATTTTGCATTTTGATGAAATCTAGTTTATTAATTATTTTTTTTCACTTGTGGACTGTGTTTTTTGTCATCAAGCTGCCTTTTAGTTTCAAACCATGTAAATATATTCATTTTTCAAATTTTTTAATTAAAAAGAATAATAAAAGACATAAATAGTGGGACTTCCCTGGCGGTCCAGAGGTTTAAACTGGGTGCTTTCATTGCAGGGGATATGGTTTGAATCCCTGGTTGAAGAACTAAGATCGCTTTTGCCATGCAATACTGCTAACAAAAAAAGACATAAACAGTAATATTCAAATACCTGCTGCAAACCACTTCGAATCACCTTGCTCATACTCTGCAAAACCCTGATCCAGTGCACAGGCAGCACTCCAGGGTGGGGCAGGGTCGGGGAGGAGAATGGGGGAAATGGGGGAGGGATGGGGTGGGGTAAGGTGGGTGGAAGGTTCTCAGTGGCTGGGCCCACTTCTAACCCCGTCCTTCCCTCCCACAGATCACCATGTACCTGCTATCCCGCGTCCTGTTTGCCCTGTGCCGCCTGGGCGTGGAGAAGGGCTTCATCCCTGAACCCAGGTCGGACCCGTTTCCCTGGCTCACGGGGCTGGTGTGGGGGCTGGTACTGTGGCTCTTCGAGTACCACCGGCCAACCCTGCAGCCCTCGCTGCAATCGTCCATGACGTACCTGTACGAAGACAGCAATGTGTGGCACGACCTCTCAGACTTCCTTATCTACAACAAGAGCCAGCCCTCCAAGTAACAGGGCCCCCAGGTGCTCAGGAAGGCTCCTGCACCCCAGTCGGGTGACGGAGGTATCCACCCGCAATTTGAGATTATGCCTCCACCTGCTAACCATCCCAGAGGATCCTACCTCTTCAAGATCTGGGGTCTCAGACTCTAACTTTTATTAGCCCAGGGCTCCATTTGGAAAAATGGAACACTGATTATCAGTTCTCATTAGGTACTCTTGAATAGTGGAACGAGCCACCAAATCAGGCTGAGGAGCCTTGGGCACGGTGACAGCTGCTGACTCTTGAGAGACCAGGGAAGGTCACACCCCACCTGGGCCTCAGGGATCATCGAGCCCAGATGAGGGCACTGAAGCCTCTTTCTGGTGGGTATGTTCTCTGACCATTTTGTAACAGAGGGCTTCTGGGTGGTGGGCTGCTGCTGCTAAGTCACTTCAGTCATGTCTGACTCTGTGCGACCCCATAGACAACAGCCCACCAGGCTCCCCCATCCCTGGGATTCTCCAGGCAAGAACACTGGAGTGGGTTGCCATTTCCTTCTCCAATGTATGAAAGTGAAAAGTGAAAGTGAAGTCGCTCAGTCGTGTCTGACTCTTAATGACCCCATGGACTTGAGCCCACCAGGCTCCTCTGTCCATGGGATTTTCCAGGCAAGAGTACTGGAGTGGGGTGCCATTGCCTTGGGCAGTGGGTTGCAAAAATGCATTTTTTTAGACAATACTCAGTTTCTTGCCTTGGGTGCTCTATTGTAGAAGCTCCAGCGTTTCCGCTGTTCAACAGAAACACAGTGTGAGACATATGTGACTGAGGTTTTTTTAGCAGCCACAGTTTTTAAAAAGTGGAGGGAATTCCTGGTGGTCCAGTGGTTAGGACTCCGCTGTCACTGCCAAGGGCATGGGTTCTCTCCCTGGTTGGGGAGCTAAGATCCCACATGCCACAAGGGGTATGGCCAAAAAAAAAAAAAAACAGTGGGGAGAGAAAGAAGCAAAGGAAATTAACCTTAATTATATCTTTGAACCCAATATTTCTCAAATGTTATCATTTTAATGTGTATTAAATATAAAAATTAATAAGATATTTTACATTCTATTTTTCTTGTACTAAGTCATCAGAATCAGGTGTGTGTTTTACACTTTCAGCATTTTTCAATTTGGACCAGTCACATTTCAAGTGCTCAGCAGCCACATGTGGCTAGTGGCTGCTGTATTGGACAGCACAGATTAGAACATTCTGTCCTCGCAGAAAGTTCTAGTGGACAGTGCAGATAGAGAGCTGGAGGACCTGGGTTTGAGTCCCCACTGGACTGCTGTGTAACCTTGGGGAAGGTTCTTCTCAGAGGCTCAGTTTCTACTAAAGTGAGGATAATCATAGTAATACCTGGTGTCTACATTGGACTTGTGTAACTACACGGCTGCTTCAACTACTGACATCCACCTAGTGAACTCCTCCTTCCTCCTTCCTGGGTGCTTTGCACACTATTATTTTTAACTCATACAATGACCTTGCAGGTACATATTTTGATCTCCATTTCACAGATGTGGAAACTGAGGATCGGAGAAGTAACTTGCCAAAGGCAATACAACAAGTGTGACAGCCAAACCAGATCTGTGCGATTTCAAAGCTCTTTTTTTTCCAGTGCCTTAAATTTAGAAACCTAAACTATGCTATGCAAAATTAGCTAGTTATTGGGGTGCACATTCAAATGCCTATAGGGACCTGGGAAGTGGCATAAATGATGATGTTCTGGGTGCTGTGCAGTCGGAAGGGACGGGGACCTGGTGAACTGGAGACTTGTGTGTGTGCCAGAACTAAATTTTTTTTTTTTAAACACCAAGCTGAACAAATCACACACATCTCCAGGAGACTTGGTCCATGGGCCATCAATTGGAGTAGGCATACTTCAATCTCTTTTTATATTTTGAAAATTACTAGTAGAAATATCCACATGAGTCACTGGAGATCTTATTGAAATGTAGATTCTGATTCAGTGGGTTTGGGTGGGGCCTGGGTTTCTCGCGGCTCCTGGGTGATGGCTGCTGCTGTTCTGAGCTTGAGTAGCAAGGTGGTAGGGAATGACAAGGGGTCAGCCAGTAGCCCAGGTGACGAATGAGGAAGCTATGTCACAGAGCTGGTGGGTCATGAAGGTGGGACTGGGTCTGAATCTAAATGGTGTATTCTCAGGCACAGTGTTGTACTGCCAGCTTAGAGAAGGTAGTCTTGAAGTTCCCTTAGTTCACTCTGTTGAGGCTGAATGAGGTCCTGAGGTTATGGGGAGGGGAGAGGGTAGTCACCAGCAAGTTGGTTTTAAAGCAGATGCTGGAGTGCCCCACCCACATCCTGTCTAACTTACCACTTCAGTGCACACCAGCCACCCTACTGCTACCCTGAATCTTTCTGCCTGAGGGCTCCTTCCCTGCTCTCGACACCTGCTCTGTCAGCCTGCGGCAGACCTGCAGTGCTGGAGATGAATATATCCTGGGAGCAGCTGTCAACCGGGGACTGGTGGCGATCCCCACTCCTGCCCTCCAATTGCCACTGGGTAGGATAACTCCCAGGTGCCTGCTCCACGCTGGCTCGCAGAACACCAGCAGGACGGAGCTCCGGCCGCCGACAGCGGTCACTTGTGTGATAACACCTCCTCCCTTGTCTCCTTTCCTTGTGCCCCTACCGCTGCTTCCCGGGACCACTTCCCACAGAAACGGCTTGCACTCAACATCCTCATTTCAGGGTCTGCTCTTGGGAGAACCCAAACTAAAACTGACCCCTGGTGCAGCAAGTTGAGGGGCAGCAGAGCTTGGTGGTTAAGGCTATCAGCTTTGGAACCCAGAGTGTCTGGGCTCAGTTCTGGCCCCACTAGTTCCTTGTAAGTGACTTAACCATTCAGGGCTTCCGTTTTGTCATCTGTTAAACAGCCATTCTCATGGCACATGCCTTGGAGGGTGGTATGGAGGATTAAATGATACAATAGCATATAAAGTAAGCACTTGATAAATGTCTGCCGCTGTTTCCAATGTATCATCCAAATGTAAAAGGAAGCTTGGCCCCAAGGACTGCGGACACTCTGCTTTCAACCTGGCCTGCCCTACCCCTCAGCTGAAGGTAAAAGCCTTGGCTGCCTGCCCCCCATTCCTCCCGATGTCCCCCCACTGCTGGTGGGGGTTGGCCGGCTCCCCCCCCCACTGTCTCTGCTCTCTAAGAATAGGTTCCCCTCACAGATGGCATCTCTCTGGATCCTGCCAAAGCATCTGGTGCCTCCAACTGCTCACCCCAGGGAGGGAGGCGGTGTGGTCCTCATGCAGGACTAGAGCCCTGGCTCCTGGGAGGAGTTCTCACTCAGCTCCCTTCTGGCCCAGCCTCCGTGTCTGTAAGACCTGGAAAACCAGGATTGCCAGAGGCCCTTGGCCCACAGTAGGCGCTCCATAAATGCTAGTTCCTGAAATAGCAGTGTTTTAACATGTGTCAGTTAAGCACCTGCTACTTTCCTGTGAGGTCTCTGACTTGCAAAGCTATAAACAAAAATTTTTAAGCAATGATGCATACACAATAGCACAAAACGTAAATGGGCACAGAAAGTGTATAATAAGGAAGAGCCAAGCTCCCCCTGAACCTCAGCTCCACCTACCCACCACTGCCCCAGCCAGGGCCGCCCCGATCCATACATTCTAGTGCCCCCTTCCTGAGAAATTCCCTACACAGCTACCCATCTCTGTCCTCTAAGAAACTTTTACATTACACTGTTATCTCAGGAGCTCTTGGAGACTCCTTCCTTGTTCTCTGCATATTTGGTTTCTCTTTGATCAATAATCTGATATAAAAGAGAGTCCTGGAATTCCCTGGCGGCCCAGTAGTTAGGGCTTGGCGCTTTCATTGCCAAGGGCACAGGTTCAATCCCTAGTCAGAAACCTAAGATCCTGCAAGCCATGGGGCGTGACCAAAAAAAAAAAGTCAGTGTTAGTATTTTTTTTTTTTTAAAAGGGAGTCCTTTCTTTGAGCCAGTTCCTGTCCCCCTCAACCCCACCTCCACGTCCCCAAATATCTCGGGCAGATCAGCATGAAGGTGAATCATCCTAGATGCCCTGAGTCTTGTCGTAGATGACGCCCAACGTGAATGCCCACAGAACTTCTTCGCCAACAGAAAGGGGAAGGACAAAGTCGAAGTGAATTTGGGGCCCTTCTGCTGCTCCTCTCCCAAATTAGAGGTGGTTTGGGGAACCCATGTGAGAGTGATGATTCACAAACCCAGGCTCCAAGAAGCTGCCTCCTCGGCTTCTCACGACTGCTGCCTTCCTCACGGCAGGTTCCAGAAAGGATCCTGGAGATGATGTTTCTGTCCACACTGCTCGCTTCTCCCACTCCCATGAGTGTGTGTTGGGTCTGTGAGAATCAGGCTTTAAACCTGACACCCTCCTAAACCAGCACACCGTGCTGTGTCCACCTCTTGGAACCAATCTGTGACTGCAGGTGGGTTGCTTTCTATGAGGGTATTTATAAAAAGAAATTTTTTTCCTTCCCTTGTTGCAGATTCATAGGGATAGAGAGGGTCTTCTTTCAGTCTGGAAAAGCATTTTGGGTGCGTGTGTGCTGAGTCATGTCCAACTCTGTGTGACCCTATGAGGCTTCCCTCTCCATGGGATTCTCGAGGCAAGAAAACTGGAGTGGTTTGCCATGCCCTCCTCCAGGGAATCTTCCTGGCCCAGGGATTGAACCTGTGGCTCCTGTGTTGCAGGTGGATTTTTACCACTGAGCCATGGGGAAAGCCCACATTTTGGATGAAAGTGTGTTAAGTTTAACCAGAGGCCTCCTGTAGGACTTACTCTTGGGACTGGAGGCCACAGGGGCCCAGCTAGAGGACAGAGGGAAAGCTGGGCTCCCCTCTGAGTACTGATTTTCGAGAGGGCTCCCTGCTTTCTGTTGCAGGCCTGTGTACTCATGATTTCATGAACAAGACAGGACCAGGCAGCAGTGAAATGCAAGTAATGAGGTTCCTGTTGGAAGCCTTGCTCTCCTGCTTTTCTGAGCTCTCCCTTCATCCTCATGGGCTGGATGTCAGCTGAGAGAGATCAAAGTCATACCTCATCAGCTCCTTTTTTTTTTTTTTTTTTTTTTGCCCATGCTCCCCAGCTTGTGGGATCTTAGTTGCCCAACAAGGAGTTGAACCTGGGCCCCTCTGCAGTGGAAGCTTAGAGTCCTAACCACTGGATTGCCAGGGAACTCCTTACATCAGCTCTTTCAGGACACTCCTTTTTAGGGTGTCTTTTTTATGTGTGTCATGAACCTTTTTGGCATCTGGTGAAGCCTCTAGGCCCTTCTTAAGAATTCTGCTTTTTTTTTTTTTTTTTTTAAGAATGCTGTTTTTTAAACCATAAATAGAATTATAAAAGATAACAATTATACTGAATATCGAAATAATATTTTTTATATTCGTGACTTAGTAATATTTTTTATGGCTGTGCTGGGTCTTCATTGCTGCTTGGGCTTTTCTCTAGCTGTGGCAAGCGGGGGCTACTCTAGTTGCGGCGTGCAGGCTTCTCATTGCGGTGGCTTCTCTTGTTGCAGAGCATGGGCTCTGGGTGCGTGGGCTTCAGTAATTGCAGCCCATGGGCTCAGTAGTTGCGGCTCCCAAACTCTAGAGCACAGGCTCAATAATTGTGGCACAGGAGCTTAGTTGCTCTGAGGCATGTGGACTCTTCACAGGTCAGGGATCCACCTTGTGTCTCCTGCATTGGCAGGTGGACTCTTTACTACTGAAAGAGTCCAGGGCACCAAGGAAGCCCTGTGTGTTCTTTTTTAAACACATCGGATAAAAAGATCGAGTGGCAGGTCCAAAACTACCAGGAAGTCACAGGTGTCATAAGCATGAACAGTATCTTAGGATCCCTTGGGGCAGCTGTGATAAGGAAGTAGCTGTGATTTCTCTTGGTGATAAAGTCCCAAGTTGCTGCTAATTGGCCTCTGGATTGTTGCCTACATTCAAAATGGAAGGAAGTGTTACATTTCAGTTAGAGACTAGTGAAAATATAGGTGTGATTTTTTTTTTCCTGACCAAGTGCATGGAACTTGGGTTCATGCATCACAGTTTCAGAACTGCTTGAGGGTGGCTGAAAAGCTATGACAAACCTAGACAATGTATTAAAAAGCAGAGACATCACTTTGCCGACAAAGGTCCGTATAGGCAAAGCTATGGTTTTTCCAGTAGTCATGTACAGGTTTGAGAAATGGACCATAAAGAAAGCTGAGCACTGAAGAATTGATGCTTTCAACTGTAGTGCTGGAGAAGACTCTTGAGACTCCCTTTGACTGCAAGGAGATCAAACAAGTCAATCCTAAAGGGAATCAACTCTGAATATTCATTGGAAGGACTGATGCTGAAGCTCCAATACTTTGGCTGATGGGAAGAGCTGACTCATTAGAAAAGATCCTGATGCTGGGAAAGATCGAAAGCAGGAGGAGAAGGGGATGACAGAGGATGAGATGGTTGGATAGCATCACCGACTCAATGTACATGAATCTGAGCAAACTCTGGGAGATAGTGAAGGACAGGGAAGCCTGGCCTGCTGCGGTCCATGAGGTCACAAAGACTTGGATACAACTAGCAACTGAACAACAACAATCAATATTGGCTGAGTTCTTGCTAGGTATTAGGTACCTGGTGATATGGGAGGCTAGGGTTTAGCAATGAAAAAAACAGTTCCTGCCCACCTGGGGTTTACCACCCAGGGAGGGAAGACTAAGGAATATCCAGTTCAGAGTGGGAGGTGCCAGGAAGGCAGGAAGGCAGCAAGGTCTGTTTTCCAGGGAAGGCCTCTCTAAGGAGGTGTTCTTCCCTCTGGGATCGAGCCATGCTGAGAGGTAGAAGAAGGGTGTTCCTGGCATAGGAGCTGCAAAGTGCACAGGCCCTAAGTGGGGAACAGCTGACAGCATTCCAGGGCCTGCAGGAGGTCCATGAGACTGGGACAGAGTGGCAGGTGGGGGCTTCCTGGAGTGTCGGAGATGGAGTCCCAGAGGCTGGCTGGGCCCATCAGGCAGGCTTTGTGGGCCAGAGTGAGGGGTTTGGGTTTTCTTCTCAGTTTGACAGGCAGCCTTTGGCAGGTTTAAGCAGGAGAGTGATGTGGCTGTGATGTGATTTACATTTTGGAAAGATCCTTCTAGCTATGTGTGGGGAACAGAACAGAGAGAGCCAAGCTGGCAGCAAGATCCAGTGAGGAGGCCAGGCAGGGGTCCCCGTGAGAGACCATGGCAGCCTGGACCGGGGTGGGGCCTTGGGGTGGAGAGAAGTGGGCAGATCTGGGGGTATCATTTGCAAAGTGGCTCAGTGGCCCAGGACTTTTTGGAGGTGGGGATGAGAGAGATGGGTATAGCAAGTGACCCCCCCACACACACCCCGCCCAGCTGAGAAACAGACCTGGACCTTGCCACCTCCCCTCGCCTCTTCAGCCCCCTGCAGCCCTCCGGCCCCTCTGGGGCCAGCCACCCGCCCACGGGCCCCTGGCATGCGAGCTTCGCAGCTGGCCTTGATTGTTGTCACTCCCCAGGGAGTCATGGGAACACACTCCCCCTGCCCTCTGCGCCCCCCTCTTCCCAGACAGGGCCAGGCCCTAACAATGCCCCTCAGCCAGCCAGTGGCCTGGACACAATGCCCCTGTTTCGGTTCATTGCCAGCTCCAGGAGGCCTGCTGGGTTTCCTGGCCTGTTTGGCATATATATAACTCCGGCTTCCAGCAGGGATTTTTTTGTTGTTGTTCAAAAAAAAAAAAAAAAGAGGAAAGGGAGGGAGAATATCTCAGGCTCCTCCTTTCTGAATATCTTAATATATTATGAAAAGCCTTTCTCTTCTCTTCGTGAGCTCTCGCTACTCCCCCTCCGACTGCACTTGCCATGTGCTGTCAACCCCCGGGACCAAATGCAGGTCAGCAGGTGTCAGAAAACGAGCAAAATGAGAGAAGAGCGACTCGCTTCACCGTGGCCAGCCTCAAATGTACTGGTGAGGCTGGAGGTGATGAGAACAACGAGGCCTCTGAGGGGGCAGGCCCTGGGGCCCCGTGCTTTTCAGCCACCTTATCTCCGACTTCCAAGACACCCTCCAAAATGAGGCACAACGTTTTATCTTGAGACTCTAGGAAAGAGAAGAGCTGCTAACTAAAAACGGGCATGCCATTGATTGTATGATGCATGTCACTTTCAGAGCTGTTAAATATGAAAAAAGAAAGTTTGAGAGAGGACTTCCCTGGCAGTCCCTGGCAGTTAAGACTCCGTGCTCCTACTGCAGGAAGCATGGGTTCAATCCCTGGTCAGGGAAATAAGATTCCCACCTGCCCCCTGGTGCAGCCAAAAAAATTTAATCAATTTTTAGAAAATGGTCTGAGAATCAGTGGAATATAGGATTGTCTCATCTACACACTTCATCGCCATCTAAGTATGTTTTTCTCCTTGTCTCTGAGCCTAATAAAGTTTGGGAAGCGGTGCACGGATTGCTGCTTGAAAATTCATTCTGCAGCCTAACAAGAAGTTTTTTTTTTTTCTCATTTGGAAAAATTAGGAGGAGATGTAGGCAAGCTGCTCCCGTAATTCAGCCTTCATTCTTAGTAACTGCCGACATTTACTGAAGGCTCTCTACTCGCCAACTACTGCCCTAAGTGCTTTCATAACTCACTTAATGTTCCAACAGGCCTATAAGGTGAACACTTGATCATTATTATTACCATCCCCATTTTACAGGTGAGGAAACAGAGCCCTTCTGCTTTGAGGGCTCCCCAGCCCCTCACTGTAGCCCTGGTCAGGGCAGGCATAGCCACTGTGTCAGGTTTTCTACCCTCTGCTTGGAAAAGCATAATCCCACTACGGAGGCTGGAGTGATACAGGGAAAGGAAGAGGCACTGGGTGAGCTTTGGAGAGGAGAGGGTGTCCTCAGAGCTTGAGCTTATGGAATAATGGGGGTGCAAGGGAAGGGAGGTTCACTTATGGACTAGCGGCCTAGCCACTTCCACTGACTTTGGACCCTCCAGCTGGACACTTGGACTGGCTGATGACCAAGACTTAGCCAAGGCCACATGGTCAGGCAACTGCTGGCTGGCACTAAGCCCCGTGAACACCCACTTCCCTTCCCTTCCACATCCACGTCTTCTGCAAAGAGGACTGTGCTGGTGCTCTAGTAACGTTACTAAGAGTAGTCAACATTTATTGCATGCTTACTTGGTGCCAGGCACAGGCATTAGGGATTGCAAACTGAGTGGCAGGGCNAACTGCTGGCTGGCACTAAGCCCCGTGAACACCCACTTCCCTTCCCTTCCACATCCACGTCTTCTGCAAAGAGGACTGTGCTGGTGCTCTAGTAACGTTACTAAGAGTAGTCAACATTTATTGCATGCTTACTTGGTGCCAGGCACAGGCATTAGGGATTGCAAACTGAGTGGCAGGGCAAGTAAGGTCATCCCATGAGGCAAGCCAGGCAGGAACAATGGTTGCCTGGAGGGCCAAGGCTCTGGCTAAATGGGGGACAGCTCTTGCTCAGTACTCTGATGGCCTACCTGGTATTGCCAGATATTACTATTTTTTTTTAAAGCCAAACATTTAGGCGTTCCCTTGTAATCAAATGGTTAGGATTCCGGGTGTCAGGGAATTAAGATCCTGCAAACCATGCAACATGGCCAAAAATTTTTTTAAATCCAAATATTTAAGTTTTTCTATAGCATGTCCCAATTTAAAATTTGTTTTAAAAACGAAATAATAATTCAGGGGAAGAATACCCTGAGCAAATTAAATCCGGCCTGCAGGCCAGTTTGCAAACTCTGCTTGTCTTGTTTTCTCACTGAACCCTGACACCCATTCTGTTGAGGAACCCCTGCCCCTTGTTCTCCGAAGGAGGCAATCAGAGCCCTTCAGGGGGGTAAATCACTTACCCATCTGACCAAGCCTCACAGTGGGGGTCTGCCCGACTCCCAGGGCTTTCAACTATGTGAGACAGCCTCCCAAATGGGTGAGAGGCCTGTGTTCAGACACAGCCAAGACTGGCACCGTGACAGAACGTCTCCAGAGACAGTAAACCGTCAGTCAAACCATTCAGCATAGTGACAAGGGATCATTCAAGATGAATGTAATGTTGCAGACATAAAATTCTCCACCTCCTTCTGCCAGAACTCAACAATGGATGTCTCTGTGCCTCTTAATAAAATGAAGTCCCCACAGAATCATTTCTCCCAATTATGTATTCCTTATAATAATGGGATGTTCATGTTTGGAGATTTTTTTTTTAAGCTATGAATGTACGTTTAGGGGAGTTGGTGTATGCGGAATAAACAGCTTTGAACTATTTGTGTCGCTTGTCAAACTTCTTAATGAGCATATTGTGCAGATACATAGAAATCTGAATCTCCCATTGGAGGGTGAGCTCCAGGAGTCAGAGATGAGTGTTTTGCTTTCAGCTGTCCCCCAAGCACCTGGCATAATGTTGGATACATAGCAGGGGCTCAGTAAATATTGAATGGAGACTGGGGAGTGGATTGAATGAGTGAGGCTCAGAGGAAGTGAATTGGCTTGTCCGAGGTCACAGACTTGGATTCTCTCGTTTACATCCACCTAATTTAGAAGCCAGTGCTATCACTCCTCCACCAGCCTGCCTCTTGGAAAGAGATCTTCAGGCAAAGGATCATGGCTCCAGGAGCTTCCACCCCTTTGGATGCCTCTTGAGTTCGGACTTGAGGAAGGTGGAGATGGACAGTGAGCCCCTGTTAATTAAGCCACTATCCACATAATACCTTTTGGAAACCACACATTGTACTCTTAACAGCCCTGAGGCTGACCCTGGGGTATTTACCGAGGGGGTTGTACTTGAAGGGCAGGCCCTGGGTTTTACAGTGGAAGACTTCTATTCTGCTGTGTGACCTTGAGCAGCAAGTGCCCCTCTCTGAGCCTCCTTCCTGTGCCATGTAGATAAATGAGCCTCACTTATTTATCAGGTCGAAAGGAGATCATCAGTGGAAATGGCTACCCAGTAATTGTGGATTTTTATTTTGAAGCCCGAGAACTGTAGAGAACAGGCTTATCAGGCTACCTCGGGCTTGGGGCTAAGAGGCTCTATCTTAGAAAGCCTTTGCTGCTTTCAAGTGGGTATTAATAGATGCAGAAGTCCCTTATCTCTGAGTTCATGCTGGAAATTCTGCTCTTCACTCCTTTTTGCTACAGGACAGGAGAGCTTGTGGGAAGGAGGGCACCTGCTTTGACCTAGGAGATTGTGTACTGGAATACTTTAGGGAGGGCAGGGTGTTAAAATCCCCAGGCTTTGGTCTTATCAAGTCTGAATAATAAGCTTTTTCATTGGCTAGGTAAACTCATGCCCTTTAGGTCTCAGTTTCCTCATCCTAAATGGGACAATAATAATGGTATCTGTCTTCCTTCACCAGGGACCAGTACAGTGCTTGGTATATAATAGGTGCCTGATAAATGTTTGCTGAATGACTGTCGGGCATGAAAGGGCTTCACAGCATGAACGCTACTGTTGTTGCCCCTTTGGGAATGTGTGAAGGAAGGAAATTCTCTCTGAAGTGGGAATATTGCTGGCTTCTCTTACCTTCTTGTCAAGATCTGGCTTGGCTATTTAGAATGAGACCTACCATTCTGGTGGGAGCTTCTCGAACTGGGGAGGGAGGAGGGGGACAGGCCAACCCTGGGGCTGGAAATCCATTGTCTGCCAGATTGTGTCACTGGCTGGTTCACTCCTGAATGGGCTTCAGTTTTCCCTTCTGTACTGTAAGAAGCTTATTTAGTCTCTCTGGTCCCTTCTAGTGCTCATATAGTCTGGAATTTGTGATGAGTAATTTCACAAACTGCTTAGGAAACTCCTGTTGTGTTCCTAAACCACCTCATCTTAATAGTTTTTGAAACACTTTCAGATCCCTTATACTTTTCATCCACATGGCAACCCTGGAAGGTGAGGTGGGGGAATGGCAGTGAGCCCATTTTACAGATGAGGAAACTGAGGCTATGAAGTGTCTGCAAGGTGCTGTAATTTGAGGCTGTCTCACACATTTTGGTTATACAAGTACACTGATTTGTTCTCCAATGTGAATGTACATAAAAATCACCTGGCATGAGGGTTGGGGTTTGCTTGTGAAAATGATTCCTGGGCACTTAGATTCTAAATTGGCAGGGATGGGGTGGGCCCATAGTTAACAAGCACCCAGGTGATTCTGAAACCTGGGACATTCCAGATAGCCTCCAGTGTGAGCCTGTTTCTTTTTACAGCCCTTCTCAGCACCTACTGTCGACCAGGCCAGTGTTGGGAAGAGGCCCTATTGGAGCTCCCAGTCTGATAAGGAAGGCAGATAAAGAGATCCAGTGTGCCTGCTCAGGTGCTAGAACAGAGGTGGGGGTGGACAATGGAGGAACCGAGTAACTTCAATACCTGAGTGCTCCCTGGAAGAAGTGATATTTATTTGGGGCCTAGGGATCTCATTCTTGATTGCATCTTAGATTTTTTTTTCCCCTGATGGGTCAGTCCCCACCAGATGGCAGGCAAGTTCATAGAAATCATCAAGCCTTTTGCATCTCTGCCCTCAGTGCTGGCACAGAGCCTGGCATAGAGGGGAGGACAGTATTGCTCAAATCAGCTGATCTGAGCAATGAGAAATGGCTGATGGAGAGGTCCCAGGGCCTCCGGATTAAACGCATTTTCATGCTCAGCATACTCACCTCCTCCCTTTGTGAGATCTAACATGGAATTAATAGTGAAAATTCCAAATCATGTTGTAAATGCTTGTACCTGTTTCCCTCTTCCCCTTTTCACTAAACTGTGAGTTCCTTAGCGCCAGGAGTCAAGAATGGGGCTGAGCCGCCTCTCAAAACGTTTGTTGAAGAGTTAATCAGTTCACGCAGAAGTTGTGCATAGGGTACTGGAGTTTGCAGCTATAGGAGGGCTTGTAGAAAAGCCCAGAGCTGTTCTGGGCCAGACATCCCTCCCCATTTTCTGACAGCTCCCTTCTGCTTGGGCTCTGGGTGAGAGGAATAGGGTGGACATTTGAAAGTGAACGGCTTTGGTGAGGGCTTTTGGTGAGGCTTTGGTGAGGGAAGTTGACGGAGATGTGGCCGGAGCTTGGGGGTGGGCCTGAGAACCAAGAGAGGAGGGGCAGTTTCTAGAGATCTGGCCGAGAGTGTCGGGGCCACAGGTGAGAGTTCTCGGAGTCACGTGGGGTCTGCTGACGTTGAGATATGCTTAATGGACTTTCTATCCTCAAGTTAGAGGCACCGGCCAGATGGGGGTGCGTCGGGGAGGGGGTGGGGCCACCACTCCTCGGACAGGGGCCGTCCCCTCTGAGGGCGGGGAGTGAGAACGCGCCTGGCACCGCCCCGACAAAGCCTGCGCGCGCCCCGACCCCCTATTGGCCGTGCCGCCTCGCGCCGCCGCCCCGTCCCGCCCTCCGCCGCCGGCCCGGCGCGCTGCAGCCAATGGGCGATGTCGCCGTCGCCTCCGTCACAGTCCGGGCAGCCAATGGTGGTAGCGCTCGGCGGCTCGTGGCTCTTTCGCGGCAAAAAGGATTTGGCGCGTAAAAGTGGCCGGGACTTTGCAGGCAGCGGCGGCCGGGGGCGGAGCGGGATCCGGAGCGGGATCTAGCCCTCGCCTCGGCCTGCCGCCATGGGCCCGCGCCGCCGCCGCCGACTGCCACCCGGGCCGCGCGGGCCGTGAGCGCCATGGCCGTGGCCGGGGCCCCCGCGGGCGGCCCTTGCGCGCCGGCGCTGGAGGCCTTGCTCGGGGCCGGCGCGCTGCGGCTGCTCGACTCCTCGCAGATCGTCATCATCTCCACCGCGCAGGACGCCAGCGCCCCGCCGGCCCCCGCCGGCCCCGCCGCACCGGCCGCCGGCCCCCAGGACCCTGACCTGCTGCTCTTCGCTACGCCGCAGGCGCCCCGGCCCACACCCAGCGCGCCGCGCCCCGCGCTCGGCCGCCCGCCGGTACGGACATCAGGGACACTGGGCTGAGTGCGCTGCCTTGGACCCCAGCGCAGACCCGGGCAGGGCGCGATGTTTGGCCCGGCGGCAGCGGGGGCGGGGGAGGGTGGGCTGAGGCGCCCAGGCTGGGCGGTGCCGAGCCTGGGTTGGGCCTCGGGGCTCCGCCCTGGGGTGCGGGGTGACCTCGGGCCAGTCCTTGTTTGCTGCTCTGTGCTCTGGGCCTCAGCTTCCTCGCCGGAGCAGATTCAATGATAATAATGGTCCACGTGTATTCAGCTGTCGCTGACTGCATGCCAGGCCTCAGCTGACTTCAAGGCAGCTAAAACTCACATCCATGCTGTGAGCTCGATGTTGTCACTGTGCCCATCTGAACTGTGCCCAGAGAGGGGAAGTGGCTTGCACCCTGGTCACAAGGCTCCAAGTGGGATTTAAACTGAGGCCTGCTGAGTTCAGACCAGAACTTGTGGCTGGGTGGTGGGCATGGCTGCTTGGGGAGGTCAAAAATGGGGTGTTCTGGGCTCCAGACCATAGAAGAGCCATTAAGGAGACCCTCCTTCCTGCCTCTGGGANCCCTGGTCACAAGGCTCCAAGTGGGATTTAAACTGAGGCCTGCTGAGTTCAGACCAGAACTTGTGGCTGGGTGGTGGGCATGGCTGCTTGGGGAGGTCAAAAATGGGGTGTTCTGGGCTCCAGACCATAGAAGAGCCATTAAGGAGACCCTCCTTCCTGCCTCTGGGACTGCCAGGTGCAGGCCTGGCCCTCCAGGCCTCTGGGGACAGGCTGCCTGGCTGGGAGGCCTTCTCTGCAGGGGCGGGGGTGACTGGGCCAGCTGCTGATCCCCTCCCTTTGCCTGTCCTTCCATCTGCCACCCTCCACCCTCCCAGGCCCTGGTTGCCATGGAACCTCATTAATCAGGCAGGCAGACCCCCGGGCCCCAGTGGAAGTCCTGGATGGGCTAGGCCTCTGGGAGCTGGAGAGGAGGCCCCCAGTGCCAGGAGAGAGTAAATGCCCCAGGGAGATCCCTTGATAAAGTGCTCCTTGCACAGCAAGAGACTAAAGACAGTTGAGAGTAGGGGGCCCAGAAAGGTGTCTGAATTAGGGGGTGGGGGGAAGGAGGGGGCGGAGGCCTAGAGCTTGGTCCTGTGGGCTGCAGGACAGGGCGTGGAGACCAGTTTGACTGGTGCAGCCTGTGGGTAAAGTTAGGGCATGGATGGGCAGGCAGGATGGGGTCTCAGCACAGTTGGCTGAGCAAGTTGAGGCAGGGAGTCAGGGCCCAGGGCAAGGAGGTGGAATCCCAACTGCTGACGGAGGCCTGGGTAGCAGCTGTTCCCTGAGACATCCCAACAAGGTTCCCCCGATCCCTTTGGCCCCCTGCCCAGTACATCCTTCCTTCCGGAATCACTGGGATGCTAATAATAACAATAGGAGGCACCATTGTTTTGAGGCTGTTTTGTGAGTTGGGCCATGTGCCAAGCACTTTACCCAATTAACTCATTTAACCCTGTCAACAGCTTTCCCGTTTTACAGATAGGGAAGCTGAGGCTTAGAGATGTTAGAACCTTCCCTGGTGAGTCAGCTCATGAGTGGTGGGACCAGTCCATATTTCCTGAGTGGTTAACTGCTGGCATGCCTTACTTCCTGGAGATGCTAATAGAGATTGAAGGAAGCCCAGGGTCCCTTCCTCCAAATGAGTGAGGGAGGGAAGTTGCACAGGGTGGGTCCCCTGATTGGTCTCCTGTACCCGAGCAACCTGTCCCTGTAGGTACCAGCTTGGAGCCTGACGGAGTAGCCTCCATTTAGCTGATTGACAGGTGCTTAGGCCCAGGGCTGTCCTGCCCTTGGGCAATGGAGCTTCAGGCTTAGAGTGACAGCCAGGGACTGGGATCAGGACGTTTGCCCTCTGCTCCACACCCAGGGTGTCAGGGGCAGCCTCACTGGGTCTGAGCATTCCATTCATTCAGCAGTTGTTAGTGAGTGNGGCTGTCCTGCCCTTGGGCAATGGAGCTTCAGGCTTAGAGTGACAGCCAGGGACTGGGATCAGGACGTTTGCCCTCTGCTCCACACCCAGGGTGTCAGGGGCAGCCTCACTGGGTCTGAGCATTCCATTCATTCAGCAGTTGTTAGTGAGTGCCTCTGAGGTTCTAGGCACAGAGGCACGTAAAGAGCCTCTGCCGTCACAGTACTTAAGGGCTAGTACGTGTTTTCTGCTGTGAGCAGGGGTAGGGCCCAGTACCACCTTGCTGCTGTAGTTCAGAAACATGGGCCCAGCTTTTGGTGTCCAACACCCCCTAACATTGTACCTGTGAGTAGCCACTGGCTATCTGAGCTGTGGCCTCCACTCACCCTCTGCACTAGCATTTGTTTGGGGGCAGTCCTTGAAACAAGCTACAGGCTCAGCTTCTGCACAAGTGAGCATTCATTGAGTACCTCCTGCCTACAAGGCTCTGTGCAATTCAGTCATTCCTCCTGGCTCTTCTGGTCCACATCTTCCCTGCTGTCATGGCTCTTAAAAAACAAACAATATAATACATGTTTACTATAGAAGAAGAGATGAGAAAGTTGAGGGGGACAAGATCCCCAGCCCCATCCATTTTTTCTTTTTTCTCTTCCAGAGTCTGCTTTTTTTCTTTTTAAAAGTTGAAGTTTTTCCTTTACTTCTGTGTTCCAATATCACATCATCCCCACTTTAGAGACAAGGCAGCAGTTCCTCATGGTCCTTGCCCTGATACCAAGGTTACTCTTGAAATGGATTCTATAATAATACAAACTGAAGCAGAGAAAATGGTTTCATGAGCTTTTTAATCCTGAAAAGGGATCGCATAAATGCATTGCTTTGTAATCGTGTTTTTCTTGTCAGTGTCTTTGGGAGTTTTGTATCAACCTGCCCCCATCCTTCTTGACAGCAGTGTGGTATTCCAAGGGCTGGATGAACCAGTTTTTGTGGCCTCTCCCATGGATAGGTATTTGAGTCATCCGGATTTCTTTCATCCCTGCTTTTTGGGTCCCTGTGCCTGCATCTCTGTGTGGCATGGATCCACCTTCAGCCCGGGCACCCTTTTGAGGGGGCAGGAAGGAGGCAAAGGGTGCGGTTGGCTAGAATATGCTAGGGTTCAGGGCTTTGGGGCGAGGCTGGAGAGCGGGTGCATTGTGGTTTGGCTTGCGGGAGCCTGGCTTCCGGATGAGCCTCTGTCCAGCCCACTAAGGTTCGAATCCTGACTCCACCTCTCACTGTGTGACCCCTGCGAGGTGCAGACTCCTCAGGAAGTGGAAGTCATCAGAACCCCTGCTGCAAGGCGGCTGGAGGTTGTGGGTGGTCACACACAGGTGAAGCAGTTACCTAGCAGTGCTCAGGACACAGGAAGCACTCAGCATGCGTTAGCTCTGATATTGGCAGACGCCTGAGGAAATCCACCAGTGCCTGCGTGGGAGGGAGTATCTGAGGCCGGCAGCTTGTGCGGCGATTCATTCAGCAAACTTGCTGATGCCCAGACCTCGTGTGCAAAGATTATTCAGACCCAGTGCCCGCCTCTGAGGGGCTCCCTGGCCTCTGGGTGAGACAAACACACCTGCAGAAATTTGTGGCGAGAGACCATGTGGGAAAGGGTTGGGTTTGCAGCCGCCCTGAGGGAGATGAGGCTCGGTTTCTATTGCGCGATTGATTGAAAAGACTGAGCTGATGGGTAAGGTGCCTCTCTGGAGGGGCGAGCGTTGATGTGAACTGGGAGGGAGGGAGGCGAGGGCCAGCCGGGGAGGGACCAGCATGGGCTAAGGCTTGGAGGTGCAGGTCTGTGAAGAAACTCAAGCTCAGCAGAAGTTCTGTGGGAGAAGTGGTGGCAGATGAGGACACTAAGGTGGAGGGGGCAGACGGAGGCAGGGAGACCAGTGGGAAGACAGCTGGGTGGTCCAGATAGGAGGTGCCAGTGGTTGCAGTGACGGGATTTGGGGCAGCTAGATGCGACGAGGGCAGTGGGTGGGCCTGAACCAGGTTCTAGCTCAGGAAACCCTGTGGGTGGTGGAGGGGAAGGTATACCTGGTTTGGGTCAGGATATGAGGGAGATGTCTGTGAAATCCCCAGGGCAGTCTCCATCGTGCGGGAATCCTGGCTCTGGCACTTCCTGCCTGTATCACCTTGGTTTTTTCTGGGTTTCGGTTGTCCTGCCTGTAAAATGGGGCCATGATTGTGCTGCCGTATTCACAGACAAATCAGAAACCAGAGAGAGCTAGTTAACTCACTCAGGATCAGTATCCCAATGGCTTAAGACATCAGACATTTGTTATATGGTTTCTGAGGGTGGGAGATTTAGTGGTAACTTGGCTGGGTGCTTCTGGCTGAGGACCTCTTCTGAGGTTAATGCCAAAATGTTGGCCCGGCTGCAGTCATCAGAAGGCATGACCAGGGTTGGAGGATGTGTTTCTGAGCCTGCCCGTGTTGCTGTTGGGGGCAGGGCTTTAGTTTCTTGCCACTTGGGCCTCCCTAGGGCTGCCTGAGTGCCTGCGTGACATGGCCGCTAGCCCAACCACGAGAGAGGGATCAAATAAAGGGCAAGGAGGAAGCTTCGGTACCTGTGTGACCGTGTCTCAGGGGTGACAGACTGTCACTTCCGCCACATTCTGTTCATTAGAAGTGAGTTACCAGATGGGGCCCGTACTTAAGGGAACATTAGGCTCCATCTGTTGAAAAGAGGAGAAGCAAAAAAACTTGCAGACTACCACAGGTGCCCCAGGGAGGCAGTAGTGGAACTGGGGCCTGAACTTCTGCCTTCCAGTTGCGTGTTCTGTCCTGTGGGGTAGGATCATGCTGCCTGGGGCCTCCCCCTCGCTCACACTCTTGGGCATCCTGGTAGAGTGACGGGCAGGGGGCGGCCCAGGAGCACCCGGTCCTCAGCCAGGTGTCTTGTGGTCCCACTCTCCTGGTTACTGGGCATCCTCCCATTGTTTTTGCCATAGGTGAAGCGGAGGCTGAACCTGGAAACTGACCATCAATATCTGGCCGAGANTTGGGCATCCTGGTAGAGTGACGGGCAGGGGGCGGCCCAGGAGCACCCGGTCCTCAGCCAGGTGTCTTGTGGTCCCACTCTCCTGGTTACTGGGCATCCTCCCATTGTTTTTGCCATAGGTGAAGCGGAGGCTGAACCTGGAAACTGACCATCAATATCTGGCCGAGAGCAGCGGGCCAGCTCGGGGCAGAGGCCGCCACCCAGGAAAAGGTACCCCCAGGGCCTGGGCTCGGGCAGACCCCCTGGCCGACCCCCTGGCCAGACCCACATTGAGGGGGCGTGGACAGACAGACATGCTTGCAGAGTAAGCTCTGGTCTGTCAGGCCTGGGTCTGATCCAGGCCTCGGGGGGCCCCAAGGGGCAGCTGGAGTGGCCACCTGGCATGGCTTCGCCAAGCCCTAGGGGGTGGGAAGTTCCCCAGCCGGAAGAGGAATGCTGTGGTTGGCAGGCAGCAGTCATGGGGCCTCCCTGCTTGGCCTCACCAAAGGAAAGGAAGCATCTGCCCCCTCCCACCCCCACCCTGCCATCCTGCTGCCCTGCCGTTGCCAGGGAGCCCAGTGTGGCTGGGGTGGTGCTCAGGGGCCTTGTCCTGCCTGGCCTCCAGGTGTGAAGTCCCCGGGGGAGAAGTCACGCTATGAAACATCATTGAACCTGACCACCAAACGCTTCTTGGAGTTACTGAGCCGCTCGGCCGACGGGGTGGTTGACCTGAACTGGGCGGCCGAGGTGCTAAAGGTGCAGAAACGGCGCATCTACGACATCACCAACGTCCTGGAGGGCATTCAGCTCATTGCCAAGAAGTCCAAGAACCACATCCAGTGGCTGTAGGTACCAGCCGGACAGGAGGGTAGGCGGAGGCCCGGGGTGGGCCGGGCCAGAGGAGCTGAGAGCCATACCTGCTGTGGCTGCCTGCGTCCCCATCTTAACAGCTGGGCAAACCGAGGTTTAGAGAGGAAAGCTGGCTCCCGCGAGGTGGTGGATGCAGGAAAGAACACAAATCGTACATATCTAGCTCAGCGCAACTTTCCGTTTCTTCACCTGAGTAACCACCATCTGGATAAGGATAAGGAACATTACCAGCAGCCCAGAAACTTCCCCTGTGCCCTTTCCCAGACACTGTCCCTTCCTCATACCACCCAGGTGACCACCGTTCTGGCTTCTGTTGCCGTTGATGAGCTTGGCTAACACAGCTGTTTTATTCTGGTTAATTCTTAGTTTTTTTCCCCCCCGTTTTTGCCTCTTTCCCCAGTCGTCTTACTCTCCACTCTGACACATTTGTGTTTTCTGTTGGGGGTAAATATTCCATTCTACATCGATTTACTTATTTATTTTCACTTGATATGTCTTACAAATGCTTCCATTTTTGCATCTAATGCATCCATGTCTTTTTACACAACTACAGAGTGTTCCATGGCATGTCTGCCCTTGTGTACTTACCAGCCCCCTACAAGGGCCAGTGTTCACAGACATTCAGACCCAGCTCTAAACCCAGCCAGTCTGCCTTGGAAGGCTGGCTGAGGAGCCAGGCCGTGCGGGGCAGGGGGCAGCAGCAGACTGGTTGCTGAGGGTCACAGCTCCAGGGCAGAGGGGCTGGGAGCTGCTGATCCCTCTCGTTGCCTCCTGGCAGAGGCAGCCATGCAACGGTGGGGATCGGTGGGCGGCTTGAAGGATTGACCCAGGACCTCCAGCAACTGCAGGAGAGTGAGCGGCAGCTGGATCACCTGCTCCACATCTGCAGCACCCAGCTGCGTCTGCTCTCTGAGGATGCTGACAGCCAGCGATATCCTTGAACTGCCTGGAGGGTCACCAGGGCCCCATCCAAGTGGGAGTGGAGGGCCTTACCCTGGGCCCTGGATTCAGGAGAGGGTTCTGGCTCAGCATTCACTCCCATTGTGACACTGGACAAGTTAACCTCTCTGAGTCTCAGCTGCTTCTGGAAAAGGGGAAAAACAGTCCTATTTCACAGCTTTTCAGATTAAAACCAGAAAAGCTAGTATCAGTAATAACTGATTTATTTAACACAGGGATAACACTTATTTAATATAGGGATTTAATACTGGGTTGTAGCTTCANATTCACTCCCATTGTGACACTGGACAAGTTAACCTCTCTGAGTCTCAGCTGCTTCTGGAAAAGGGGAAAAACAGTCCTATTTCACAGCTTTTCAGATTAAAACCAGAAAAGCTAGTATCAGTAATAACTGATTTATTTAACACAGGGATAACACTTATTTAATATAGGGATTTAATACTGGGTTGTAGCTTCAAGGTTAGAGTTGCTTTTATTTGCAAAAATAGAAACTTTATTTTGAAAGAAGTTATGTTTATACATTTTGGAGATAACGGCTCAGACAGTAAAGAATCTGCCTGCAGTGTGGGAGACCCGGGTTCAATCCCTGGGTCAGGAGGATTCCCTGGAGAAGAGAATGGCAACCCATTCCAGTATTCTTGCCTGGAGAATTCCATGGAGAGAGGAGCCCAGTGGGCTAAAGTCCATGAGGTCATAGAGTCAAATATGACTGAGCAATGTGACACACACACACACATACACACACTAATTGACATCAAGGTCATGGGTCAGAATAAATTCTTAGGACTATGCCTGGATTTAAGTAATTTTATGAAATGATTATAGGCAGCTGTCATTACCTTGAGATTCAATAGGTAGAGTGATCTCATTGTACAGATGTAGAAGCAGGCTCAAGGGCATGAGATCTGCTTGAGCACCAACCATGTGCCAAGCCTTGGAGTAGGTGATGCAGAGGACAGGACTGACTAGGCAGGGCTGGGCTCTGCCTTCTGAGCTGTCTGGGTGGGTGGCCCCCAAAGGCCAAAGATCGTGTGGTCCTTGACTCCACCAACCCTGGCCTACGTGACCTGCCAGGACCTTCGTAGCATTGCAGACCCTGCAGAGCAGATGGTCATGGTGATCAAGGCTCCCCCTGAGACCCAGCTCCAAGCCGTGGACTCCTCGGAGGTGAGACCTGGGAGTCTAGGCAGGACCAGCATGGGCTGGGCTGGGCTGGTAGTCCAGCTGAGCCTCATTTCACCCTGCCTGCTACCTCTACCCAGAACTTTCAGATCTCCCTTAAGAGCAAACAAGGCCCCATTGACGTTTTCCTGTGCCCTGAGGAGAGTGTGGGCGGAACCAGCCCTGGAAAGACCCCCTCCCAGGGGGCAGCTTCAGGGGAGGAGGACAGGGCAGCTGACCTTGCCACTGCGGTGCCACCACCACCATCGTCACCTCCCTCATCCCCTGCCACGGATCCCAGTCAGTCCCTGCTCAGCCTGGAGCAAGGTTGGTGACGGCGGGGTGGGCGGGGTGGGCCGGGCCCCTCTCCCAGGTGGGTGGGCAGGTGTGTCAGCCCCTCCCCGCTGGGGGTGTCCCCGGCCTGTGATGCTCCCCCATCTCCCCAGAACCTCTGCTTTCCCGGATGGGTGGCCTGCGGGCCCCCGTGGACGAGGACCGCCTGTCCCCACTCGTGGCGGCCGACTCACTCCTGGAGCACGTGAAGGAGGACTTCTCCGGCCTCCTCCCCGAGGAGTTCATCAGCCTGTCGCCCCCCCACGAGGCCCTCGACTACCACTTTGGCCTCGAGGAGGGTGAGGGCATCAGAGACCTCTTCGACTGTGACTTTGGGGACCTCACTCCCCTGGATTTCTGACGGGGCTCAGGGGGACCAGGGCCTCCTGAGATGCCCACCCGGCTCTGCAGCCCTGGAGCCCCCCGCCCCTGGCCGTCCTAGCCTAATTGGAAACGTTTAATTTATGCCCCTCTCTCCTACCTCCAGAGGCTTCTAGCTCTGGAGCCTGGCTCCTGCCAGGAGGCTGAGCAAGCCAGGAAGGGAAGAAGTCTGTTTTGTGGTGTTTGTGCATGCACCCAAGCCCCGACGTGTGTGTCCACGGGGTGAGTGGTGTGTGAGCATGTGTGTGTGCATGTCCCGGGGAATGAAGGTGAACACATCTGTGCGTGCACTGAAAACACGCCCCAGTGTGTCCACGTGTGTGTGCATGAGTCCATGTGTGCGCGTGGTGGGGGCTCTAACTGCACTTTGGTCTTCTTGCTCCAGGGGCCCCACGAGGCCCAGGGTGGCCACCTGCCCCCAGAATCCTGTGTGCTGACCAGGCCAGGTGGCGAGGCCTTGGCCTGCTTGTTGGCAGGACAGCGAGAGCACTTCTATCGTCTTAAAGGTTTTTCTGAGTGAAGCTTTAATGGAGCGTTATTTATTTATCAAGGCCTTTTTGGCAAGCTTGGGGCATCAGCGAAGGGTAGGAGGGATGTGGGACTGGTGCCGCAACTCCCTTACCCCCTGAGCGAGGGCAGGGGTCCTTGAGCTGTTCTTTGCCCCACTCCGAAGGAGCTGAGGCCTGAGTGGTTTATTTATTCGGAAAGCGAGGGAGGGAGACTGACTGACTGACAGCCATGGGTGGATAGAGGGGGGTGGTCCCTCCCCACGGGGTCACTGCAGGGCCCCAGTTGCCCCCAGGATGGATGTGAGATGGGAGAGGTGAGTGGGGGACTTTCACTGACAGGGTGGGTGGGAGGGGTGGGGTGAAGGGCCTCCCCCCTCAGCCCAGACCACAGGGGCCCTTCCTGTGGCCTTTGAAGCGCCCCCTCCACCCTACTTCTTGCTCTGCCCCACCCTCCAATCTGCACTTTGATTTGCCTTCCTAACAGCTCTGTTCCCTCTGCTTTGGTTTTAATAAATATATTGATGGTGTTTGGGCCCGGTTTGGGGACTGTGTACTGGGAGCAGGTCTGTGGGTGGGAGAGGTCAAGGTTGCTGATGTGATGACCCGTTCCCTACTTTCCGTTTCCCTGTCCCTGCCTGGCTTCATTTTATTTGAGCCTCACAGCCCCAAGAATGGTTGGTTTCATCACCTTTTTTTAATCCTAATTTAAAAACTGGTTCAATAAAGTAAGCAATGAATTCCCTTTTTTTCCAGCCACAGAGAGGCCACCTTGATCAGTTGGCTATGCTCCATCCAGATGTTTCTGGACATTTGTAAACAGGCAGCAGTTGATTACAACCGGCTGATTCTGTGTCAGGTTCTGGGACATGTGTTCCCTCCTTTTGTGGAGCGCTCAGAATCTGCTGGAGGAAACTCAAATAAATGAGAAAATCAGGGAGGGCTTCCTGGAAAAGGTCGTGTCTGACCTAAGGCTGTGGGATAGTAGAAATTAACTGAGAAGGAAGAGGAAGAATACACCAAGCAGGAGAAGGCAATATGGGACCAGGACCCGAGAGAAACCAGGGTGGTTGGAGCCCTGAGCTGAGGGCCAGTCTTGGGCTTTATTTAGGGGGAAATAACTGGTGAGTCAGGAGTGATGCTCCCTTTTTATATTTTAAAAGCTTCCTCTGGCTGCAGCGGGGAGGGAAGTCTGAGTTGAGCTTGAGAGTGGAGGGTGACTGGCAGACTGTCCACACGGATCTATTTAGCATACCCTTAGGTGGGCTTTCTCTGAGCCAACACCTATTTTAAGCCCTCGCTGTCAGTCCCCACAACAATCGTATCTTCCCTTACTCCCATTTTGCAGAAGATACACTCACAGGGGAAGGTGCTTGCAGGTTTTGCTCACCAGGTGGCGCGCCTGTGCTTCCGCAGTTCACTGGACCCTGTAAAAGATGTGGGGACCCGCCCTCAGTGGGCACGCGCAGCCCCTTCCCGTCCCGTCCTGTTCTTGGCTGTGTAATATTCCACACCGACCGTCATTCGCTCAGCCCGTCCCCAGGAGAGAATGACCCCTTGGGTGACTTCTCCCCAGTGGCCGCCACCCCCGGAGAATGGGGAGTCGCAGTGCATTGTGTTGCGGTTCTGCATAGCGCGGCTCTTGCAGCCCTAAAGGCTGGAGTTTGCTCCCCTTTTTCAGACGGGGAAGCCGAGGCCCTGGAGGCGGGCGGGCGGAGGGCCGAGCTCTGGCGCTGGGCGGGGAGGGGGCCCTCGGCGGCCCGCCCGGCGGGGGCGGAGCTGCAGGGGGCGGGGCCCTCAGCCTCCGCGCCGGCGCCGATGGGCGGGCGCCCCCCCTGCGCGTCCCCCCAAGTCCGCGGCGGCGGCGTCCAGAGCCCGGAGCCGCAGCCGAGCCGGAGCCAAGCGGGTGGCGGCACCATGGCGTGCGCGGGGCTGCTCACCGTGTGCCTGATCCGGCCGCCCGAGCCCGCGCCCGAGCCCCCGCGACCCCCCGCGCCCGCGCCCGCGCCCGCCGCCGGGCCCGCCGGACACGCGCTCTTCCAGGACGTGAGTGGGGAGCGGGCCGGGGGTGCGGGCGCTGTGGCCCTGGGGTGGTCATTCTCCCGCGGGGTCGCTCCCGGTCTCTGTGGACAGCCTCGCTGTCTCCTTGCCCTCGCTCACTCTGATTTTCCCTTCCCCACGTCCATGTGTCTCCCTCCAGGTTTGTTGGGGGCTCTGCCTCGGCCTCTGGGTCTCACGATTTCTCTCTTGCTCTCTGTTTTCGTGTGTCTCCCTTATCTCTATCTCGCTGCCTTTGTGTCCCGTCTTCTGCCTCTCACTCTTTCTCTGCTTATCTCTCCTTGTTCAGTGTCACTGCCCCCGCGGCCCCCCGACCCCAAACCACCCCATGTATGTGTCTGGCCGGAGGGGGGCTGTCAACTCTTGGTCCCAGGAGCGGCCGCGGTGTCCCTCTCTGGCAGCCCCAGGCTGGACTGACCAGGGGGGGCCTGGAAGAGGAAGCAGCCCCCCGCCCCCGACTCCTGACCTAGTGCTGACCCCAGACCCCTTCAGATCCCACCCAAGGGCTGTGGGATCCCAGGTTTGGTCAGCGCTGCCCACACACACCCTCTGTGGTCTGTACACCCTCCCCTTGCCTGGCAGGTACCTACCTGGAGCTCCCTGGCCTGGCCTGGGTCACTCACCTGCACCCCTTCCCCACCTTTCACCCCTGTGCACAGCCTGTCCTGTTCCTCTTGGGTCCCCACTCCCAGAGGTCCCTTTCAGGTGGGAAAGGTTGTTCTCCTGCCCTCTGCCCACTGTCCCTAGTGACTCAGCACCTTGGCCAGAGCCCTCTCAGCTGGAAGGGACCTGACCCTTCCATTTCCCAGATGGAAAAACCAAGGCCTGGACGGTTAGGGATATGTTCCAGCTTGCACACGGAGGCAGGGGTGCACTAGGGTGTGGCCTTGATGTCCTCAGTGTTCACAGCTTAGAACCCCTCCCTCTCTCTCAGCCCCCACCCCCACCCCCAGTGTCTCTGTCTGTCCTGACCAGGCCACCCTGGGTGGCTCTGTGACCCCGAGTGAGCCGGTGGCAGCCTTCTGTGAGTCAGGCTTCAGGCCAGGGAGTACATTCATCCCCGAGAAAGCAGCCCGAGGGGAGGGGCACTCCGAATCTGGAGCAGACCAGGGCTCTCTGTCCAGGCTTTGGCTTGCACCTCCTTGCCAGACCTGCTGGTGCCCTCTTTGCTGGGTCGTGTTGGGTGACCAGGGAGTCTCTGGTCCCTATAGGGGAGACAGGGACCACATCTGGACTCCACTTTTGCTATCTCTGTTGTCTTTCCTGTCTGTTTCTCCATAAATACCATCTGTCCACCCTTGCTTTCTGTCCCTCTTACTCCCCTTGCACGTACAACACACACACACACACACACACACACGGGCCTGCCCAAGACCCTAGTACTGAGTCGGCCTCATAGGAAGACCCAGCCCTGGAAGGGTTAACCCTGGGCTGTTCCCCAGTATGTTACTGAGTAAACAGGCACCCACAAAGGAAGGGCTAGCCACCGCCTGCATGGCAGGGTCTCAAGAAGCTGACTGAGAAACAGCCTGGAGTGGGCAGAGTCTGGGACGAACCATGGCCACACAGCAGAGCTGGGGTTCAGGTCTCGGATGGGTGCCCAGGATCTTCCGGCCGCATCTCGGCCCGTCTCCCCACCTGCCTCAAGCTGGGACTATTCCAAGGGCTGATGTATCAGAAAGAACTCAGGATCACTCAGGAGTGTGGGAGGTGAAGAAGCGGAGAGCCAGCTTGGAGCACCCCCAATAAGGCCAGGCCCTGCGGGAGAAGGGAGCAAGCCGTGGGACCTGCTGTGCGCTCTTGCCCTTGTTGGAAAAGGCCCTGGAGGGCCAAGCTGGGCAGGGGGTGGGACCAAGCTGGGCAGGAGGAAGGGAGATGCAGGGGGCAGGCCTGCCAGCTGGGGCTCTGTGGAGTTGGGAGGAGGGGTTCTGTCCTCCCAGCTCCCAGCTCCCACCCCTGCCCTTTTGTCCTCTAGGTTTTCCGCCGAGCAGACAAGAATGGTGAGTGTGGCTTCCCCTGAGTCCCGTGCTGGGGGTTGAGGGGCATCAGAGAGGCTCTGGGGAGGGTTTGGGGCACAGTTGAGTATGGAGAGAAATCTTGAGAGGACCCGAATCAGAAGAATCAACCCAGGTGACCTTCTCGGAGGAAATTTTTGTTTTGAATCCAGTTTGGCAGGAGGAAAAGTGGAGGAAATGTGGTTTAGTCAGAAGCTGGAGGTGGGGGCTGACTTTCACGCAGTGTCCTGGCCCGGTGGGGGGTACTTTTATAGATGACCTCCTGTTTTCCTCACCACTGCTGAAGTCTTCACCCTATTTCACAAAGGAGCCGAGGCCCAGAGAGGTACAGCTGGAGGTGCTGGGCCTTGAACCCGGGTCTGTGCGATGCCTGGTTCCAGGCTTCCTCTGTGAGGGGCTTGGAAGGGTGTGGTCACGGAGCCAGGGCCATGGGGGATTTTACTGTAGATTCTTAGAGAGCTCAGTAATTTTCCATATTACCAACCACATGGATGCAAGTAGGGTATGGGCGGGGCAGAGCCAGGTCCAGGGAGTCAGCTCCCCTGATGCCCTGAGTCCTGGGCAGTCTCAGATGCTGGCCTGGCAAAATCTGGAAAGCTAAAGCAAGAGCCATCAGCGGACCTTGCAGGCAGGTTGCTGCCCACAGATGACTCAGAGCAGCCCACGGTGCCCTGATGGGCCAGTGGAGGGTTTGAGCTGAGACCACCCATCACCTTTGACCTCACCTTCACCTGGCCTCCTTGAGAGAGGACTGGGTCCCCACCCCTTGGCTCTTCTCCCTGGGTCTCCTCAAATTTGTTTCAGCCGGTTGATCAGGGCACGTGGTCTCATTTGGCTCACAGCATTCCGTCTAGGGAGGGAGGCTCAGGCCCTCCCCAGCTCTGCTCTCCCACTCCATCTGCTTAGAGACCTCACAGGCCAAATCCCCAGTGCCTCTGGCCAGTGCTCTTTGCTCTCTGCCTCTGTGATGGGGAGGCAGCCTCTGTGATGGGGAAGTCTTTCCCTCCCGAGCCGGTCTGCTGCTTCTTACTGGGGCCCTGCTCTTAGGAAGATCTCATCTGACTCCCTGAAGCTTCTCTGTGAAGGGCCTGGGTCCAGAGTACGGAGGTCCCCTCCACCCGGGAGCCATGTGGGCAGAGACCCAGCCCTGGTTTCTCCAGGTGACATCTAGGCCTTGCCATGATCTGACTGTGCCCCAGGCAGTTCATTTATTTCTCCATTTGGCAAATGTTGAGTCCCTGCCGAGTGCCACGTATGCACTGCCTTGTCCCTTGGGTGCCTGTAGAGTGAGCCCTGTTGCTTGAAGTGGGGACCCCAGAGGTGAAGTTGGGGACCCAACCCTTTGGTCCCCAACAGCCAGGCTTTTTTTCCAGCCCAGAATCCCATTTCACTTGGCTGGGTGGTTATGAGATACTGCGAAGCCTTCGGAGGGCCTCCACTGGGTGGCAGGGGTGCAGCTGGGGCTCAGAGATACTGACTCTGCTCCCTGTGCCCACCCCCACCCCCTAGATGACGGGAAGCTCTCATTTGAAGAATTCCAGAATTACTTTGCCGACGGGGTTCTCAGCCCCGGGGAGCTGCGAGAGCTGTTCAGTGGAGTTGATGGGCATCCCGCGGAGTGAGTATGGGGGTTGGGGTGCACACGCCGTGTGTAGATGTGAGCCTGTCCCTACCCCTCTGTGTCCCCTGCTTGCTTGGGCTCCTTATGGAGGATTGGTGGAGCACAGGGAAAGGAGTGCCAGGGCTACGTGCCAGCTTTACCCGCCTACCTACCCCTTCCCTGGCTCCAGTCCTGCCCATCACACTGCTTCCAGCTGGGACCCTAAAATAGCCAGGCCTGAGTCACCACCTATGGTTCAGCCCACAGGTGCCCCCCCAACACTCCCGCTTCCTGCTGAGCGACCAGTGGATGCCTGGGGACAGCTGGGCCCTGCCTGCTGCCCCCATGGATGCAGGTGCTCCCACATCTCCAGGCCTTCATGCGAATTTGCTTGCCTTCTCCTGCTTCCTCACGTGGGTGCACACATGTGCACAGCTATCCTTCCCTCTCACTTCCCCCTACTCCCCTCTCCTTAAAAGAAATTCTAGGCTCCCATGCCCTCCCATTTTCTGAGACTTGGGCCAGACCTTTGTCTGCACTGCTGCCGCCTTACCACCACCAGATAACACCAGTCAAATTCCTTGTCCTTCAAAGCCTAGCTTAGGGAGCCTCTCTTCCAGGAAGCCCTCCCTGACCTACAGGTACTCCATGCCTTTTCTGCGCTTCCAAAGACCTGACTTCTCCTTCCCAGCTCTAACCACTCCTCTCTGGCCTGTGTCCACATCTGTCTCCCCCAGCCTGAAATCCCCTTGGAGGTTGAGAGCGGGACTCAACTTTCCCCCTTAGACACTGTGTGGTGGGCTGGTAGTACCCCATCTCTGCCCACTGAGCAGCGTAACGTGGGGTAGAGTCAGAAGTTGCCTCCATGTCAGGCTGAGCTGGGCAGAGAGAGGAAAGGACCGCTGGCTTCAAAGTCAGTCCTAGTTTACCAGCAGGGTCTGAAGGACGCCTTCTCTTTTCCCTGCAGCAATTTGGAGACGGAGAAACTGTGCGGTGAGTAGGCCAATGGGGGTGTTTGTCTCCCAGGCAGGTGGGTGTTGCTGGTGTTGTGATGGAGCAGGCTGGGCTGGGCTCAGAGCATACGGCCTGGTTGGCTGCTGGGGAATTCTAGGTTATAAATGGGGGGATGTACCCCAGGAACCTTGGAGTATCTCCTCTGCCCTCAGACTACTTCTCTGAACACCTGGGCGTCTACCGGCCTGTGCTGGCGGCGCTGGAGTCGCTTAACTGTGCTGTGCTCACTGCCATGGACACCACCAAGCTGGTGAGTGGAGGGGCTGATGGTTGCAGGGGGGTGGCAGGATGAGGACTGGGGGTGTCTGCTGTGTTGTGGGAGCCTCCATCATTGGACTCAGGGCTGTGGGGCTAGAGGCCTGGCTTCCACTTTCTGGCTGTGCATCTTTACCTCTTTGGGTCTCAGTTTCCTCATCGGTAAACTGAGCATATTAATAGAACCTACCTCCAGACATTCGTTGTGACAATTAAAGGAGAATGAAGGCAGAGTTTTGTCTGTCTTGCTCTCTCTCTGCCTGGCTCACAGTAGCCACTTCATGTGTGGAGCTGCTGCTGCTTTTATTACTGACCATACCTGATAGTTCTGGGGTATCAAGCCCAGCTCCAGCAGGGATGGGTTGGGGGTAGGGCTGCTTACACACATCCACAGGCCCATGCTGGTGTGTAGAGCTTGGTGGTGGGGGTTGCGGGACAGCCTGAGGACATGCGTGAGTAGACAGGCATGTGTGCACCCATGTTTGTGTATAGTATGGACATGTGCACACAGAATAAACAGGGCTCACAGCCAGGGCTCTTGGATGGTATTTTTTAAAACACCGAAAGCTACCCTTCCCTTTCTATGTTCCTTGTAACAGATGTCTCCACCTCTTTGTCCCATAGCTTTGAGTGAGGGGGCGAGGAGGGAGCAGTGAGCAGGCTTGGAATTGTGCCTGACCTCATTTTTACAGAAGGAGAAACTGAGGCTGTCTGTGAGTTAACGATCAGCTGAGGACAGGGCTTCCCCTTCTGGTTGCTTTCACATAGGGTCGAGTAGCTTTTCCAAGGGTCACCTTTGGGGCCTGGCACAGGACGGGGATCCGAATGCTACATGATGAGGGGTTGGTATGCTATGATGACTTCCATATCTATGGCCTGGACACCAGTAGGGGCAGCACCTTCCTTGTTGCCATGGAAACAGGGCCTGGGGGTGGGCAGCTCTAGTGGCATCCTATGAACTGGCACTGGTTAGCGGGAATTCACACTGCCGCTCAAAATAAGAGCCCCAGGGTTCCTGACCACCCCCTCCTGGCCCAGAAAGGCGTAGGTGACCCATCATCACACGACTTTGCCAGCTGTAATCATTGCGGTTTTTATCTGGCACTCAATGCCTCTGACAGCTGCGCTCAGCCTGCCGAGCGTCTGCCTCTGCAGCGCCCCCTTGTGGCACCACCCTTCCAGTCCAGCAGAACTCAGTGGAACACTTCGTGCACCAGCCTGGAGCCACATTCCTGGTACATGGCCCGGGTCATCCAGCGGCACTGGAAGGTGCGCAGCGAGGCTACCATGGAGCCGCCCGTCCACACCGCTGTCCCGCGCCCATGCTTGGCCACCAGGCGCGGCTGCAGCGTCCCACAGCTGTGCCGCCGGCATTGGGCCTCCAGCTCCAGCTCCAGGCGCTCAGGGAAGCCAGGGAAAAGCGTGGAGCCACCGGCCAGCACCACGGTATTGGCCAGCCGTGTCCGTAGTGTCGCGGGCACCCTCTGCAGTGCCCGGAAGGCCAGGATGGGCAGTCCCGGCTCAGCCTGGCCTAGCAGACCCGGCTGGAAGAGGGGTTCTGGGCAGCAGAAGCGCTCGCTGCCAAGGCAGATAGAGCACCCACTGCCTAAGTAGAAACTGACTGGGTGGTGGCGGGCAGGATTACAGAGGTCGCCGTCAAAGTCTAGCGACACGTAGCAGCAGCGCTTCTTGAGCTGCGTGATGATCTTGTGGGGCAGGGCCTGCAGTCGGTGGGCAGGCCCTGCTGCCACCAGCAGTTCCCGCAGGTAGCGCGACAGGGTGCTGCCAGCCACATCCAGCCGGAAAGTGGCCTTGTGCCACGAGTGGCCCGCATAGACGGGTGTGGCATGGCACACGCCCGCACCCGCCTCCAAGGCTAGCCCGCTGAACGCGCCGACGGAGCAGAGCGCCAACAAGGCGGTGCTGGCCAGGTGGCACGCGGGCACTGCCAGGGCCTCGAACAGCAGCTCGGCCACCCTCTCGCGGCCCACGGGTGGCGCCGACGGGGAGTCGCTCACGAGCACCGGCCACTCGTCCGGGCACACCCGTAGGCCGCCCACCAGCAGGCGCNGGCGGTGCTGGCCAGGTGGCACGCGGGCACTGCCAGGGCCTCGAACAGCAGCTCGGCCACCCTCTCGCGGCCCACGGGTGGCGCCGACGGGGAGTCGCTCACGAGCACCGGCCACTCGTCCGGGCACACCCGTAGGCCGCCCACCAGCAGGCGCTCCCACAACCCTTCCAGGGCCTCCCAGTCCACCACCACGCCGTGCTTGATGGGGTGTGCCCGCGCCACGCCGCCCGCCAGCTCGCAGCCAGGCGCCCCGGGCAGCACGGGCCGGTCCCAGCTGGGCACCAGGCTGGAGCTCTTGAGTACCAGGCGTGGCTGCTCCTCTCCCGCGAAGCCCGCCTTGGTGAAGCCGGAACCCTGGTCCACGACCACCGCGACGTGGCCCAACGAGGACAGCCGGCGGACCCGGCGACTATTGGACAGCGAAGCCATCTTCAGGCCGGCAAGCCCTACAGTCAAAACCTCGGCCCCGAAGGCTCGGACCCGCCCTCGGCCTGAGAACCGCGTCTCAGCTGGCCGCGATGGAGGCCCGCCTTTCAGCTCCCGCTCTACCGCCTGGGCCCAGGTCCCCCGCCTTTCTGGGCTCAGTTCTTGGGCCACGCCCTCTGGTCCCGAGGTCCCACCCTTCTGGCCTGAGTGGAGGTCTCTTCAGCCCTTGACTTGGCTCCGCCCCTGGGCCTGAGGCCCGGCCTCTGGTTCAAGAGTCAGGTTCCGCCCCCGCTGGGCCCTGGCGGCCTCCGGCTGTCTTCCCCCTCTTCCGGCTCAAGGCCCGTCTCTCTGAGGACCCGCCTCAGCGGTGCGGCTCCGCCCCTCTAAGCTCTTGCTTAGATGGATGATGAGAGGGGCGGGCCAAATCCTTGAGGAGGTGGAGAAGCCTCCAGGAGCAGCTCTGGGAATAAAAGGCCTTTGTGGCAATATTATCCAGACATCTGTTCCGCTTGGGAACCCAGGAGTCCAGCCCGACCCTTGAGCCTCCAGCGGTCTCCCGGCACTTCTCAACTGGACATGACCGAAGTACTGTGATTCCTAGTGGAGGTGGGAGGGGGTGGTCAAAGAAGCAAGGAAAAGAATTTGGATTGGATTCATTGTGACCTCAGTTCTCAGCATCTGCTGTGCTTCCATAGCCTCTACCAGATGTAAACGCCCAGACCCAGCCTGTCTCCGGGGACAGGGCCAATGGTAACGATTTTGACATCCCGGGATGTGGTCTCTGCCGCCCAGCTGTGCTCAGTGTTTATGTTCAGTCGCTCAGTCGTGTCCGGCTCTTTGCGACCTCATGGCCTGTAGCCTGCCAAGCCCTCGCGTCCATGGAATTTTCCATGGAAGAATACTGGAGTGGGTTGCCATTTCCTACTCCAGGGGATCTTCCCAACCCAGCGATCGAACCTGCATCTCTTGGATCTCCAGCATTCTCAGGCGGATACTTTACCCCTGAGCCGCCTGGGGCCAGCACAACCAATTTAATTGCTTCCTCAAACCACTTTGATGAGCTCTGGACAAACGTGCAGCCTCTCTCCTCTCAACGCTGAAGAGAAAGCTCTTAATCATGGATCTCCAGCCACCCGGAAGATCTCTGTGAGCTGATCTTTCTAGGGCCCAGGTATGCCACAAAGGAATCCTACCTTCAGAGGCTTACGAACGTGGGCCTGAGTTTGTGATTCAATTCTGAGGCTGCCTTCACTGTGTACTGAGTGAGTCCGAATCTCACCCTGGGCTCAGTTACTTCTCCAAAAGGCGGTCATCCCCCAACACAGGAAACAGGCCATGTCATGTCTCTGCAGTCTCTTTTTTCTCTTTAGGACCATTATGGTTGCAAGTTGAAGACCTATTCAGGTGAGCTTAAGCTAAAATACGGATTTTATCACAAGAGCCTTGTATGTTTTATATCTACTAAGGGCAAGAGTGAAAACAGGTCTTAGGAAAAGATGGGAAGCAGGGTCTGGCTGCCGGGCTGTGGGGACCCAAAAGGTGCATTGGGCTCTGCAATGTGTTTATATTCTTCTCAAGACTGGCTTCAGTCTGTGCATGTTCCCGTACAAAAAATGGTCTCCTCCAGTTCCTAACAAGGAGAAGGGGACAACAGAGGGTGAGATGGTTGGATGGCATCCTTGGCTCAATGGACGCGAGTCTGAGCAAACTCCAGGAGATAGTGAAGGACAGGGAGGCCTGGAGTGCTGCAGTCCATGGGGTTGCAAAGAGTCAGACACGACTGAGCGAGTGAACAATAGTTCCTGAATTACAGACCCAGGGAAAGAACTGATAGGACTGGGCTTGCGCCAATTGCTTATGCCAGGAGATGTGGCCACATTGAAGAAGGTGGTTACCTTGACTGCAACCATGTGGATGATAGGAAAGGGTCAGTTCTCACAAAGCAGCGGGGGAGATGTGATGGGTAGTGCGACCTCCAGCCTGATGCAGGCAATGTGGTGTTGACACTGACGAAAGTGTACCTTCAGGAGAAGTTGTACCTGTGGTTTTAGTGAGCTGGGACCTTCACCCCTCCGCATTGTGCCCCCTTTCCCCAAAGGGGCATTTTTAAGATTGGTTGCCAGCGGAAAGCAGGCTGCAGGTTTGGCATGGCTGGAGGGGACAAGAATGGCTAGGATTTGAGACCCAGGAGCATGAGAAGCAGCTGGGTCCTGCCCACAGAAAGCATGCCGGGCCTCTTGTGGATGAACTAGGGAGGTGAGCCTTGAATAGAAGACCACAAGTGGCAGTATGGCCAGAGCAGGCGTAAGAGTGGAAGTCACTAAGAAGCCCCAGAGGGGAAGACTGGGGCTGGGGATCTGAGCCTGTACATTCCAATAATAAGTTTGGGTGTTTCTCTGCGGGCATTGGAGAGTCAGTGTGAGCTTATGAGCAGAAGTGTGAACTGCCCTACAGATAAGTGGTTTGGAAGAAGCCTTTGTGGGTGCAGTGTGGGGAAGAGAATGAGGTGGGGTAGGTGGGGAGACAGTGATTGAGGTGCCTTGGGGGTCATCAAGCGCAGTGGGGTAGGATTGAGGGGTCAGAGGACCAGGGACCCCAGTCTCTCCTCCTGGGTGCTCACACAGGCAGAATGTGAGTCTAAGGCTCAAACTATGATGATTGTGGACCTTCCCAGTTCTTCCCCATGGGGGTGGCTTTTTGCCTGGGACTTTCCCTCATGTAGGAAAGACTTGAGTGCTCGAGACTTTTGGACTTGCCTGGCCTCTGCTGGAAGCAGGCCTCTCCTTCTAGCCTGGCCAAGCCTGACTTTGCCCAAGCTCTCTTCCCGCCGGATCTGCAGACCTGATGGCGGGATCTGACCCCGGCCAGGTGTCTCAGGGAGAGAACCCTCGCTCCACTGTGGTAGGGTGCCCCGTCTCCAGTGTGGCACAGGGTTTCTGACACTTGGGTCAGAAGGAAAAAGAAAGCAAAACCAGCCTGGGCCCCAGTCCACGGCCATGGCTCTGCACCTCCAACCCCCCTTGCCCCATTCACCTGTTCTTCCCTATCTTGCTCTGAGCCTCAGTTTCCCCAACCCTGTCTCCAGGCCCTGACGCCTCAGACTGGGCTACAGACGCCAGCGTTGCTATGCGCTCTTTATTGGGCCAGACCAGGGTACAGGGGGTCCGGTCAGGCACTCAGGGCCGCGGGCGGGGACAGCGGCGCCGCTTGCGCGGCTGCTCCTCGGCGGCCTCGGCCTCGCGGTCGGTCTCGCTCTCGGTCAGCAGGCGCGTGTAGAGCCGCTGCCAGCCCTGCGCCGCCTTGGCCCCACCCCCGGGGCCGCCCGCCGCGCGGCGTCCCTCCTCCTGCAGCCGTGCGTCCAGCAGCAGCAGCAGGACGAAGATCTTCTTCATCTCTCTCGCGCGCGCGCTCTCGCGCCGCTCAGCGCAGTCGCCAGCTCCTCGCAACATGGGTGCCGCCGCTGGGGGCCCTGCGGGGGTGTCCACTGCAGCCTCGCTCGCCCGCTCGGGCCGCGCTCCGGGCCCCGCCGTCGCCTCGGCTAGTTGCTGCCGCTTGTCCATAGGGAAGAGCAGCACGATCTTGGTCTGGGGGAAGGGCAGGGGCGTGAGGGGAACGAGCTCCGTCCGCCTGCCACCCGAGGACACTCACCCACCTGGGTCCTGTCTCCCAGAAGCCCGCCCTCTCTCGTTTCCAGGGTACCCGCTGTCCTCCCAGCCTGGGTAGGGGGAGGAACCCTCCCCCGCCCCAGGCTGACTTCCTGAGACCTGACTCCCATCAAGTTTATGAGATTCCCCTGTCTGCCCTTCCAGCCTTGATGCTGGGACCCTTCACCCACCCCGGTCCCGGCCCAAGTCCTCCTGCCTAGTTGAAGAGAGGGGAAAGTAACACGTTTTGAAGCTGGGGAATGGAAGGGGGTTGAGGGGGGGGGGCGGATAAGGGAGCTCCCTGTGCCCATAGCCCTAGTGGCAGCCGCTAGGGCTGATTCGCAGTGCCAGGACTTCCACCCATCTGTCCCAGGTTGGGAGAGTCGTCTCCTGCACACCCTCCTAGGCTCCCAAGTCTCATCCACCTCCTGGTTTCTGGGATACCTGTTCTCCCTTCTGGGTTATTAGGACCCATCCACACCCACGTGGATTCCTGAGTCCCTCGGCCTCAACAGGGGTTCTCTAATGCCTTCCATAGGGGCCTCCCAGGTGGCGCTAGTGGTAAAGAACCTGCCTGCCAATGCAGGAGACAGATGTGGATTCCATTCCTGGGTTGGGAAGAAATCCCATGGTCAGAAGAGCCTAGTTCGCTACAGTCCATGGGGACACAACTGAAGCCGCTTAGCACACACACGCAACCCCTTCCATTCCCTATGTGGCCTAGACCCCCAGCATCCACTCCTGCCCACCTGTCCAGGCCCGCCAAACCCCAGCTGCCCCTTGTTCCCTGGACTCACACTGGGCTTCTTCCCCTTGAGGTGGTTGAAGAACTGCCGTTTGCGCCGGGCCTTGTCCATGTCAGGTGGCTTCTCCGTGCGGGCCTGCTTGGGCACTTTGGCTCTCTTGTGGGAACTGTTGTTTCCCATGGCAGGGCTGGTCACCACTGGAGACCCCAGCCCATGCTGCCTCTGCCCTGCCCTCTGGCTGGGGGCCCCCTGCCCTGGCTCTGTCCCAGGGACCACATTGTGACCTCATGGGTTGACCTCATCAGCTCCAGGCTCTGAGCTGCTCCTGCCAGAACCCACAGATGAATCTTGACTCCATTTACTCTGTGACTTCCGGCTTTGGTTTCTCAGTGTAAAACTGGGCTAATGATTAGTGAGGTGATGGCTTGTAAGGTGCTTAGTGATGGTGGTGTTCAGTCACTCAGTGGTGTCAGACTCTTTGTGGCTCCACAAACTGCAGCACACCAGGCTTCTCTGTCCATTACTATCTCCCAGAGCTTGCTCAAACTCATGTCCATTGAGTCAGTGATGCCATCCAACCTTCTCATCCTCTGTCGCCCCCTTCTCCTGCCTTCAATCTTTCCCAGCATCAGGGTCTCTTCCAATGAGTAAGTTCTTCGCATCAGGTGGCCAAAGTATTGGAGCCTCAGCATCTGTTCTGATAAATATTCAGGGTTGATTTCCTTTAGGATTGACTGGTTTGATCTCCTTGCTGTCCAAGGGACTCTCAAGAGTCTTCTTCAGCACCACAATTCTAAGCATCAGTTCTTTGGCGCCCAGCCTTCTTTATAGTCCAACTCTTATATCTATACATGACTATTGGAAAAAAACATAGCTTTGACATACAGACCTTTGTCGGCAAAGTGATGTGTCTCATTTTTAACGTGCTCTCTCTATGTTGGTCATAGCTTTTCTTCCAAGGGGCAAGCATCTTTTAATTTCATGGCTCCAGTCACTGTCCACAGTGATTTTGGNAACTCTTATATCTATACATGACTATTGGAAAAAAACATAGCTTTGACATACAGACCTTTGTCGGCAAAGTGATGTGTCTCATTTTTAACGTGCTCTCTCTATGTTGGTCATAGCTTTTCTTCCAAGGGGCAAGCATCTTTTAATTTCATGGCTCCAGTCACTGTCCACAGTGATTTTGGAACCCAAGAAAATAAAATCTGTCACTGTTTCCCCTTCTATTTGCCACAAAGTGATGGGACTGGATGCCATGCTCTTAGTTTTTTGAATGTTTTAAGCCAGCTTTTTCACACTCCTCTTTCACCCTCATCAAGAGGCTCTTTAGTTCTTCACTTTATGCCATTAGATTGGTGTCACCTGCATATCTGAGGTTATTGATATTTCTCCCGGCAATGTCGATTCCAGCTTGGGAGTCATCCAGTCCAGCATTTCACATGACATATTCTGTATTTAAGTTAAATAAGCAGGATGATAATATAGAGCCTTGTCATACTCCTTTTCCAGTTTTGAACCAGTCTGTTGTTCCGTGTTTGGAACTGTTGCTTCTTGACCTGCATACAGGTTTCTCAAGAGACAGGTTAGGTGGTCTGGATTCCCATCTCTTTAAGAATTTTCCACAGTGTGTTGTGATCCATACAGTCAAAGGCTTTAGTGTAGTCGATGAAGCAGAAATTTTTCTGGAATTCTCTTGGTTTTTCTATGACCCAACGGATGTTGGCAGTTAGATCTCTTATCCCTTTGCCTTTTCTAAATTCAGCATCTGGAAGTTCTTGGCTCATCTACTGTTGAAGCCTAGCTTGAAGGGTTTTGAGTATTACCTTGCTAGCGTGTGAAATGAATGCAGTTGTATGGTAGTTTGAACATTCTTTGGCATTGCATTTCTTCGGGATTGGAATGAAAACTGGACCTTTTCTAGTCCTGTGGCCGCTGCCGAGTTTTACAAATTTGCTGACGTGTTGAGTGCAGCAGTTCTGTGGCAGTCTCATCTTTTAGGGTTTGAAATAGCTCAGCTGGAATTCCATCACCTCCACAAGCTTTGTTTGTACTAATGCTTCCTAAGGCCCACTTGACTTCACACTCCAGGATGTCTGGCAGACAGAACAAGCAAGAGCTACAGTCCCACGTTCTCTAGGACAAAAACCACAATCACAGAAAGCTAACTAAAATGATCACATGGATCACAGCCTTGCCGTGGCAAAGGGGCTTGCGTAACTGTGACAGAACATGGTCCACTGGAAAAGAGAAGGGCAAACTGCTCTAGTATTCTCACTTTGAGAACCCTGTGAACAGTATGAAAAGGCTTCGTGGTGAGGAGAGAGGAATTTCTGTGACCTGAGTTTGTATTCTGACACTGACACTCGTGTGACCTTGGGCAAGGTAATCCGCTTCTGTAGGCCTCAGTCTTCTCATATGCAAAATGGGGTCAGTGATGGTTCCTGTAAATTACTTTGAGGATTAAATGAAACTGCTTGGAAACAGGGCCTGGCAAGCAATGGTGTCAGCCAGGTTCCTTGTAAGCGACAGAAACTGATCCGTCACCTTAAGCACTAGAAAGGGAATTTATTGGACGGATTTCAGGAAGCTCAAAAAATGGCCAGGAAGTCCAGTGGCTTGGAGAAACCACTGACCCGTGTGAGAATGAGAGGTCCCAGCCGCCAGTCTGTCTGCCCGTCTGATGGCTGAACTGAGACAGGTCACAGGCGGGAGACAAAGCTGCCTCTGAGGCCCCTTGGGGAGGGGCCACCTCAGCTCCCTGGGACTCCCACCCTGGACCAAGTGTGGATATGGGGCTGAGAGAGGTGTCGGTGAGGAGACCCTCAGGAAGTCTGTGACTGTTCGATGTACAAGTGGCCAGGTTTCTTGTTACTGTTATGTTTGACTAAAAGCAATGGCAGTGTGGCATGTGGAATGTTCGTTCCCCGACTGACAGAGGTGAACCTGGGCCCCCTGCGCTGGGAGCACGGAGTCTTAATCACTGGACCACCAGGGAAGTCCCGTGATAGCAGCGCTTTATTGAGAACTTATGTGCCAGATAGTAGGCTGAGCCCTATGAGGGAAATAACTCATTGGAGCCTCTCAGCAGCTCAGTGAGACGGCTATTACCACCCTGTTTTATAGGCGAGGAAGGCACGAGGAGATGAAGGTAGTTGGGGAGTCTGGGTGTTCCGAGTGGGCATCACAGGGCCTGGCAATGCTCGGCCTCCTTGTCTCTGCCTACCTTGGCAAAGGCTAGGGGGAAATGGCAGTGTAGACAGGGATCAGCGCTAAGGTATGTGACCCGCTGTCTTTTATCTACAGCTTCTAGTAAGAAGTGCTCAGTAAATGTGGGGTGTGTGGATAAGTGATTAAACGAATGGATGAATGCCAAGATTGGGAGTTTGGGGCCAGCTGGTGAGTCTGGGGCCATATCACACCGTTTTGCCTCATGTATCAAAATTGCCTTGCCCCAGCCCCTACCCACACCCAGTCTAGCTATGCCTGGGGCCTTACTGGCTGCAAGTGGTGGCCCCAACAGGGAAGGGGTCTTGAGGCTGAGAGAGTGGGACACGCTTCTCTGGGTGCTGGCCTCATCCCTCCCAGTGAGAGGCCGGGCCCAGACAAGGATGGGGTTTGGGGTTTGCTTGCCCCCTGGAGTCTCTGTGCTGCTGCTGCTGCTAAGTCACTTCAGTCATGTCCGACTCTGCGCGACCCCATAGACGGCAGCCCACCAGGCTCCGCCGCCCCTGGGATTCTCCAGGCAAGAACACTGGAGTGGGTTGCCATTTCCTTCTCCTGTTAATGCCAAGTCTGCAGGCCCTCTGCTCTTTACGCTGCCACTGGTGCTCTGATGGGTAGGTGGTGGGGCGCAGGGGGGCAGCTCCCCATTCAGAAATACATACTTGGAGCTGGGAAATGCCAACCATGCCCCCCCTCTTCCCCAGGAGTATGAGCGGGCCTCCAAGGTGGACCAGTTTGTGACACGCTTCCTACTGCGGGAGACGGTGAGCCAGCTCCAGGCCCTGCAGAGCTCGCTGGAGGGGGCATCAGACACTTTGGAGGCCCAGGCCCACAGCCCGCGGTACGTGAGGTGCTTGGCCACCTGTGCCTGGACCTGCGGGTCCAGTTCATGAATGTCCGTTATCTCCTTGTGTCAGGTCCCTCAGCTCCCATCACATTCCACAGTTCTGGCATCCCGGAGCCCAAGCTCTTGTTCTTAGGGAGGGAGGTCAGGAGAGGGTGAGAAGGCGTGGCTGGCTTTGCAGCTGGACCTCAGTGTCCTGAAGCCTGGGGCTAGGCCTGTTCTGGGACCCCAGTGTCTGGCCCCAGGGGTCTGGGAGCAGTGGACTGACCCTCCACTCCCCTCAGGTCAGATGAAGAGAGGGTGGAGGTGCCGAGCCGGCCCCGAGGCAGCCGGCGGGCAGGGCGCAGGGCCCTGCGGAGCGTCAGTCGGTCATCCACTTGGTCTCCTGGCTCCTCCAACACAGGTGTGTCTGCGGCGGGGTGGGAGGGCACGCATCCCCCGGGGCCCCAGCATTTGCTCCTCCGCTCGCCCGCCATTCATCCCGAGAAGCCCCCAGCCTGAGGGGCCCGTGCCCGACCCCCAGGGCAGAGCTCCGAGGCTGAGACGCAGTGGCGGCTCCAGATCAACCGCCTGCAGGAGCTCATCGACCAGCTGGAGTGCAAGGTGAGCGCTGTGCGGCCACCGCCCTGTGCCAGGGGCACTGTCTGGAACGCACGCAAGGCAGGCTCACAGCGGGGCCCGGCCCATGCTCTGCGTCCCTCACAGGCCCCCCGGCTGGAACCCCTGCATGAAGAGGAGCTGACCAAGGGGCCCAGCTCGGTGAGTCTGGGAGAGGGCCAGGCAGCTGGCGTGGGGCCGGGAGGAGGCCGTGAAGTGAGGAGGTTCACGGGGCTAGCCACCCCGGCCTCTGTCTTGTACATACAACCCCTTCTCCAGGCTTGGCCCAGCCTTTGTTCCCCGGGCCTGGTGGGCAGGTGCGGGGTTCTGGTCGTTGCTTCGTGACTCTGAAGCACTCTGTCCCTCCGTGGGCATCAGCGTCCCTTGCCTACAGTTCTGGAAGCTGGGTGTGTGGAGCAATGTGGACAGAAACTGAAGGGGGCGGTCGGAAGTGGTGCAGGGCTGCAGGAGAGCCGGCCAGTGGCTGGAGCGAGGCAGTAACCTTGGCAACAGGAGGAGGAGGATGGAGCCAGGAATGCTGGGGGCTGCGGAGGGGCAGGAGCCCGACCTCAGGGCTGGCTGGGTCTGGTGCAAGCCAAGAAGGGCAGGGCCCTCCTGAAGGCCACAGCTGGCCCTCACCTGCTGCCCTGCCCTACCCCAGCTGACCAGGCTGCTTCTCTTGCCAGCACATCCTTGTGGCCCAGAGGCAGGTGCAGGTGGCAGAGGAAGCCCTGCAGGACTTCCACCACGCCCTGTGCTGCTACGTGGACTTCACGGGGTCCCAGAGCCACTGCCTGCAGTGAGTCCTCAGCTGGGTGGTGGCCAGCCAGAGTGGCGGGTGGACGGGCAGGGAGGAATGCTGGGCCAGGTGTCCGAGGCCAGGGCTCTCATTAGACACCCCTGGTGAGGTGGGCAGGGGTGGTGGCAGCCCAGGCCTGGCCTGGCCTGGCCGTCTCTTTGGCCCTGCAGTGTGTCTGCCCAGAAGATGCTGGACAAGGCTTCCTTCACCCTGTATGAGTTCTGGCAGGACGAAGCTTCCTGGAGAAGGTAGGAGCAGTGGTCCGACGTTTATTGTGGGACCTCGAGTGAACCAAGCCTGGGTTCAAATCCTCTCCTGTTCACTGGCTCTGTGATGTCAGGAGAGTCACCTAACCCCTCTGAGCCCCAGTGGCCTCCTTTTGAAAATGGGAGCGATGCTAAGTCCATCCTCTTGTCACCCTTACGAGCTGGCATGTAAAGAACTGAATGCAGTGCCCAGTGCCAGGTAGGTGCTCAGTGAATACACACAGCTCCCACCATGCCACACCCCACGCCACGTGCCTTGTGTGTGACTGCATGTAATCCTCATGGTATCAGTAAAGTGCACACTGCACCCCCATTTCACGGAGGAGAAAACTGAGGCTCAGAGCCACTATGAGGAGGGACCGAGATCTGAAACCAGGCAGCAGGACCGGGCGGTAGTGGGCGCTTTTAACCATGTGATCCTAGTCACTGGGGACCAGCTCCGGCCTCGGTCCCCTCTGCGGCCCTCCCTAGGCACCAGCAGTCCGCCTGCAGTAAGGCCTTCCAGCGCATCCTCATTGACCATCTGCGGGCTCCAGACACCCTCACCACTGTGTTCTTCCCAGGTGGGCAGTGGCCACCAACCCCTGAGGAAGGGCAGTGGGCACCTGATGGCTTCTGACTCCCAATCTCTGACCCACAGCCTCCTGGTGGATTATGAATAATAACTGAGCCTGATCTGCACAAGCCAAGGACCCCAGAGCCCTGCCTGCCTCCTCCTGGAGCTTCTGGACTGGTCAGCTCCACTCAGCTCAAGACCAGAATGCTGCCACCTCCGTAATTGGGGCCCGGCTCTCAGCTTCCCAGAGCCAGCTGGTGGAGAGTCTCACAGCCCAGGGATCAGAGACTGGGCTACTTGGTTCCTCTTTAACAGTGTGTTTTATTGCTTGTAGCTTCGGCCTCTGAGATACGCTGGCCTCAGGAAGCCTGGATTCTGGTCCCCTCTGCCTCTGCCTTGCTGTGTGACCAGGGCAGGTCCCTTCCCTCTCTGAGGTGGCCCGAGGCTGTCTGGCTACCTAGTGGGTGCCTGCTTTCTTCTTGCTGTCTTGGGACTAGGCTTCTGCTCTTCCCCAGCCAGCAGCAGAGCCAGGGCTGATGCTCAGGAACTGTCCTCCACCCGGCCCCCAACCTCAATCCCTAAGACTGGGCTGGAGCAGTCTGCCGTGTGGGCAAAGGACCTGGGGGTCCCCACCCCCTTCCTGGGCTGGTGGGCTCCTGACACTTTCAGTACCTGTGGCTGCACTAGAGCCCTCCAGAGGATCCTGGATTGGTTTGCATGTTATTTGCATATTATTTGCATGCTTATTCCCACCCATACTCAGGGCACTATGGGAAGCCCCAGGGTGACCTTGCTAGGTAGCAATAATTTGGGCCCAGAGTCACCTGCTGCCCCCNACCTGTGGCTGCACTAGAGCCCTCCAGAGGATCCTGGATTGGTTTGCATGTTATTTGCATATTATTTGCATGCTTATTCCCACCCATACTCAGGGCACTATGGGAAGCCCCAGGGTGACCTTGCTAGGTAGCAATAATTTGGGCCCAGAGTCACCTGCTGCCCCCAGATACCTCTGAACCCCAGCCCAGAGGCAATAAAGGCAGTGGTCCCCTCTGGTATCGCTTCCATTCTCTCTCTCTCAGCAAGGCGGCCTGGTCCCCGAGCCCATGGATGGTGGGAACTTAATCATGGCCCGTCCAGGTTCCCTCAATTCAGGACCTTCTCACTCCACAAAGCCTAGTTCTGAAATCTTTCCTGGGAAAGGAGAGTGGACATGGGCTCTGCCATAACCCCCCTAAAATCCTGGAGGTTCTAGCTTCACCCTCTTCCTTTACCAGCAAGGTGTGGTATGAAGGTGGGGCAGACCACAGAGCCTTCTCAAGGCCCAAAGAGCATGGCTGACCCCTGTGAGAAGAGCTGTCCCCAGATAGAACCTCCCCCGCCCTTCCTGGCTGGACTTGTCTCCAGCCCTGCTGCCTGACGGCGCCAGAGGGCAGTTCCGGGAGAATACTGGATGAGTCAGTCCTCCAGCTACGTGGAGCTCCTTCAAGCTGTCTTGAGGGAAGGGACTTGGGGCATGGAGGGAGGTGACTGACATGAAGGTGGGTGGGAGAGGGCTACCCAGGTTGTGGGCTCTAGCAGGGAAGCACGTGGCCACACAAGAGCATAGGCTGGCCTGTTGACCTGGTCAGGAGCATTTAGGCAGAAGAAAGGTGCAAGCTGAGGCTCTGAGAGCGGGGAGAGCCTCACTGAATGGAAGGGAGCCCAGAGGTGGGCTGAGGTCAAGGCCAAGGCAGGGAGGCAGCTGGGCCTCGAGAGCACTGCATCTCGCAGAAGCTGTGGCAGGCTTTAGGGGGTGGCTGGCCAGTGGGCTGCGTGCCATTTCACCAAGGCACCTGGCTGCCCTGCTGGTGCCAGTCACGGCTAGGCACTGGGGCACGGCCAGGAAGGCAGTTCTGATGGTGCCAGCTCAGGATAGATGCCCTAGGGTGGGAGGTTTCTCTCCGGGATCCCTGTAGGAGTTCAGACTTGCAGGGACAGACAGCTGCTCCCACTGGCCTAGCTACCCAGGCCAGGAACCAGCACAGGGGTCTCTGGGGGCCCCTGGCCAGCAGGCTACCACACTTCCTGGACTCCTGGCAGTTCCTAGAAAGTGCTGCCAGCACCTGAGTCACTCAGGTCTGGGTGGTTGGAGGAGGGTCAGGGTCTATCTTGTTAGAGAAGCTCACCTAGAAGGAAGAATTTGGCTGGCCGCCTGGTTCTGATTCCGTTTCCTCCACGAAAACAGCACCAACAGCAAACCCTCAACACTAAAAATCTTCCCATCGCCTTTGGACCAGGATGCTGAAATTCTTCAGCTCAGGCTGACATCTCTCAAGTGGGTGCCTGCTTCACCCTGCGATGGAGTTCTGAAGTTAACACCTTTTTTATTTGAAAAAAAAGATGGGTTGCATCCTTCCTCCCTGGCTGAACGTTTGGAGCGGGGAGGGTCCTGCGGGGGGAGGGGAGGGTCAGTCCTGCAGGGTCTGAGAAGGCCGCTTGGAAATAGTGATGTTGGATTAGAGCTGTGAAAGATGAGTGAGGGTCTCCAGACAGAGGTGAGGGGTACACAGCAGGGAGAATGTTCCAGACAAAGGGAGAAGGAAAAGGAAGTGGAGTGCAAGGGATGGGAGGGGGACAGGGAGACCAGGGTAGCAGGGATGGGAGGGGTCAGGGAGACCAGGTTGGGGGACTCCGAATGATCAGTCTTTCAGGGAACAGGGAGCTGGGCGTCACCAGAAAGGGGAGTGCTGTGGGCAGGTGTGGAGCTGGACAGGAGTCAGGAATTCCAGCTACAGGGAGAATGAAGTTCTGAGCTGGGGCTGTAGGGGCACGGAGGGCCCCAGGCCTTCTCGTGTGTCTACTGAACTCTCAAAAGGTCACATTCACTTTCATCCTGCCCTCCCTCTAGGCCCCCAGGTCTCGACCACCTTCATCTCCGGTTGAGATAACTGGCAGGCTTTTTGCTGGGTTTCCCTCAGACAGGGGTTGGGGGGGCACGGCGTTTTCAGACATTGCCATGGTGACCACACCCTTCTGGCTAAGACCTTTCAATGCTTTTAGCATCGAGTCTGATATCTCGACTTGGCATTCAAGGCTCTTAGAAGCAATCAATACCCACTCCCATTATGTGCAGCCTCCTCTCCCTAAAACACTCCAGCTGAGCTAGGCTGTCTGCAACCTCGGCCACTCCCCTCGAGGCCTTTGTTCCCTCCCCCTCCCCTACCCATCCACTGCCTCATTAGCCTCAGAGCAGCAGGTCAAAGCCATCAAGTCTGACCTGCATTCCCATTCCTGGCCCTCAGTGCCCCACTCTCGCTGGCTCTTCAGCTCATTTCAACAACCACTTGGCCCCTGCTTTGGGGATGGTGAAATGTCTGAGGCTGGTGACAGCACCCAGGTCAAGAGCAGGCAGAGCAGTGAAGCTGGGAGATCCCAGCTCCTCCTGCCAGCTGCCACACCCACCTTCCACCCACTCCCTGCACCTGCCCCCTCACCTTCCTCCCACCTGTGCTGGGACTCACCTACACACATCAAAACCTGTGGCCTGGCTCGGTGCCAGGCCAGGTGCTGGCAAGAGAGCAGGAGTCTAGGTGGCTTCCACTCCTCTCCAGCTTTCAGAAACATGCATACCAAGTCCCCTTAACACAGACTCGGATGGCTCACAACAAAAAGCCTTCAAGTACTTCCCTGGCTGCCCAGTGGTCAGGACTTGTGCCTCCACTGCAGGGGGCATGGGCTCCATCCCTGGTCAAGGAACTAAGATTTCTTCGCATGCCTCGAGGCGTGGCCAAAAAAGGTTATCCTTGAAACAAATACTACTTGAGGAAGACATCAGCCTTCAGGAGGGGTACTGGGACAAAGGTGAGTCCTCAAGGATGTCACAGATGGGCAGAGAGAGCAGGTTGTCATGGCAGCCAGCATTTACAGGGGCTTCCTGGCTGGCAGGCCTTGTGCTGGGTGGTGGTGGTGGTGGTGGTGGTGGTGGTTTAGTCGCTAAGTTGTGTCTAACTTGTGACTCCATGGACTCTAGCCTGGTGGACTCCTCTGTGCCTGGAATTCTCAAGGCAAGAATGCTGGAGTGGGTTGCCATTTCCTTCTCCAAGGGATCTTCCCAACCCAGGAGTAGAACCCAGGTCTCCTGCATTGCAGATTCTTTGCTGACGAGCTTCGAGAGCTGGGGGTGACTCCCATTTGATCACATTTCACTTCACAACAGCCTGGTGGCGAAGGCACCGTTAGCTTCCCCTGTTTACACGGGAAGAACCAGAAGCTCAGCAAGCAAGTGCCTGCTGTGAGTCACACAGCTGGGTCTGCTCCCTGGCACGGAGAGCGGCTGGCTGTCAAACGTGAGCATCGCTGAGCTGAGCAAAATCTCCCACACTCTCTGGTAACGGAAACCAGGCTGAGGCTGGAGGACAGTGGCAGCTTTGACGAGGGAGCAAGGCCAAGCCCTGGGGCTGCAGGATAGCAGAGGAGACGGCAAGAAGATCCATGGAAGCATATCGCGAGGTGGCGAGGGGATCTGATGTGTGTTTTTCAGAGCTCAGCCCTTGGAAGGTGGAAGTGCCGAGTCCTGATCATTTCTGGAACTCTCTAGGCGGTGCCCAGAGAAAGTCAGCGGAATCCATGGGGCAGATAGGCAGCCTCAGAAAAGGCTGATGCGAACGGGAAGGGGAAGGGTGCAGGGATCCGCTCCCTGGACACGAAGCCGGCTTGTGGAGAGGCAGCAGATCTGACTCTAGCCACAAGGGGGAGCCTGGCGCCAGGCAATGAAGCCGCTCCGGAGAAGGTGGGGGTGGTTTGTTGCTGGTTCCCCAGCGGTCTTGGGAGGGAGGATGTGGAGGAGCGGATACAGCCAACTCGCTACCATGAAACTCCAGCATCAGGAACAAGCGCAGACGGGCAGGATCATTTAGATCAATGCATGTCTGCTCATTCTGAGACTGGATCATCTCAGGCCAGTTATTTCCCTTTATACTGAGTCAATAGGGTTCCTGACTGCATTCTTGGTAAAATTTGGAAGGGCTCTTTCCTTGAAACCTACCTTCCGAAAGGGGAACAACTCTTTTTTCCGTCTCTTTGGTCTCTCTCTGTCAAGGACCCGTACATCACTCATTCTGATTCATTTAATCTGCTGTTCAATAGTGCAGAGTACTTATTTCAGTGATTGTATTCCCCTATCTTCAAATCTACCTAGTCGGTCTCTTACCTTCTGCTATTTTTTTCCAGCACTATCTTGAGGTTCGGAGAAGGCAATGGCACCCCACTCCAGTACTCTTGCCTGGAGAATTCCANGCTGTTCAATAGTGCAGAGTACTTATTTCAGTGATTGTATTCCCCTATCTTCAAATCTACCTAGTCGGTCTCTTACCTTCTGCTATTTTTTTCCAGCACTATCTTGAGGTTCGGAGAAGGCAATGGCACCCCACTCCAGTACTCTTGCCTGGAGAATTCCACGGATGGAGGAGCCTGGTAGGCTGCAGTCCATGGCGTCGCTAAGATTTGGACATGACTGAGCGACTTCACTTTCCCTTTCACTTTCATACACTGGAGAAGGAAATGGCAACCCATTCCATTGTTCTTGCCTGGAGAATCCCAGGGAGGGGGGAGCCTGGCGGGCTGCTGTCTATGGGGTCCCACAGTCGGACACTGAAGTGACTTAGTAGTAGCAGTATCTTGAGGTTCCATAGTTATTTTATACTCTGTATCTGATAATATCTGAAGTCCCAGGGGTCTAAATAAAAATAATTTTTTTTTTCTGTTCAGGAAGCACTTTATGTTTCTCCAAGATTAAGAATTAAAAAAAAAAAATAAAAATTTCCACTGACAGAAAAATCGACACTTTGAAAATCTGCAGTGCTTTGCTCAACTTCTGAATGTTGATTTTTGCAGACACATTTCTCACCAATCATTCCACCCATGACTGATGGATCAGTCTTAACCCCCAGTTTCAATACTTGGCCTTTACTTAGCTCTTCAGGACCTTTCCTTTTTTTTTTTTAATTTAGGCTATGTTGGGTCTTCATTGCTGTGCGTGGGCTTTCTCTCATTGCAGTGAGCAGGGGCTGCTCTCTAGTGGTGTGCAGGCTTCTCCCTGTGGTGGCTTCTCTTGTTGCAGAGGGTGGTGTACAGGCTTCAGGGGTGCAGCTCAGTAGTTGTGGTTCGCGTGCCTAGTTGCACCAAAGTGTGAGGAATCTTCCCGAACCAGGGATGGAACCCACGTCTCTTGCGTTGGCAGGTAGATTCCTAGACACTGGACTGCTTGGGAAGTCCCTAGGACAGGTTTTACTTCAGTAAGGGTAGCTTCATCTAAAGGGCTGCAGTGCAAACTGTACAAGGCCCTTCTCTGCAGTGGAGACTCATCACAGTAGCAATGGCTCCAGGGAGGACTGTTCAAGCCAGTCTCTACTGCAAGCAAGTTGATCCAGCTGGTTGAGAGGGCAGAAAACCTTTTTTGCTGTAGAGTCACTTAGGCTTTTTACCTTAATGTAATGCTTTAAATAACAATTCATAATAGAAGCAGCCTTTTCAGGTTCCTTCAAGATTCGTGACAATCTCAACAATTCTTTTGCTACTCACTCCAATTTATTCTGTTTAGATGCAGCAGATAAAGAACAGTGGCATAGTGACCTTCGATACCCTGTATCTGAACAGGTGGCCTCACAAGCTTGATGAGTGGCCTCAGCACAGATGTCCTGGAGTGGCGCCCCTTGAGTGTCTGGAGAGTCCAGACACTGCTGGGGTGGCTGTCCCTTCCTGGGCACCTCTGGGTCAAACCAGGTTGTGTGCGTGTGTGCTAAGTCACTTTAGTCATGTCCGACTCTTTGCAACCCCATGGGCTGTAGCCCGCCAGGCTCCTCTGTCCATGGGATTCTCCAGGCAGGAATACTGGAGTGGGTTGCCATGCCCTCCTCCAGGGGATCTTCCCGATCCAAGGATTGAACCCACGTCTCCA
>SJYA01002112.1:359527-400962 GCA_006410615.1 Neotragus moschatus | reverse complement strand
CTAAGTCACTTTAGTCATGTCCGACTCTTTGCAACCCCATGGGCTGTAGCCCGCCAGGCTCCTCTGTCCATGGGATTCTCCAGGCAGGAATACTGGAGTGGGTTGCCATGCCCTCCTCCAGGGGATCTTCCCGATCCAAGGATTGAACCCACGTCTCCATCTGCATTGGCAGGTGGATTCTTTACCACTAGCACCACCTGGGGTGAGCGCTAAACCAGTTTATTGTTCGTGCTGCTGTTGCTCGTAACGGCTCATTTGCTTGGATGCAAACTTCAGTTCATGGACAACTTACACTTGGCTGATATGTAATAATATGATTGCTGTTTTAATCTTTTTCTCTAGAGGATTTGCATTGTTGCTTCTGCCAAATCCCAGGAAATACAAACCTGGAATCATCTCAGTTCCTCAGTCCAGGTATTCTTTGACCTCTGGAGTAAGGAGAATCTAATCTTAGCCCCAAGAGAGAGCAGACATTAGAGGCTCTGGTCAGTTTCCCCTGCTTGCCTTCTCACTGAGGCCAAAGCCAGTGCCCTGGCTTCAGGGAGAGGTCCCGGTGGTTTTGTTTCATTTTGTACAGACTCAAAGCCGAGTGCCACAGTCCCTTAAACCTTGGACTTCTTGGAATTTCTTTTGTCCTCAAGGAGCAGTTTTCCTCTACTGTACTCAACTCCTGTGCCATTTTAACTTAGTCACAGGCTTGAGATCCCCTGGGTGGCGGAGGACAGTGCTGGGCACCTGCTGGGAAGGACTGGCACTTAGCACCATCTGCATGAAAGATCATACAGTTAAGCCCCCATCTTGCCTTCTAGGGCCAAGGCGATCCTTTTCCCAACCCTGAGATCTAGTAACCAACTCCTCCCTTGGGATTCGGGGGCCTATGAAGCTGATGGTGCCAACAAGCCTCTAGGGCAAGGCTGCTCAGTAGTAGTTCTAGGGCTGCTTACTTTCCAGAAATGGATATCTGGGTGACAGGAGTGAGACTGGGGCCAGTCGGGCCCATGGGAAATGGTCTCTGGCCAGGAAACCGGACAGCCCAAGACCTCACATGTACAGGTGTGCCTGCAGCAACTGTCACGGCTCAGCTGGCCAGGCCACCTCAGAGCCATGCGAAGTACTACGTGGGTCCTGTTTAAGGCACAGCAAGGTGGTGGGCTTTCAGGGGAGGCAGTCTGGACAGAGTCAAGGACCCAAGAAATGTCCAGTTCCAGAAATCCCACTGGAAAATTACACCAAAGAAGGAACTCCAGCTGCCCAACAGGAGGTGAGGAGTTAAGGGAAATCACAGCCTGGACGGAACTCTCTGGCAGTCCAGGGGTTAGGACTCCATGCTCACTGATGAGCACCGAGGTTCAATCCCGGGGAGAGCCATGTGGTGTCACCAAATCAGACAGGCAAAAACACAGCCTTCATCAGATCATACAACTAGTAAGCAGGCAGACATGAAGGCAACAGTGAACTTATTTATGATTTAACATCAGTGTAAAACGGAAATGAATGAATATTCCCAAATCCAGGTATGTTAAAAAATGTTTAAGGAAATAAGTTACTGGAAAAGAAAAAGGACCTATAGAGCCACTACCCTATTCTTCAAACTTTCTGTGGTTATTTTCCTCGTTTATTGCTTCTTGGCCTTTTGGCTAAGATCAAGTGTAGTATTTTCCTCGTTAAAGGATCACTTAATGGTGAAGAGCTAACAGGGAGCTAGGAGCATCCGTAGGCTGTTGTTGGCACTTGCTTCCCAGAGTTCCAGCAGCCGGAACCACCTCCTAGCAGATCGAGGAACAAGGCAGAGGTGATGTAGAAGCCTGCCGGCAGGATGTCTTACACAAGTCTACACACCACCTTCCCTCCTAGTCCCATTCCAGCTTGAGTCAGAAAAGGAATATAGCCTTTTTATTGACTACTTGAAGTAGAACAAACTAAATACATATTTAACAGTTTTGGTTCATTTATACAGTACATTAAATAAGTTATGCACAGAGTTAAGTAACAAAAGTTCCTATCAGAGTAAAATGACAAAGCACAGAAAAAAATCAACTCTACTGCATCCTGTGGGTGGTTTCACATTCATCATCCCCCTTAAAAAAACCACGCTTGGAAGCTCGGTTTTGGACTTATTTACATTATTGGCTTTCCCTGTGGATGGAGCTTTTGTAGCCTCATCAGGAACTTGGAAAGCTGTGAAAGTGGACTGAAGGCCTCTGAGCCAAACAGCACCTTCAGCCATCCGCCTAATGCTTATTGCCGCTTCTCTCTGCCAACTCCAACGCAGGCCCGGGGCTGTCCCTGCCAACCGCCAGCCGCACATGCCCTATTTGGTATAAGCATCAATGAGTGTACACTGGGCAGTTGTGGGTCTGACCAGATGGGGTAGCAAGGGAAGTGCCATCTCTGGGGCTATGGAGGCAAAGGGGGGAGGCAAAGACTGCCCTCAGGCCTCAACCTTCTCCTGGCTCATGATGGAAAAGGTTGCCTGCACCATCATCTTTGGAATTGAGCATGTCAATGCACGTGGGCAAAGAGGCAGGTAGTCAACATTTTGGTTTCACAAGAACTACAGACACTCAGTTGGAAAGGGCCCTATTCAACAGCTTGCCCAGTACCCCACCCCCACCCCCACCCCAGGATGGAGTCCCAACAGCTGGCTGGTTGGCCCATGCTGGAACAGTCCATTTCTCTCTGGTTTTTCTTACATTTGGTTTTTTCTTACTGCTACCACCCAGTTCTCTGTAAATTGCTTAAGAGAAAAAAAAAAAAAAAAATCTAAGAAAGCTGGCTTGGTCTATTGTCCCGGGAGCCTGGAAACCAGTTCTGAAGAAAGCCTCGAAGATCAGTTCTAAATGATTTACTCAATCCATAATCTCATCTACAGTTTCCAGGACAAACAGCCATGGGGTCATTATTCATGCTTTCATCCTGAAGAACTCATGACCACACAATTTTAATTGTGTTGTTGAAACTTCAAGCCCACTTGCTGAGATCTCTTCTGGATTGGCCCACAAGGTCTGCCCTTTGCAAACAAGTGACAGCACTGGGGCTCCATCTGACTCTGGGACAAGGCTGTACAAAGTGGAGTGGAGATTTTCTGTCTAGAAGCTGAAGATGCTCACGTTGACACCAAGAAGTGAGGAGCTCCAGGTGGAGCCATTGGCCCAGATGTGCAAAAGTCAACTACACGGCAGAGGGCCTGCAGCAGCCAGCACCAGGCATGGACCTCTGCCAGTGTGACGGGTCTTGTTGCCAGCCTAAAATCCACCGAGACACGCACAGGACTCAGCACTGTCCAAGAGAAGGTGCATTTGCTCTGTGACCTCAGAGTGGCATGACTGAGCCCCATCCTGAGAGCTGCACGGACGCCCCCAGGTGAAGCTCTCACACTCAGGAGGAGGGCTGCTCATTTCTGAGCAGGTGGAACGAACCCGAGTCTGTTTTCACCACTGGGTGGAGTAGGCAGTGGGGCCGCAGAGGACGACTGAAGCTCTGAGGATCCGGTCCTAAAGCTTCCCTCAGAACATTTAACACAGCTCCCATGCTGGTACTTCCAGTCTCCTCTGGCTCCTGCAGCCACCCCTCACTGGGCAGAGGAGAGTGCTGTGGCACTGCTCGTCGCACTTGCTTCTGATCCCTAGGATAACACTGGAGAGCCCAGGAGCACTCTGACAGGACCTCAGCACCACCACCACCACGTCTTTCCTTTGTCCCCTTACTCTACAAAGGGTGGTCCTCTAAGCAGTCTGATTACATTAAGATGCTTTAAATCTACCTAGATGAAAGGGGGAGCCTGAACCTGCACCATCAATATGGTTATCAGCAGACATGGGAAACCAAGTGGGGACCCTGGACTCAGCCCTGCCCTCCAGTCCCCTCACCCCATTCCAAGACTGTCCCTTCTCCTCCCAACTCCAACCAGAGAGCTGAGACTTTCAGAAGAGAGGGAGCTGGAGAAAGGGATTCTTTACATATAAATAGGAAGTTCTGGACAGATGCCCCAGCAACCGACATGTGAAACTGACCAAAATGAATAGCACCAGGCCTGAGATCTGAATCGCAGTGTGGAACACTGCTGAAATCTTTAGCTTGGCCTCTGGGTGGCATGTGAGCAAAGCAGTTTAGAACAGCATTACAGAAATTCTGAAAATTAAGCTGTCATTGGATCCACAGTCCACAAAAGTCAGCTAGGACTTACCTGCACACTAAACCTAAACCTTAGCTGTAGAGACTGACATCGAGTCTGACGAACAGTATTCAGTTGGCTTTGGCTCTTTATTCCAACCCGAAAAACCCTGAGCCTCCCTGGCTCGGCCACTGAAGACTTACAGGACACATCTAGGTGTTCATCCAACTTGCCGACGAGAAAGGGAGCTGAGTCAGACCCAGTGGACACCATGAGACAGCCTCTTGCTGCCACCAGATTTATAGGCTCAGTGACCGCCTCTCATGGGACATCTCTTCTCGGGGAAATGCAGGCAACTCGTGTCTGGGGTTCCGGTTTCATCTCTGTTAGTCAGAATACCTCAACTGGTGCAACTAAAGGAAAGCTGAACAACAAAGTAACTATTCTGTTATTCTTTCTCTGGGTATACCTTACTTTACACACCAGAACTCTGGGTATTTTAATGGTGCCTCATACTGAATTGAAGACAGAAAATCCTTGAATAAGGTAAATTAGGGACTTACCATTTTTACTTATTTACTTGGCTGCTCTGGGTCTTAGTTGTAGCTTGTGGAATCTAGTTCCCTGACCAGGGATAGAACCCTGGCTCTCTGCATTGGGAGCACAGAAACATAGCCACTGGATCACTAGGGAGGTCCTGGGACTTTTTTTTTTTTAATTTTTAATTTTTTTCCGTCTCAGGTGGGACTTAGTTTTTAAAGTAAGATATACCTACACATAAGGGTAACGCTACCTATGCTGATACCTTATTGGAAGCTTTCAATTCACTCTGGTCAATGTGCAGAAAATGGCCGTCTAAAGCTGAGCTTTCAAGAGTCAGCAGGAGCAGGGCCAACCAACTCATTCCTTGGTGTAAGAGGGTGCTAGAGGCTTGGAGTTGGAGAGGGGGAGGGCCAGGGTCCTTGGGCTCCCAACAAAACTTGAATGGCAAGGAAGAATGTGTGTGGCAATTCCTAACACTTTAAAGGGAGTATAGGTGATGTCATGTTTGGAGAATCAGGTAAGCAGCTGGAAAAACTCCCTGAAGACAGGAAGAAAAATTGGTCAGGCTCTCACAAATGGCTGTCACATTTCAGGGAACTTTTCTTAGCTCAAAGAGGGGAGGTATCAACACAATTACAGAAGGGAGACAAGACTGTATGCCCAATGATAAACTGGCATAGGACATATAATGACAAAGTCTGAAGAACTCTTTCAGGCCCAAAGGGGTCGCCCAGAAGTGACCAGGCCTTGACGGGTGAGGCAAGCCATAGCCATACCACGTCACATCCTATGGGTCAACTATGGCTTCAGAGGCGCCAAACAGAGACCATGGTTAGGGAAGAAGATCCACCCAGTGATCTGGACACACATGGTCTGAGATAAAAGGACACAGAACAAGACGACCGTGCAAAGAGCCAAGTGGTGGCAAAAGTTTCTGCATCTCCAACAGATGATCCATTCGATACCGTGGTGACACTAGTTTGGCCAACATGCTCAGAGAGAACAGACAATCCATAATTGAGTCTCATTCTCCCTCAGACCAATCCATGCGCTGAAAACTATTTTCTGCATAAGCAAAATCAAAAAAGAGAGAGAGAAAAAGAATGGGTCCCAAACTAAAATAGCCAGCCAGGCTGGAAAATCTTGTCCCACATGATCTGTGATGCTTGGTCAAAGTTTTATTTTTTATTATGGGTGCTTTTACTGAAATGGTGACTTCTTCCTATGGTTTCTGAAAATCTTACGTCTGAATGGCAGGGCCGATGAGGGTGTCCTGAGTGCTGCTTTCTGCCTGCCCAGTCCCCAGGGACTAATCAGTGGCACCTGCTGAGGGTGGAAATGGGCTCAGGGAAAACTGTTCAGGGGCAAGAGGAGCCACTCCCGGTAAGAGAGTGTCCTCCTCGTCTTGCTATCAGTCTCCAGGCCTCTGTCGTGGGAGGACGTTGGAGCAGGAGTCGGTGAAGGCGCAAGCTGCCTCCAGCCTGACTGGGCACACCTGACAGTCGGCTCTCTCACAAGGCAGGGAGGAGCTGGTGGTCTACATGGAAAAGTGGCTGGCCATGCCAGCTTTAGCTGGGAGAACAAGCTTGGAAGCTATGGAGGAGTCAGCTCCAGCCAGCGGCCATGCGCACACAGGTGGGAAATGGACAAGTGTGTGGACAGGCTGGGGCTTGACGTCTTCCTGCCTCCACTTCTCTTCTGGATGATGACCCAACAGCGACCGGCACTGCTTCACAATGCCAGCCTTCCGTGCAGGGTTCCGTCGTGCTGTGAGGTTGCCGGGGGGAGTGAGTCTGGGGCTCAGAGTCCGTTGGTGTCGATGGCTGTCACAGAGGCCGGTGTGGAGGAGCGTGAGGTGGTTGCCGAGGTCTTGTCCAGGGCTGGACTGGGGACGCTGCAGTCGGCGGACCGGGCTGAGGAGCCCCTCCCTCCAGGAAGCAGGGGCCGGCTCTGGCTGTGGGGACTCTGGCTGTGCAGGTTCTGGCCACAGAGGCGGTGGTGCCGCTCCCAATCCTTATGCTGGCAGAAAGAGCCGCAGTATCGTGCGATGTTGCAGCCACTGCAGGTTTCACTGGCTTTGCGGCCACAGTTCCAGCAGTTCTGCAAGACACAGGCATCGGTCAGCTGCTGGGATCCCGGGGGGCACACCTGCCATCACGTGCCAGCTCCTTTGCAGGAGAGGCGGCGGGGCCGTGTGGGGAGCGTGGGCTCTGGAGCTGCACGCTGTGCCTGTGCCGCCTGCCCTGCTGCTGCTTTCTGTTTACTGCTTCTGTGTTTCAGGAAAACTACGTACCCTGGGTGCGGGGATGGCGACACAAGGGAACGTGAAGACGTGCACACATCCCTGTAGGGCAGGAGCAAGTCTTGCTGAAGGCAACAACACCTCGTTTTGACTCATATTTTAATCTGCAATGACCAAACCAAACCAGGCTCCCACATCATAGCTATCTATTCCAAGACCACAAATGTGCTTAGACAGTTTTCTTTCCTACCCTTTGCAATGCAGAAATGATCTTGACTGTGTTCACCAACAACACCTGAAATCTTTAAAATAAAAGTCACCTGCGAGGGTACTAGGCTGGGTGGCCATGAGTGTGGGAAGCTGTGCTGCTCGCTCTGTGCCCGTTCTCCGTTCACTGATACATCTCGTCAGAGGTGGGCTGGGATCACGGGACTACTTCCGGTCTGTTTACAAGAGCCCCTGCAATACCTCAGAACCCGAGGCCCCAAGGTCTATGTCAGTGTTTTCTCCCTATTTTTTGCTCCTACGTCTGCCCCTTGGCACTCTCCTCCCTGACACGTGAGTGTTTTACACCTAAGCCCACAACCCACTTGTGGGTTTGACCAGCCAGCTGCGCCCTCCCCTGCAGGCTCTGCAGGATGGCAGGAGCCAGTCATGAGGCCTGGCCTGACGATCACGGAAGAAAGATGCTGCTTCTTCCTCAAGTGCAGCAGTAACTAATAAACAACAACAACAACAACTGATATGAGCAAAAGAGGACCTCGAGGTCCCCCACCTCTTGCACTGTTTAGCCAGTAGGCAGGACTTGTCTGAGCTTATAAAATGATCACGTGGCTGTGCAAAGCCTGGAACTCGGGCCTCCTGTCGCTACTATTCTCAAGGGACACAGTTTCAAAGAGCAGCAGAAAGGACTGAAGATCCCTTCCAACACTAGAGGCTTCTCAGGAAATACACTCCAGGGACCTTCCCAACCTTGCTAACACCAACGCTGGAGAACCAGAATCAGGGACAAAAGTCATTCTTAGGATCCTCACAGATCCTGAAGCAAGCTGTATTCCAGAAAATTTCACACTTTGATAGGTTGACTCCAGACAATGCTTTGATCAAACAGTATTGCTTGTGGGGAATGTGTTTCATGGAGCTGCTGTGCAAACATAGGCCTTGCCTCTGTCCAAGTCTGCAAGAACATCTCAAACTGGGCCAGAGGATTAAAGCAACAGTGCTTTCACCTTGACCACCACTGGGAAGCCAGGGTGAAAAGGACAACTTGCATTCCCTGTCTCTGTGGCTTTGCCCTGACTTTACAAAAAGGCTTTGCCAAGAAACAGGATGAAAGGTTTATTGTGGTCATCACCCTTCAAATCAGCATTCCTCAAAGGTGGAGCAAAGCACATGGCCAAACAGGCCTTGTAATTTATGGGGGAAGGTTATAAATCTTCTGAGTTACTGGCCAGGGAAGTCAGAGACGGTATTCCAGAATATCCTTTGACAAGCAGGGGCCATCAGTTTATGTCAGTTACTAATCCTGGTGTGGCCTGGGGAACACCTGTATCAGAATGACCCAGAGCCCATCCCAAAGTTTCCTAACCTTATTCAAACCTGGCTCAAAGAAGAAATGATTCTAGCCCATCACGTGTGCCAGGCAATCTAGGCTGGGGACAGAAGGGGATCTCTACCTGAGGTGTCATTCCAAGGGAGATGCCTGGGTCTGGCCTCAGAGGAGGCAGCTGCTCTGCAAGAGCAGGAGCTGCCACACCTATGTCAACAACGTAGAAAATCCTTTCTGTCTGAACAGTGCACTGCAGTTTAAAAACACGTCCACAGCTGTGACTTAATTGTATCTTCCTTAAAAAGTATGAGACCAGCAGGACAGGGGCTGCTACTCATTCACTATACAGAGGAGCTGACCCCCGAAGGGGATGCTCCCAGTGTGAGGGGAACTGGGACGAGTGCTCAGGGCTCCTGGGCTCCTTCTGCTCTACCAAACTACCTCTCACAGGATGAACAAAAAACCCCAGGGGTACCGCTAGATATCAAGCGTAACTTTTTGAGTGAACTGGGGGAAACCAGCTCTCTTGGTCCAACACAAACTCACTCAGAACATACGCCCTGCTATCCTGCCTTGTTTTGGAAGGAAAGTTTGCAGGGATAGGTGCCAGTGTGTGCCTCACCTGCAAGTCACGTTGTGCCTTGAATATAGATATTGATATGGGTGGCTATAATGAATCCAATACACAACAGAAACAAATAGGAGAGAAGAAGGAAACGGGGAGAGTCAGAGGAACCATTTCCTTCCAAGTCAGCTATAAAGGCCACAGCAGGACTTGCCCACACCCTCTCTCAATGGCCACACGATGGTTAGGCATGCTCATTTCCACATCGTCATGCGCAACACCCTGCTTTGAATGAGAAAATAAAATTCCTGTCGTTTAAAAAACCAACAACAGCAAAAAAGCTCAGTTCTTTATAACCTTAGGAATATCCCAGAGAGTACATGGGATTTACCTACTGATAGAAACAGACTTGTTTCAGGACTTAAAAGTTTGTCTTAAACCTGAAAAGTAACTGAAATCAAAGTTACAGAAAGATTTCATTACATTTGAAAGGGCTGTTAGGATGTTTCTGTCATGTGCCTCTCAATTACTTTTTTCCTCATAGTGGTACAAAGTACCACCATGTCCCAGGACAGGCAGGCAGGCCTGCCAGATCTATCCCCTCAATCCATGAAAGAACTAGCCTCTGTAAACAGACTGGATACTGCAGGACCGTGCACTGCCTTCCTCTGGCTTCAGTGATGTGGGATTAGGTCAGTTAAATTCCCAAAATCACAGTTTCCTCATTGGTAAAGCTGGATTCCAACAACATCCGCATCCCCTTGGGAGGATCACAAAGACCACAAACACACTGAGCTCTGTACATGGCGCCCAGGAAGCCCAGTCAGGCAGGGGTGGCCACTGTTGTCATGTAGTTCCACAAGCTTCAGGGAGACTTCTCATAACCTAAACCAATATAATGAGCCAATATGTAAGAATATAATAACCGAGAAACTTCTCGGGAACTGAATAAAAATTATAATTATCTAGTTCAAGAGAGGACTGTTGGCTCTTACTGTCCCACACCTGAGAGGAAAGCAGTGGGCTTGGTCCCCCCAGCCCCCAGTGCTCTGACCTCCGTTGACTCTTCCTGCTCGTTTATGACGAGAAAGGCGTCCTCTGCAGCCTGCCGTTTGACGTCCGCTATTGTCTGCTCCATTCGAGCTCTCTCGGTTGCAATCACTTCAAAGGCCTTTTGCTCTGCCTCAGCAACAGCTTTCTGTACTTCTGACATGGCCTGAATTTTCACCTTATTCACAGCTTCTTCTGGAAGAAAGTGACAGTAAAATCAACTGGCCGAGAAATCTCTCCCCTCCTATCCCACATCATTTCAAAGAACGGACAGAGGTGAAATGTGATTTTTTTTCTAAAAATACTTTTGACCATGGCCTTCACTTTTATTCTTATCTTCACTTGTCTATTCATGCAATCATTTGTTGGGTCTACAGACCCAATCACTTGTCGGCACTGTGCAAGGTGCTGAGGCGACCTCGGTGACTAAGATGTAACATATTTCCACAACCGTGATCAAGTATAACTGTGGCTGAGGGGACATGATACTTGTCATTATCAGGGACAAGAATTCCAAGGGGAAAGGTGGTCAGGTCTGTAAGTGGCAGAGAAGGATCAGGAAAATGTGTCTTAGTTGAGACGGTTGGTGGAAAGGAATCTTCTAGTCTTGTATTTCACGCTAAGGAATTTGGCCCTTCTTCTAAAGAAAATGTGAAACCCTAAAGGGGTGTACGCACAATGAGAGTGAGGGCAGAGATACCAACTGAGAGGCTGGTCAATAATCTGGCTGATAAACAAGAGATTCTGAATGCAGGTAGAAGCAAGTAACACAGAGGAGGAGGTGAGACGGAACGAGCCTGGTGCACCTAAGGGTCTGGAGGTAGAGGTAAAGAAGAACAGAAGTGCTGTGCACTGAAACAGATAATGAGCAACATGCTGGTGTGGACGTAAGCAAGAGGCTGAGGGGCATCCAGGTACAAATCACCAGGAGGCAGTTAGGTACAGAAGACTGAACTCAGTGGAAAAACGCTGCCTGAAGATATAGTTCTGGGAAGGTTGCTAGGTGCTCTGGGCTACAAAAACCCCAGCTGCCATTACCCCACTTGGATCCTAATCAGTTCTTCCCATCAAACCCTGCTTAGTTTCCGCAAGATGTATACTCCAGGTGACATAACGGTACGCACCTAAGCCTCAGTCCTAGGCCCCAGTGTGAATGACGTCCCTTCTGAGTCCACAAGACTGGAAGCCTAAGGCTTCCGTGAAGCATAAGGAAACAGCTTTACTGCCTGGTTCTTGCACATGGCCGAGGTTCAAAGGGGGTTCACACACAGTGTTCTAGGCTGCCAACCTAGAACTTTCCATCATATTGCTCCAGCCAAGAAAAGCTTTCACCCCAAATGTCAAGGGTGATGCTGATAACTATTTTCATTTCCTGTAATTCTACTTTATGTCTTGGTAATATAATATACACCTCCCCACTGCCAACTGCAAAGATTTTTCTGAAGTGCTATGTAGTTTTCCAAATTAGTTTTAACGGTAACATAATATTCTATGGTGCCACACTGTAAATTCACATAATCATTCATTGACAGGTGGGCATTTCCTGGATTGCCTTTCCCTTGCTCCAGTTCAGTTCAGTCGCTCAGCTGTCTGACTCGGTAACCCCATGGACTGCAGCATGCCCGGCTTCCCTGTCCATCACCAACTCCTGGAGCCTACTCAAACTCATGTTCATGGTGTCAGTGGTACCATCCAACCATCTTATCCTCTGTGGCCCCCTTCTCCTCTTGCCTTCAATCTTTCCCAACATCAGGGTATTTTTCAATGAATCAGTTTTTTGCATCAGGTGACCAAAGTACTGGAGTTTCAGCTTCAGCATCAGTCCTTTCAGTGAATATTCAGGACTGATTTCCCTTAGGATGGACTGGTTGGACCTCCTTGCAGTCCAAGGGACTCTCAAGAATCTTCTCCACCATCACAGTTCAAAAGCATCAATTTTTCAGTGCTCAGCTTTCTTTATAGTCCAAGTCTCATATCCATATGTGACTACTGGAAAAACCATAGCTTTGACTAGACAGACCTTTGTTGGAAAAGTAATGTCTCTGTTTTTTAATATGCTGTCTAGGTTGGTCACAGCTTTTCTTCCAAGGAGCAAGCGTTTTTTAATTTCATGGCTATAGTCACCATCTGCAGTGATTTTGAAGGCCAAAAAAGTCTCTTACTGTTTCCATTGTTTCCCCATCTATTTGCCTTGAAGTGATGGGATCAGATGCCCTGATCTTTGTTTTCTGAATGTTAGGCTTTAAGCCAACTTTTTCATTCTCCACTTTCACTTTCATCAAGAGGCTTTTTAGTTCCTTTTCACTTTCTGCCATAAGGGTGGTGTCATCTGCATATCTGAGGTTATTGATATTTCTCCCGGCAGTCTTGATTCCAGCTTGTGTTTCTTCCAGTCCACCATTTATCATGATGTACTCTGCATATAAGTTAATAAGCAGGGTAACAATATACAGCCTTGATGTACTCCTTTTCCTATTTGGAACCAGTCTGTTGTTCCATGTCCAGTTCTAACTGTTGCTTCCTGACCTGCATACAGATTTCTCAAGAGGCAGGTCAAGTGGTCTGGTATTCCATCTCTTTCAGAATTTTCCACAGTTTATTGTGATCCACACAGTCAAAGGCTTTGGCATAGTCAATAAAGCAGAAATAGATGTTTTTCTGGAACTCTCTTGCTTTTTTGATGATCCAGCAGATGTTGGCAATGTGATCTCTGGTTCCTCTGTCTTTTCTAAAACCAGCTTGAACATCAGGAAATTCACGGTTCACGTATTTCTGAAGCCTGGCTTGGAGAATTTTGAGCATTACTTTACTACTGTTATTTAAAAATTTACTTATTTATCTCTGGTTGCACGGTCTTTGCTGCTGTGCATGGGCTTCTCCAGTTGTGGTGGGCGGGCTTTTGACTACAGTGACTTCTCTTGCTGTGGAGCATGGGCTCAGGGGTGTGTGGGCTCAGTAGTTCCCATCTGTGGACTTAGCTGTCCCCACCGCATGTGGAACCTTCCTAGACCAGGGATCAAACCCATGTCTCTTGGATTGGTAGGCAGCTTCTCAACCACTAAACCACTAAGTCGGTCTACTTTTTACTATAATTTTTAAATTCATTTTAATTCTTTTGGCTGTGTCATGCGGCATGTGCAATCTTAGTTCCCTAACCAGGGATCAAACCTATTCTCCCTGCACTGGAAGCTCGGAGTCTTAACCACTGGACCACCAGGGAAGTCCCTGGATCATTCCCTTCTAAAAGGAAAGATTCAAAAGCATGCAAGTGAGAAATGATTTCAAAATACCCATGTGTTCACAGGTGGTAATATTTAATAATTCATTAAAGTATTATTATTCATTAATTTTTAATCTTAATAACCCATTAAGAATTATTTAGTGAAATTAACAGGGTCCTCTAAAATTTTGTCAATAATTAGGTGTTAAAGACTTTGGGAGCTAATTGGTCAGGGTTGCATTATCTTATACTTCTGACTGTCAGTGAAAATAAACATTTTGCAATAGGGTTATTTGTATTTCTCATAACATGATGTGTCTGTCCATTTGTTTATATTATGGTCTTGAAATTAAGTGGGTATTAATCTTTTTGTAGAAATAAATTTTTTCTTAGGGAGAAACCTCAAAACTATTAATTCCACTGAGAAAGGGAGGCAAGAAGGAAAAAAAGACTAGTATTTGGATAACGTAATATGAGGTTAGCATAATCCCTGTCTTTCTACAACGAGCAGTTCCTACCCTCCCTTATTCTTGTAGAAAATGACACCTAGCAAGAACAGTCTTGATGAAGCTAGAGACAGTGAAGGTGGAAGGAAGAGCAGACTGAACCAAAAGTGGGAGTGTGAGAATACAGTGATGAGGACAGGCAGAAATGAACTCAGCTCTACTTCCAGAAACAGGGCATATGAATGGGGAAGAGTCGGTTACTTAATGCCTTCCAGTAGAAGCAGGTGAAAAGGACCCGGATGGACTGTACAGAGTCACTACAAATTCTCAACCAGCAAGGAATGCAACAGGCAGTCCAGAAGTGGGGACAGCTAGAGGGGAGAAGCAGGGACCTAGAGCTTTTTGAAGAGGAAGTTATGAAAAATCACCTTTTCACAAACATGTACTCTACACTCAAATCAGTGAGTACATGTGACCCCTAAGCAGACAGACATACCAGTCTTTTTCCAAAACTCCACAGGTACATATCCTGTTCCCGGCCTACTGTTGAACTCCCGCTGAGAATCTACAGAGAGAGAGAGAAACAGCATAGCGCAGAACTGTCTATAATTGGCATGTTTTACTTTTGTGGAAAACTCTCATTTACCACTTAGAAAGATTCAAACATATACATTCATTTACTGGAAAAAATATTCTGACGAAATAAAATCAGATTATAATAGTACACTTAATTTTTAGATGCTCACTTGCTAATCATTGGAGAAAAGCAAATCAAAACCATGAGATGTCGCCTCATACCTATCAGAATGGCTATCATCAAAAAGACTACAAATAACAAATGTTGGCAAAGGTGTGGGGAAAAGGGAGCCCTTGTACACTGTTGGGGGAATGTAAATCGGTACAGACACTATAGGAAACAGTATGGCAGTTCCTCAAAAAGCTAAAAACTACCATACGACCCCGCTACTCCAGGCCTGGGTGCATATCTGAAGAAAATGAATACAGTAATTCAAAAAGACACAAGCACCCCAACGTTCACAGCAGCATTATCTGCGACAGCCAAGATGTGGAAGCAACCTAAGTGTCCATCAACATATGGGTGCATAAAGATGTGGTATCTTCATGGTATCTCCAGAAGTCAAAACTTCCAGCACATTTACTATGAAAACTAGAGTTTCAGAGGCTATTAATCAAAGGTCAGACAGAGAATGCAAGTATGTAGATCAGAAGTGGGGCACAGGAAGAACTGTGGTTCTGTAAGAGGATGCTCCAGTGGGAGAAACAGAACGAAGCACCTGAGAGAGCCAACGCGGCAAACAGGAAAAAATGGTGAACTGAGGCACAGGGCACATGGCTGGCCACTGTGCTGCTCTTTCAGTATTTCTATGTGTTTAAAAAACTTCAAAACAAAAAACTGAGAAAAAATTTATCTGTAAGTATAGCCATACAACATTTCTTAGGAACATGAATTTGCTAATAAGTGAGCCCAGCAGTAGAGGAGGTAAAAAGCGGGACAGGGAAGATTTTCACAATCTATATGTTTCTGTAGTGCTTGACATTTTTGCAATGCAGTTCATTTTTTTAACTTCCATTAAAAAAAAAAAAAGAAATGAAATACCCAAGAAAATGAAGGGGATCTAATATTACCATAAATGAAATACCCAAGAAAATGAAGGTGATCTAATATCACCAGATATTAAAACACATTCTGAAGCTATAATAATTAAGTTTGATATTACACTGGGAAGCTATCCTAATTGCTAAGCATGTATGCTGGTTCTGGAATAAACTTAAGTTGTAGGACTACTTGTGCCAAGTTTCTAACTTATTTCAGCCTCAGTTTTGCCATCTGTAGATGAATCTAACGGTAGTTCCTATTACCTCCATAGGCAGGCTTGAAGACACATGTAAAAGGCTTATCAGCACTGGCAGAAACACAGTAAGAGTCCATACAGCTATTATTACCAGAAGTGATAACTTATATTAGTCAGAAAGACTATAATACTTAAGACTATAATATTTAAGCATTAACAAAATTAGCATATGATAGTAATTTCATTTTAACAGGTAAAGGATGGGTATCAATTGATGGTAGGAAAATTTAAACTACTTGGAGAATTTAAAGTTGGATAGCTAATATGCAAACACATAAAACTTGAATATAGATGAAATTTATTGTGCCCTGGGAAGGGATCAAGGTCAATGAAAAACTACAAATAAAATGTTAGATTTGACCTCATATTAACCATCTCATCTATTAAAACAAAACAAGATCAAGTGAACAAAAACGCCTGTATCTATAACTCATTAATTTACAGCTAAGGGTATCCTGAAGGAAAAATTCCCACCTATAAAGATTTTATATATCACTTACCATAAAAGAAAAAATAAGCAAAAAACCTTTAGTTCAACAATAAGAATGGCTTAAAAAATAATAGTATATTTATGGTGGAATACTGTAGTAATCATTAAAATGTTATTTATAAAATCTTCAACATGAGAAACATGTTTAATATATAGTTATGTTTTCAAAGAAATCAACAGAAAGTTGTAATACAGAATTCTCAGATACATTCCAAAGGTCTTCAGTGTGGGATGATGAACTAGTAAATTCTTTATATGTTTCTCTATTTTCTACAATGAGCCATACAGTTTGACTGTTTAAAAAAAAACAACAACAACTTCACGAGGTTGCTCCAAACAAAAAGAAATGGTTCTCTACTGTGGGAGACCAGGTCTCATCTCAGACAAATTAAATCAGAACCTCTGGAGCTGGGGCCATGGTACCAGGAGTTTTCCAAAGGTCCTTAGATGGGTTCTGAGGGGCATCCAGGATTAATGACTAAAGAAAAGTGCCTGGCTTAGAACCCACTGTACACAGTTAAGGTCTCCCAAACCACACTAGGAGCATCACCTCTCTGTAGGTCATATATGTACACATTTATATACTTTCTGCTGCAACAATGGTAAAGTCCTTTTCAGCTGATTCTTTCAATATTGGTACACCTTGATCTTTCAGTTGCAGGCATTATTAATTGATTAGGCTTTTTAGTGAGAAAGAATTTCATTCTTTCAGCCCACCAGACATAATAAAAATTTCCTTCTTCCCCTCCCCTAAATAAATATACTCAAATTCTGTTACATCAATAATTACAATTAATTTGTAATTATTTAAAATTCAATCTCAAACTCTATTCCTGTGGTGTCAATACATTATAAATTCCCTTTTCTTGAAGAAATCTCCAGCCGGCTTCTGGGCTATTCTAGTCTGAACTGGCTACTTTCCAGACTATTTCAGCATGGAAAGTCCCCACTGTTGTTTGGGATCCTCCCGAGTATCCCAGGGATTCCCTTCCTCCATGTCTTTCCATTTTATGGTTTATTTCCTGTGTTAGGGCACATCCTACCCAAATGTGGTAGATACCACAATGAAGGCAGATGGGAGGTGATTTTTTTTTTCCCCCTAAATTGTGGGTTATTAATCTTAACAATTGTCTTGTTAGAATTCTAGGTGAAACAGTCTGATCACAGGTGGCCCCTCATTTAGCCATGCCTTCGGACGGATTTTGGTGGCTCAGAGGTTAAAGCGTCTGCCTGCAAGGCGGGAGACCCAGGTTCAATCCCTGGGTCGGGAAGAGCCGCTGGAGAAGGGAATGGCAACCCACTCCAGTATTCTTGCCTGGAGAATCCCACGGACGGAGGAGCCTGGTAGATTACAGTCCAGGAGTCGGACACGACTGGGCGACTTCACTTTCACTTTCACTTTGGACAGGGCACTTTTTCAGCCACTAGGTGAATGCAAGGGAACATTTTTGGAGGAATAGTTTCAGGTGGTATCCTGGATATATCCTGAATTGAGAGCTCAATAATTTTCATCTCTATTGCCTTAGGATGGGAAAAAGCAGGAAGGGACGACCCAGCTTAGTACAGTAAAACTACTTGTTTTTTTGTCCAGGCAGAGGTTGATAAATGGTATTTTTCTAGACAGGGAGTCGGGAAAAGCGGAGAGGAGCTGAGGTGAATATTTTGAGGGCTACTATAAGAAATGAATGAATGTGATGTACATGAGATGTCCCAAATACATTCAGCCAGGCTTAATTTAACATTCAAACACTCTCTGAACATCACCCCATACTTATATACAGTAGAGAGTTGAAAACAGAAAAAAACAACAAACATTCTCATTCTATGTGGGGAAGACACCATTTCTTGAACATATCAGATACTGACCAAGTTCTTGACATACTTTGTGATTTACTGTTCATAATTCCCAACGTTTTTATAATTCCACAATCAAGTACCATCTTCCTTTCAAAGAAAAATATAAAAAGCCTCAAATACAAAAAATAACAAGAACAAAAGATATATAAAAAGCCTCCCTTGCCAACTAAAGAGACTCTCCCCTTACCATTGCTGAGAGAATCTGCGCTCCCAGGACTGTGCTGCCTGGAGACCAACTCACTCCCTGTTTTCCTCATCTCTGTGTTCTCGTTGAATCGTCTTTTCCAGTAGTTGAGTTCTTCACGGTCTGATTCTTGACAGCGCCGCAGGACTGCCATGGAGCGCCTTGTTTTCTCTACCATTTCCATAATGCAGTTGAGGGCCTGAGCCAGGCAGGAGGTCAGGTGGAGGCACAGGAGAAGGACATTCAGACAATCAACATTGAACATCGAGGCGAGGTAAACAAAATACACGGAGTAAAGGCTCAAGAATCTTACGGATTTAGCAGCAGAGTTTACATTTGAAAGTCTATCTTTAGACTTTAAATATATACACATACTTTTCTTTTTCTTAAGATTTCAAACTAGTATTTTTTGGATTCTTCACAGTTGAAGCAGTCAGTCTCATAATAAGATTCTTCAGAGTATGGTGAAAGCACAGTATACTCTTTGCCCAGAGCAGGTGTATGTAAGAATGCAACCAGAGAAATTATGTTCAGAGACAATATCACTCATACAGGAAAAGCTGCCGCATGTATATTTTCAGGCGCTATTGCATCCTCTCTTCGCTTTTAAGTCGGAAGGGAAGCTCTCTTTCCCAGTGGGGCAGAGAGCTTAACTCTACATTCTGTGCCAGTGTACTGATTCTCATCTGTGTTTAGAGAAGCTCCATTTATTAGACCAGGCCCTGTGACAAGCACTTTGCATATCATTCTAACTCCCCCTGTAAATTCAAATATAGCATTAGTTTTTTTAATATATAAAAACTAAGCCTAAAAATGGTAATGGGCAAGTTCCTTCACCAATTTTAGACTTAATTTTTCTATCTTCCTACCATTGCAAAGGTAGGATGTGGCAAAGCTGGGACCTAAAACTCATAAACCTATGTTTTTAACCATTATACTACAGAGTTTCACTTGGTTATGACCTGAAATGAAAACCCACCACAAAGATTTGGAACTTATTCTTCACACTCTAGCTTGGGGAGTAGGAGATGAATCAGCTATCATTGCAAAGACATTGCAGCTCTGGTTAAGTTCACTTCAAGCATACACACTCTTAACCTCAGTAATATTTAGGATGAAAAGTAATAAGTAGTTAGGAAAATTATACACTGCAAAATTCTTACATGATCAAGATGTTTCCATTCATCGGCCCATTCCCTTTCTGTCAAACGGTGGTCTACCAACTCATCTTGATAGCCTCCATTTAGACCTATTAGAAATTAAATTAGAACATAAAGGGAAGAATATAGTAAACAGAATTCTACCAAGTAAATGCACATAATTTCATTCGTACTAGCTATGAGCACATTGTTAAGGCCAATGATTCACAATGACTTAAAGCCACAAAATGACATAAAACCCACAAGAAATCACTACACAGAATGTATTAAAAACTCGTACAAATCAATTATGAAGGATAAGTAGGCCAAAAGAAAAGTAGGTAAAAGAAACAAATGGTTACATCCCAGACAAAAAAAGCAGAGATGATTTTTAAACATATGAAAAGATATTCAAACTTATAAGTAGTCACATAGTGTAAATCAAATGTTCACAAAGATAATTTGACATCTCTATTGGAAAAAATTAATTGTCATTCATACCAAGTAGTGGCAAGGTTGCGGCACCATACAGAGACTTAATCACTATAAACAGAGTTGGTGCTGTACAAGCACTTGTAAACAATTCAGTATTCCCAAACAAACAATTATTTGTTGCATGGTTTTGCAAGAATGCAGTGATTGTGAATCAAGGGTATACTGAATTACCCACTATTTTGAAAAATCATGTCATATATGTCACCACTACTCCTGGTATCTGAATCATCAATGTAACACAATTGTGTGCGTGCTAAGTCACTTCAGCTGTGCCCAACTCTTTGTGACCTGTCATCAGTCTGAATTTACAGGCGTTGTGTTCATAGTGAACCTGTATTTGTGCAACCATCTGCTTACTTCATATCTTTTTGTGTAGTCATGCCTGACCACTAACATATTATAAAACACTGTTACATATTAATATCCTACTTTAGAATATTGATCCTAAAATTATGGCACTAAGGCAGGCTATGCAGCAGCAGTGGCGCAGTTGTGTCTGACTCTTGCTACCCCATGGACTGTAGCCTGGCTAGGCTCCTCTGTCCATAGGATAGCATCCATAAATTTTATTTTAGGAGAATAAATTAGGGGAGTGTTACAGTTTATTTGTTTAAAAAGAGGGGTGGGAAATGATTAGGTAAGAACTATTTTATTATGGCATATGTTCTCAAAAGAGGACTGGAGAAAATTACAGCATCTATATCCAGATTGGAAGGCAAATGGTTGATTGTAAACAGAACCATCAAGGTAGAGGATTAAAGATCTTTCAAGCAGAACACTTCAAGATGAAAAAAAACCCTTTTTCTAAAACTGGTAGAAATACAAGGAAAACCTGACCAAAACGCAGTTATAGCTAGTTAGTGGCATACTTCTCTCTAATGGATTCAACTGGCAAAGAAACTTGATAGAAGAAATCAATAGGAAGTCTCATTTTTAACATAAAATGAAACATACAGAACAGCTGCTAAGGGAGGCATCATAGCATACTGGGAATATAGCCAAGCTCTCAGCATCAGACAACTGGGGTCAGAATCTTGTTTTTGCCACTTTCTAGCTATGTGATTCTGGCCACAGTTCTATTTTCATGTATAAAAAGATGTAAACTCCATGGAGCCCCATGTGTGAGGATTAAATGAGACAACCGACATATACCACAATCTAAGTACTTAAGACTCAGTAAATGTTGGCGGATGAGAACATCACTGCTGTCACGGCCCTGACCATTCAGCTACCACTGCATGAAGCCAGAGCCCTACTGTGGTTCAAGTCTCTGAAATATGACAGTGAGTCTAAGTCAGAAGGGGGACAGGCAAATGTTTTGCAACTTTTTACTCCACAGGGCAACCCACAAATGGAAATGTATGGGCAATCCTGGAAGCTAGTAGCCCTCTGGTTCTCTGCTCTGACATACCTCAGCAGAACAAGTGCAAAGAACCTTATGCAGTAAAGTTACATGAGTACATGACAAAGAGCTTTGTTAAAAACTGATCTCACTCTGCATTTTCCGAGTCTCTTGTAAATGTTATCATACTTTCATAATTGAAAAAAAAATTTTAATTAAAAAAAAAACTGATCTCAGGTGAGTTTTGCTAGGGGACTTTTTGTTTTTTCTTAAATTTAATGGTTGCTGAGGATGCATATGCCAGGCATTCCTGGCACATGACAATGACCCAGCACAGGGGGTGGTTTTCTCTCCATTTTAGAAATGAGTAAGCTGAGGTACAGAAAGCCTACGCAACTTGCATCAGATCACACAGCTAGTTATAATGCAGAATCAAGATTTAATTTCAGGTACGCCCCACCTCTGACCTAAATGTCTGCACCTTTCACCACGTTTTACATCTTTGTTGCTTAACTTCTAAACCATTTCACTCTGAAATAAACTCAGACTTACAGAAATGTTGCAAGAATAAAGAATTCTCATATACCCTTCACCCAGATTTCCTAAATGTGAGTAATTTTATCTTTTATCTTTTTTACTTTGCCATTCTCCATTTCTCTTCTGAACTATATCAGAATAAATAATACCCCTTTATTTTTAAATGCTTTTCACACTATATTTCCTAAAATATGTTTAGCCCACTTCCACCCTACAATGATAATAGAAACAAAGTATGAATTGAGATCAATTTCAAATGAGAATACTATAATTCTAACATTCTTTTCATGTATGATATTGTTTTATCAGTGGGGAAAAAGCAATGATGATAGTATTTTGCTTTATCACTAAGAAGGAAAGAAAACTACAAATTCAATCTGAATTTAAATCATTACCATGCTGTTTATACTACTTACTAAGATTGTGGTGTCTATCACGAACTTCTCGATGTTCTATCATCTTGCTGGGCTCACGATATAGGTGAGAAGTTGCAATATCTTCTAAGGTGTAGTGCTGAAGAGGCGGAGGAGTAGGATGGAACTGGCCCCCAGGATTCATGAGCGGCACAGTGAGGGCAGGACTGTGCCGGGGAGCAGGGCTAATGGTACACACTCTCTTGGCAGGAGGCTCAGGAGCAATTGTGTCTCTTTCAAAACTGCTCTCTTCCCGCCTGTAGAAGAATGAGCAAGTACATGTCTGAACCTGTCAGCAAGTATTGGTGCAAACATTTCCCTGGCACCTACTGTGGGCTATGCATTGTGCATTTTCACAAACAGGAAGATGTTAAGAAACAGTTGGAGATGAGGCATGAACTGAAATGTCTTCAGGGGCCAGGCAGATAAAGGCAACCACTGATTTATCCCAGCATAAGAGGAGAGGTCAAACCCATCCACACCAAGCAGAAACGTCTCAACCTAATGAAGCAAAGGAGAAATTAAGGAGGTGACACATTTTCTTACTTGACAGGACTATCGAAGACTATGGGTTCAACTATGTTTAGAAATGCTGTTCAATGTCAAATTTGCTACTGTGGAGGTCAGTATTGGAAAGAGACAATTCTCCACATAGGAGGAAAAAGGCTCATATAATTAATATACTTGTGATTTGGTAGGATTTTTAGTCATTTGCTTCAATTGTAGCAAATTTTCCACTGTTTAATTTCAATTTTCAAAGTAAAGTGATTACCCGTTCATAAGACTTCACATCAGAAAAAAATGCCTTAAACAGATTATATTTTCTATGGTTTTGGAGCAGTGGACCCACAGAATACTTGAGAGCAGAATGTATCAGCAGGGGTGTACAGAGTCATTTGAAGAGCTGAAAAGCATTCTGCTCCCTGATGCTGTGACAAAGCAAAACTAGCCTTAGAAATTCTGAGTCCATACCTATATATAACCACAGTCATCCAGTTCTTTTTCTTTCACAAGAAAGGGAAAGCTCAGAGCCGTTCCAGAAAATCAAGGACAAAGCAGCTCTTCTCGGCTCACCTCTCTGGACTGGGCCTTTTTCCATTTCCATGCACTTCCATGAGCAGCTCAGAAGAGTCAGCAGGGGACGCAATACTTGTGTTGAGCAGAAGGTGTTCGTGCTGAGCCAGGTACTGGGATGGGGTCTGCTTGGCGGCCCGAGCACAGTGCAGCAGTTCTCGCTGCAGCAGAGGCAGGTTGGCCTTGAAAAGAAGAGGCAGGGGCTGGAGGGCAGTTTTCCCAGTGTTGGGCCCTACACACAGGGCTCAGCACCTCCAAAGGTTTTCATACACAGGGTGACACAAAACAAAAGCCCTTCTCTCCTTGTCAGTACAATTTTCATATTTCCTCCATTATAATGAACTTAAATTATTAACTTGTCTACTGTCCCCACAAGATCTAAACCCCTTTATAAGAAACTGTGCTTTCTTTACCTTTGTGGCCCCAGTACAGAGTCAAAGCTCAATAAAGGTTTGTTGAACATAATAGTTGCAAAACTTAAACATTTTTGAAGACTTTGACCAGGTAGAGAAATAGTAATGCCTACACGGGAGTAGGAGGCACTCACTCTTTCCTTTCTCATTTTAAGTCCTGGTTCCTTACAATGCAGGAGACCCAGGTTCGATCCCTGGGTCGGGAAGATACCCTAGAGAAGGAAATGGCAACCCACTCCAGTGCTCTTGCATGGAAAATCCCATGGACCAAGAAGCCTGGTAGGCTACAGTCCATGGGGTTACAAAGAGTTGGACACGACTTAGCGACTTCACTTCACTCTCTTTTCTGAATCCTAGGACATTCTGATAGCACAAAAACCTTGCCTTCCCGTTCTCTCTTAGAGCTGCCAAGGAATTCTAGAAACAGCAATTATTTTGGCTTAGTTGGAACATGGGGCCTTGAAAAAAGTAACAGGAATGGTAGGAACGGGGCAACAAGCCTTAGACCAGTTTAGTCTCTGAGCACACACAGGTGTCCCACGGACAGAGTCTACTTCTTACCGTGGTGCTCCATTGAGCACATTCCCTTATTCTGTAAAAGGATAATTATTTATGTGCTGATTATGTCTCCTTCTCCTCAAACTTAAACCTCTAATGAGACAAATCATGCAAAAAACTTTGTGCACCTTTAAACTTAACTGTAAGTCCTTCATATTTAAAATATACTTTCCCCATATTTTATTAAAAAAATAATTTTCCCTCAAATTTGAAAACAACTCAGACTGAGCTCATAATAAGTCTTTATACCAAGGGAAACAGACGAGCAAGTGAAAGGAGAGTTTAATATATGCAAGTACTCATCCTTTTACCAACAGTTAATTTAGCAAGCACCATAATTAGTGACTGTTTTAAAGCAGAAATAAATTGACAAAAACCCAAATGCTAGCCAAAAAGCTGCCAGAACAACCTACCTCATGCTGTTTTCCAAAAAAACAAGAGTTAAGAAAAGAGAATTTGATGATATAAAACACTTTTAAAGTTTTCTATTTTATAACTTCAATCTTGTAGCAACTGTAAAAACTTAATTGGAAAATATACAATGTTAGATCTCTATGCTTGTGACATGTGCCCTTTGATGAATTCTTAAAAATGCTAATTGTTTCCTATTAACACAAATTTCCTAAATCTCTCTGATTCTGGAGTCTTGGGGGAGATAATTATCTACTGGCTCTGATATACAAAAAAGAGACCAAGATAGAACTCACACAGCTGCTTCAAGGCTGAAAAAGGCATCCCAGACGGCCCTGAGGCCAAGGCGTCAATGCCATCAGAACAGAGCCCAACACAGGCTGTGCGTGGAGACCTGTGCACTGCCTTGCATGTCTCGAATGCTCTCATTTAAAAAACCCCAAACACCAGAATGACTACTTCAGTAAGTTGACTCAACCTTCTGATGCTATTACATTTTCTTAGGAAATAAAGAAGGTACAGGAGCATATTTATTTTGTCGAGACAAAAACTGATATTATGTGAGTACTCACATTGTGATAAAGGAGAGAAATTAAATTTCCACAAATATTGTATTGACAAAAGTCAAAATATAAAAAATCTGAATTCAGTTTTTTGGTAATAGTCTACTATTAATGAAAAGAATGAAATTCGTTTGCTACAGATGGACTCAGGATAAAATTTTTAGCTTATTTGGAGTTGAAAATAAGTATTTCCTATCTCCAAATTGATCTCAATGTTCATCTGTAAAAATCATTCTTCTCTCTAGCGCTTGGTAAAACCATGTAGCGGGCTGGATACAGGTGCTAAGTTTCCAAACTGTGCTTGGTCTAGAATACAATGGTGTCTGACCCTAGCCTTTCATTGTCTTTGACCTATCTTATAACACTGCAACTTAACCTTTAGATGGCAATGCAAAAACTTGCTGTCTGTGAATGTGCATAAAATTACATGCAGCAAAGGTTCTAGAGACTTCCCTTGCCCCACTGTAGAAGCAGCCAATTTTACTTTTGTTTGCATATTTTTATTGTGGCCACACCTTGTGGCATGCAGAATCATTTCTGGACCAGGGATCGAAACTGTGCCCCCTGCAGTGTGGAAGCGCAGAGCTCTAACCACTGGACTGCCAGGGAATTCCCTATTCACATATTCTTGGCAACAACTCTGATCTACAATGTATATTCTTTGGCTTCTTTCCTGAACAGGTTGTAACACTTTATAGATTCCCTCATTAATAATGAATTGAATTAAAAACAATTCAAATTGTGTCACAGACACAGGTTCAGTTTTAAAACATCTTTATGAGTTATAATATCACTTGTTTTTTTTAAATTTATTATTCAATTGGAAGAAAATTGCTTCACCATGTCGTGCTGGTTTCTGCTACATAACCACTCAAATCAGCTGTAATTCGAGGTCGTCAGCACATCAGGCTTGGCTCCCTGTGTTATACAGCAACTCCTCACCATCTATCTGTTTTGAACATGATAGTGTATATGTATCAACACTACTCTTTCCATTTGTCCCACTCTCTCCCTTCAACTGTGTCCACAAGTGTGTTCTCTGTGTGTGCACCTCCATTCTTTCTCTACAAACAGGATCATCAATACATATGTATGCGTTAATGTGTCTCTTGTTTTTAAAAATTACTGTTTAATAGGGAAAAATAGCACCAGTGGCACACTACCTTTACCAACTAATCGCAGTCAACATTACCAATTACGAGACAAATTAACATCTGTGTCTCCTGATAGCATGCAGTGATAAATGCATAACCTTGTTGTAATCATAAGGCAGCATCAGAAAAATCCAAATTGAAGTATATGCTATAAAATAACTATCACACACTCTTTAAAATCCAGATCATAAGAGACTGAGAAGTTGTTCCTGATTAAAATGAACTGAAGGGAGACATGACAGTGTAATCCAACATCTGATCCTGAATTAGATGCGGGACCAAAATTCAGGACATTTTGTCAAAACGGACATTTGTGGGACATCTGGTGAATATGAATAAGATCTATAGATAATACTGTATCAACATTAATTTCTAGATTTGATAATTAAAGTATTCATATGTTATCATGCTTGTAGCTTATTCTAAAACATTTCTGTGGAAAAAATAATAGGAAGAGAATAATAATGATGTGATAAAATATTAACATTCAGAGAATCTGAATTTTACTGGTACCATCTTAAAACTTTTTTGTGAGCACAAATTAATTCAAAATAAAATTGTCTTCTTTTATATCCAGAGGACAATTAATTTCAGAGGACATAATTAGAGACTAGACTAAATGAGGGGAAGAGAGAAGCAAACAATGACTCCCCACATGCTCTTCTACCCTTAGGGTTAGTCCTAACTGCAAAGGCCTCTGTTTTGATAGCCTCCACTGATAACACACAGTCTTTACCCACTGGTCACAACCAAAAGAGTGTCCAATTACTTCTCCTGCCAAGAGCCCAACCATCATGTCATGCACACACCTCTAGCCCACCCTACTCCTGTTCCCCATCTCCCACCTGCTCCTTCTGTGTGAATTCAACAGTGTCTGCATATAAACCACAACTCAAGGCTTTTGCAACTCTCATCTCACCAAACATAAACCTTATCTGAAAACTGCATTCCCATTTCCTCTAGCAGCCTCAAATAAAATAAAGATATGAAATGTGGCAAGCTGCACTGATGTATATCATAGAAGAGGGATCAGTAGCAATTTTGAAGAAATGTTGAAGATAATTTACAACCAGTAGTTACAAAAATTACCTTGAGGAATGGAATAACAAAAGGACGAAGAGGAAAGTTTGTAGCCTCCTGGAGCTTGCAATGGAATTCTTCAATTGTTACTGTTGAGTTCTGAAAAGATAAAATAACACTGTTCAACTTCAAAAACTAGACAGTGTTCTCTTGACATAAATCTGACAGTGCTGAGCCCTCTGAAATACTGAGGATAATTCCAAGAGCCCGACTGTGAACCCAGATCTCTCTCAAAAGTTAACCAGATTTTGTTTCCTTTATGAAAGAAATCCAGCCTCTTTGATTTTCTTCTCAACTGTCCCAAATCTAATAAGTCCCCCACAATGTTCAGCAGCCTAGGCAAAATAGGGCATTGCATTCCTCCCATGAAGAGTGGCACTGAGGTCCCTTGTCTTGAGGAGTTCATCACAAGTCACCTTAGGTACAAGTAACCAAGAGTACAGTGTTTCCAGTTGAACAGTTCACAAATTAGTCCAGGATATCAACTTAATGACTTGGAGCATCATTTCTTCAGTTCATTTCTTCACTGTTCTGCCTACCTCCTAGCATCAGTTCCCTAAATCTTCTAAGCTGGAAGTTAATAACAAAAATAGGTGCTCTTCAAGTGGTCTGTTTACAAATCAGAGTACCTCCAAGTGAGCAGACTTCCACTAGTTAGATTTTAGTATTGCCAGGGAAGTTTTCAGCATTTCCCCAGTATTTTTTCAAGTCTTTCTTTAAACTAGGATTCTCAGCTTCTCTAAGAGGAATATAACAATACAAATATTTTCTTCAAAGTTCACAAACTATTTTTATTTTTACTTCAATTCCTTAAAACACAGCATACTAAGTTAAAAACAAAACATTAATATGAATTATTGCTTGCCTAAAAGAACAATGATGACTTTTAGGATTTATTTATATAAAATCATCAACTGTTCAAAGATGCAACATGTACCACACAAATTATTCATCAGCAAAGTATTACTTAATAAGAAGAAATGGAAAACATATAGGTCCACCAACACAAAACTGCATTAAAAATTATAACGCATTTATTATTAATAATACATTATTATAATGCATAATACATTAGAACACTTAGGGTGGTAGATTTGTATGCATAAATGAAGCAAGATACATATCATATACTAAGTGAAAAACCAGTAACATAGAAGTATATTCCAATAACACGTTTTTGAAAATAACACACATACATTTATATAATATTTTAAGTATCTGGAAGGAAAATTACAACAGTAGTTATTTCTAGATGTGAAATTATGTTTGATTTTTCCAAATACAGCATATATTGAGTAAAAACTAAAATATTTCTTTAGAAAAAAGAATGTATCAAATTTAACCAGGTTAAATGAAAATATTTGAACAGCTTATCCCATTTCATATAAAAAAATTCCTTTTAAACCTGAGTGCCTGATTTTGTAAATGACAGGTATATAATGCAACCAAATCTACTGACAATCAGGGAATAAAAATTAAGCATAAGAGAAGGGGCCTCCCCGGTGGCTCAGACAGTAAAGAATCTACTTGCAATATGTGAGACCCATGTTCAATCCCTGGGTCAGGAAGATCCCCTGGAGAAGGAAATGGCAACCAGCCCCAGTATTCCTGCCTGGAGAATTCCAGGGACAGAGCAGCCTGGCGGGCTACAGTCCATGGGGCACAAAGAATAGGACATGCAGCTTGTGGGGTATTCCAGTTCCCCAACCAGGAACTGAACCAGGGTGCTCAGCAGTGACAGCATGGAGTCCTAACCACTGGACCACCAGGGAATTCCTCAGATGTGATGTCTTGTTTGAGGTCTGCTCAGCTGTTGAATCTATAGACACAGGTCTTTTGTTGTATTTTCAGCCTTTATTTTAGCCCCACATTCTTTCTTTCCTCCTACTATGACTCAGATCTCTTTCAAATCCCCAAGGTTCTGTTCATGTTTTCTCTATGCTGTATAGACTGGGTAGTTTTTTCAAGCGCTCTAGCTTCAAGTTTATTGATTCTTTCCAGTCTGCTGTTGAGTCCATCACTGAGTTTTTATAATTTCATTATTTGTCAGTTCTCCAATTTGCATTTAGTTCTATTTTATACCTTATATGTCTTTGCTGAAACCTTTGTATTTCTTCATTTGCATAATTGCTCACTGAAGCATTTTTATGATGGCTGACTCAAAAGCCCTGTCACATATTTCAAATATCTGGGTCATCTTGACTGATGTCTCTTGGTTACATTTTCTCTTTACACTCAAGATGGTCACGTCTTGGTATAAGCGACTTTCTGCAGTATACTGGATGTTTTGGGTTCTAAGACTCCAGATTTTATCTACATAGTCTGTTTTTGAGGCATCCTCCATCACTGTGCCGTTGAGAACAGGACAATCTCTGAACCTGCCAGCTGCGGTATAATCCCAAGTTTCCCATTCAACCTCTGTTGATCTGAAGAGGAAGGAGGGGTTCCTTACTGATGGGCAGTGGTGGGAGCTCAGACTCCCCACTAGGTCTCTTATGGGAGAGGGAAGGTTGTACGTTATTTTTTTTCCTGAGCTGGTCAACTACAATAGAGTGATTTTTGTCTAAAAGTTTTCTACCTTACTTGGATGATCCTTTTCTAGTCCTTTGGCTGGAAAGAGGTGGGTTTGTTGTGGTGGTGGTTTTCAGTTTGCTTCTGTCTGTGCTCATTAGCATTTCCTTGTTACTGATTTCTCCAGACCACAGTCCAGGGTACATGATGAAAGCATAAAACCAAGGGAACGCACTGTTATGTATTTCCTTGGGTCTCAAGGTCACTAGCCAATCTGCTTTCTTCTATCTTCAAGAGTCTTAATTTTGCTTTATGTAACTGTTCTTTTTTTTTTTTTTTTTTGCTGTATTTGTCAGGAGGAATAGGAAGAAGTATACCTTTCTGCTGGAGCTTCCCTGGTGGCTCAGATGGTAAAGAATCTGCCTGCAATGTGGGAGACCTGGGTTTGGTCCCTGGGTTGGGAAGATCCCTTGGAGAAGGGAATGACAACCTACTCCAGTGTTCTTCCCTGGAGAATTCCATAGACAGAGCAGCCAGGTTCAACTCGCAGAGAGTCGGACTTGACTAGAGTGACTTACACACACTTTTTTGTTACATCTCTGAATCAGACTGGACATGACCAAATCATACTCCATTAAACTGAGGTACTGTCATTTACTCAGGCACTTATAGAACATTTAGCTGGTTCACATTTTTTTTGGCCTTATAAATACTGTTAGTGCACATTGGTTATCATTTTCTTAGGATGAATATCAAGGAGACATACTGGAAAGTCAAAGGAACTGTCTAGTTTAAGGCATAAACTAACTTCCAGAATGTGTATTTCCAGATAAGTAGCCAGAGTAGAAAACATTTATCTTTATCTTACAGTGGAAATTGCCATCCTTGCTTCCTGGTATAGTTAAGGACAACCAAGACCTTACCTCTTACACAACAGAAATACCAACATACAGGTGAATTAAACTCTGGCTATGCTACCTATGTGACCTTTTCTGACTTTGCAAGCAAGCTTCCTCCACATGGAATGATTGTGCATTTATATATGCTTGCCAAAATCTTAACCATTCCTTACATAAACAGATCAAATAAGGCTTTCAAGGATTGGGGAAATATAATTATCTAAAGGTGTTAATTTTCTACCAAATTAGACAAAGTTTTCACCAAGAGGGTAGAAAAAAGAAAAAGAAAAAAGGGAAAAAGGAAAAAAAAAGACAGGAAAAAGAACAGACTGTTAAGCTCAAATGCCATATGCATAAGATAATCATTTTATTTACAAATAATGACAGTTTTGTTTATCTTTCTCCAATCCTTATATCTTATTTACTAGGCTATAATGTTCAGGTTTACAGAGAATAGACTTTCTATCTGGTTCCTATTATCTGAGGGAAAGCTTTTGAAATTTCACCATTAAGCAGAGGTCTGCCGAAGGTTTTTGGTTTATACACAGAACTGTCATCAGATTAAGAAAATTCCTGCTAAGCGTGCATTTTTTTTTTAACAACAAATAGATATTAAATTTAATAAACACTTGTCTCCCAATATAGTTTCAATACCAATTACTATAGATTATATGCTTCTGTAAGCCCTCAAAATTTCTACATTGAAACTTCATTTCCAATATTTGGAAGCACAGCCTTTGGGAGATGACTAGGTCAGGAGGACAGAACCCTAATGAACGGTATTAGAACTCTTATAAAAAAGATCCAGAGAAAGCTCTCTTGCCCCTTCTGCCCTGTGAGGACACAGTGAGAAGACCATCTATGAACCAGGAAGTGGGCTCTCACCAGACACCTAATATGCTGAACTTTGATCTTGAACTTACCAACATTGAGAGCTGTGAGAAATGAATATTTGTTGTTTATAAGCCACCTACTCTTTAAATATTCTAAGAGCCTAAAAGGACTAAGACACTCATCTTTTTAAAATCTATTTTAATTAGAGGATAACTGCACTACAATCTTGTGTTGGTTTCTAATGCACGACAATGTGAATCAGCCATAAGTAGACATATATCCTCTACCCCTTGAGGCTATCTCCCCACCCCCGCCATCCTATCCCTCTAGGTTTTCACAGAGCACCAGGCTGAACACCCTATGTTACATAGCAATTGCCCGCTAGCTATCTATTTTACACATGGTAACATATGTATTTAGATGCTACTAAATTTTTCCCACCCTCTTTTTCTCCTGCTGTGTCCACAAATCCATTTGTCTATGTCTGCATAAAATGCTGATCTTTTTTTTTCAAATAAGCTTATTTATTTTTATTTATCTATCTATCTAGTTTTGGCTGTTCTGGATCTCCGTTGCTGTGTGGGCTTTTCTCCGGTTGCAGCGAGTGGGGGCTATTCTCTAGTTGCAGTACACAGGCTTCTCATTGCAGTGGCTTCTCTTGTGGAGCACAGGCTCTAGGATGTACCAGCTTCAGCTGCTGTGGTACGTGGGCTCCACGTGCTGAGCCACGTTATGGCTCCCAGGCTCCAAGGCATATGCGCAACAGTTGTCACACATGGGCTTAACTGCTCTGCAGTATGTGGGTTCTTCCCAGATGAGGGACTGAACCCGACTCTCCTGCACTGGGAAGGCGGATTCTTTACCACTGAGCCACCAGGGAAGCCCCAAGATGTTGATCTCAATGAAAGTCTCAATATGTGAGAATATAAACTGGCATAAACTTGGAAGAACAATTTGGCCTTATATACTAAATTTATACACATGTATACCCTATGAAATCACAATTTCATTGTTCAGTGCAATGCTTGCACACATGTACTACACATAAAAATGCTCATTATTTACAATGGCCTTTGTACAGAATAGACAATACAGTTGGTCAACAACTGCTAACCTTAGGAAAGCCTGCTTGCAAGGTTGGGGCATTGACTGGTGTTTAAGAACTTATAATTTCCTACATTGATACAAAACTTTTCATAACTGAAAAAGTGAAAGCATCTCAAGTATTCATCAATGGATGAATGTATAAGCAAAACACAGTGTGTATGTGTGTGAGTGCGTGCATAATGAGATATTAACTCATCTTTAAAAGGGGAGAAAATTGTGAGACATGCTACAACATGACTCTAGACTAATAGGGTGAACCTTGACAGTATTATAAGCGAAATAAGCCGGCCACAGAAAGAGAAATACTGTGATTTCACTAATATAAGGTACCTAGAGTAGTCAAGTAGAATGATGGCTGACAGAGCTGAGGAAAGAAGGAAACGCGGAATCATTGCTTAACGGCACAAGTTACAGTTCCAAAAGATAAAACAAGTGCTGAAGGTAGATGGTGGTTGATGTTGCACAACAATGAGTACATTTAATACCAGTGAACTATGCACTTAAAATGGAGAAGGCAATGGCACCCCACTCCAGTACTCTTGCCTGGAAAATCCCATGGACGGATGAGCCTGGAAGGCTGCGGTCCATGGGGTCGCTGAGGGTCGAACACGACTGAGTGACTTCACTTTCACTTCTCACTTTCACACACTGGAGAAGGAAATGGCAACCCACTCTAGTGTTCTTGCCTGGAGAATCCCAGGGACAGGGGAGCCTGGTGGGCTGCTGTCTATGGAGTCCCACAGAGTTGGACACGACTGAAGTGACTTAGCAGCATGCCCTTAAAAATGGTTAAGATGAAAAAGAGAGTTAAGGTGGTAAATTTTGTGCTATGTGTATCTTACCACCTCATGATCAAACAATTAAAAAATCTGAAAGAGAAAAAAAACGAAACTTTAACCCAAGCACAACCATTTAAAAGAGACAATTGGCTATATCTACGTTTGGCTCAGATGGTAAAGAATCTACCCGCAATTCAGGAGACCTAGTTTCGATCCCTGGGTCGGAAAGATCCCCTAGAGAAGGGAATGACATCCTACGGCAGTATTCTTGCCTGGAGAATCCCATGGACAGAGGAGCTTGGCAGGCTACAGTTCATGGATTCGCAAATTCGGACATGACTGAGCAACTAGCACTTTCATTGTCGAGGACTAGCAAACCACTCCACTGTATCCTCAAGATGTTTTCTCTTGAAGTCTTCTCTGGTATCCTTGAGACAGAGACTCCAAACAAAAAAAAAGTATATTTTCATAGCTCATAGCTAGAAAAAAATTCATTTTGTGTGTGCATGCACGTGCAAATGAGCTGTCATTTTTTCCTTTTACTCTTGAAATTAAGCAGATCCTACTTAAAGTAATTTGCTGCTGGAAATGGCATCAGACAAATTCTGATGTCTACTTTGCTTCCAATTATGTTCAAACTCGTTTTGACATTTACGGTAAATTTTATTAGTCTAGAGTCAGAAAGACTTTGCCATGGTACTCTAAAATCTGACCAATAAACAGACCCCCCCTTCACCCCAAACAAAGAAACAAAAACACCGTCCCCAATGGATGGCAGTACTATTTTTACAAGCTCTGATTTATGCTAAACACTAACTTTCCTTCTAGGAGTCTGGAATGTTATACATGCTGCACAGAGTGCCTATTTGCCCAGGCATTGTTTCCTTGGGTAGAAATATCATAAATATGCTGCTGTTATCTTCACAGATGGGTGAAGCGTGAACTCTCTCTGACCACTCATACAGGGGAAAAAGGAAGCCTACACATGGATTCCTCCAGATCCTGACTGTGTCCCACCTTTCTGATCCAGCTGTGTGTCCTTATTATACTTCTGTATTAAATCTCAGCTCTGGGCACAACAATATGCCAAGTCCCGAGAATTCTAGCAAATCTCAAGACATGGGAGCAGTGTTGGGGGACCTATGATGCTGCCTCAAAATGTAAGAAACTCAAATGTCCATTGAAAAGTATAAACTGTGGTTAAGAATTCAGCTGCCAATGGAGGGGACACAGGTTCGGTTCATGGTCCAGGAAGATTCTACACGCTACAGAGCAACTAAGCCTGTGCAACACAACTACTGAAACGCTTGCTCTGGACCCCATGCTCTGCAACAAGAGAAATCACGGCAATGAGAAGCCCACGGACTGCAGACAGAAAGCAGTCTCCACCTGCTGAAACTAAAGAAAGTCCCTGTGTAGTGACGACAACCCGACACAGCCAAAAATGAATATTTTTAAACAGTATAAATTGCGGCATATTTCTACAATGAAACATTATACAGCAATGATATCGAACCACCTACTGTTATACAAAACAGTAGGGACAGAATCTCACATGATAAAGAAGTCATTTATTACATTTTGCCTTGTATGAAAGTGGTTTCTTCTGTACAATACTGAGTCATGTTTTAAAGCAGCAGTTCATAAACTTTTTAGTCTCATAATCCCTCTAATTATTGTGGGTTACATCTATCAATGATCACTATATCTGAAAATAAAACTGAGAATTAAAAACACTTGTGATGGATACAAACTTTTGTAAGGTTATAAAAACCAAGTCTGCAAACGCATGCCAGATACTACCGTAGAACAGTTGGCCCCTGTTCCATGGATGAAGAGAAGGGAGTGCATTCCTGGGATGCAGAAGATATCTCCTACAGAGAGCTACTTCTCCAGAATCAGGAAATGTAACTAACCTACCACATACATAAAAATACAAATAGAAACGTAGACAAAATGAGGCAACAGAGGAATGTTTCAGACAAAGGAACAAAACAAAACCCCAGGAGAACAGGTGATGTAGAGATAGGCAATCCACCCAAGAAAGAGTTCAGAGTAATTATCATAAAGATGATCAAAGAATTTGGGAGGAAAACAGATACACAGAGCAATAAACCAGAACTTTTCAAGAAACAATTAGAAAGTAATAAAAGACAACCAAAAAGAGGTGAAGAATACAATAACTGAAATGAAAAATTCACTAAAAGGAATCAATAATAGATTAAATGAGGTAGAATTATCAATAAATGAGCTGAATGACAAAGTATGGAAATCACTGCCACCAAACAGAAAAAAGAACGAACAGAAATGAAGACAGTGTAAGAGCCCTCTAGAACAACATCCAGTGCGCTAATGTTTGCATTATAGGGGACACAGAAGGAGAAAGAAAGAGAAAGGGTCTGAGAAAATATATTAAGAGTTGATAGCTGAAAATGTCTTTAACCTGGAAGCCCAGGAAGCACTGTCCTATATAGGATTAATCCACAGAAAAATACACCAAGACACATTTGTAAACAAAAGGACAAAAAATAAACAGAGAATATTAAAAGCAACAAGGGAAAAGTAACAAGTAACATACAAAGGAACTCCTATAAGGCTATCAGCTGATTTTTTAGCAGAAACTGCTAAAAAAAAAAGAGGAGTGGCACAATATGCTTAAAGTGATGAAAAAATTAGGAAATGGAAACGCTTTCTGGTAAAGGGAAATATAAAATAAAGGCAGGAAATCATCCATACACAAGCTACTGGAGGGTGGGGTAGACAAAAGTAGCAACATTTCTGTATCCACAATAATAAGCAGTTAAGGGACACACATAAAACAATTAGATGTAAAATATAAAACCCAAAACAGTAATCATGAGGGGAGCAGAGTACAAAATGCAGGGTATCTAAAACTCTTCTGAAAGAAATCAGCAACTTAAAACAAGCATGTGTGTGTGTGTGTGTGTATATATATATATATATATAGAGAGAGAGAGAGAGAGAGAGAGAGATCACTATACAAAAACCTAATGGTAACTGCAAAACAAAAATCTAAAACATTATCTGCACACAAAAAAGGAATTCAAATGCAACAGCAAAGATAGTCATCAGATCACAGAAGAGAACAAAAGAAGAAAGGCAAAAAAAGACCTAAGAAACAGATCCAAAAAACAATGAACAAAATGGCAATGTGAGTATATATACTGATAATTACCTTAAATGTAAATGAACTAAATGCTCTAACCAAAAGACTGGCTGAATGGACACAAAAGCAGGACCCATGGATATGCTGCCTAAGCCTGGCGGGCTACAGTCCAAAAGGTCGCGTACAGTCAGACAGGACTAAGTGACTGAGTATGAGGTATGTGTCAGATCTCGAGACACATCGAGACTGAAAGAGAGGAGATGGGAAAAGGTATTCCAAGCAAATAGAAATCAAAAGAAAGTCAGAGTGGCAATACTCGTTTCAGACAAAATAGACTTTTAAAGACTGTGACTGGGAATTCCCTAGTGGTCCAGTGGCTAGGACACCACGCTTTCACTGCCGAGGGCTCAGGTTCAATTTCTGGTCAGGGAACTAAGATCCCACAAGCTGAGTGGCGTGGCCAAACCTCTCCCCTACCCCTACCAAAAAAAAACAAACCACCAAATATAATGATCAAAGGATCAACCCAAGAAGACAGAACAATTGTAATATATATATGCACCCAACACAGGAGCAATATACAAGGCAAATGTTAACAGACACAAAGAACCTTAATACACTCTATTTAATCACTGAACTTATCACTCAGACAGAAAATCAATAAGGAAATACAGGTCTTAAGTGACAAATTATACCAGATGGACTTAATTGATATATGGGGCATTCCATCTGAAAGCAGCAGGATACTCACTCTTTTCAAGTGCTAATGGAACATTCTGCAGAACAGTTCACAGGCTGGGCAACTAAAGCATAAGAAAATTGAAATCATACCAAGCATCTTTTAAAACACAAACACACAGAGGTTAAACAACATGCTACTAAACAATCAATAGATCACTGATGAAATCGAAGAGGAAATTAAAAAAAAATTACCTAGAGACAATAAAAATATGACACCCCAAAACCTATGGGTTGCAGCAAAAGCAGTTCTAAGAGGGAAGTTTACAGTGATACTACTTTCCCTCAGGTAATATGAAAAATCTCAAATAAACAACCTAAGCTTATACCTAAAGCAGCTAGAGAATGAAGAAAAAACAAATCCCAAAGCTAGCAGAAAGAAAAGAGCATAAAGATCAGAGCAGAAATAAATGGAGATTTAAAAAATGATCATTGAAACTAAAAACTGGTTCTTTGAAAAGATAAACAAAACTAATAGACCTTTAGTCAGACTAACAAAAAAAGAGAGATGGCCCAAATCTATAAAATAAGAAATGAAAAAGCAGAAGTTACAACCAATACCACAGAAAAATGGAAGACTGTAAGAGACTATTAGGAGCAACTATATGCCAACAAAAGGGACAACCCAGAAGAAATGGACAAACTCTTAGAAACATACAATCTGCCATGACTGAACTATGGAGAAACAGAAAATATGAGTGGGCCAATTACCAGTAATGAAATTAAATAAGTAATTAAAAAACTCCCAAACTAAAAAATAAAAATTAAAAAATAAATAAATTAAAAAAAAAAAAAAAAAAAAAAAACCAAAAAAAAAAAAAATCAGAAACAAAGACGTAGTTTTTATCCTTAAGCTGCTCTTAGAAGAGAGTGGGTAAATATGTACTCAGATAAGGAACNAAACAAAAAAAAAAAAAAAAAAAAAAAAAAAAAAAAAAAAAAAAAAAAAAAAAAAAACTCCCAACAAACAAAAGTTCAGGACCAGGTGGCTTCACAGGTGAGTTATACCAAACATTTAGAGAAGAGTTAACACATATCCCCCTGAAACTATTCAAAAACTTGCAGAGGGGTGAATACTTCCAAACTCATTCTATTAGGTGACTTTCACCCTGATAAAGATATTACAAAAAAAGAAAATTATAGGTTAATACCACGGATGAACACGGATGGAAAAATCCTCAACAATACTAGCAAACCAACTCCAACAATACTTTAAAAGGATTATACACCATGAAATATCATAAATCAATCAAGGTAATACATGACATTAACAAACTGAAGAATAAAAACCACATTATCATCTCAATAGACTCAGAAAAAGNTAATACCACGGATGAACACGGATGGAAAAATCCTCAACAATACTAGCAAACCAACTCCAACAATACTTTAAAAGGATTATACACCATGAAATATCATAAATCAATCAAGGTAATACATGACATTAACAAACTGAAGAATAAAAACCACATTACCATCTCAATAGACTCAGAAAAAGCTTCTGATAAAATTCAATATCTGTTTATGATTAAAAACTACGTCTACCAAAGGGGAAAGTGGGAGAGGGACAGATTAAGAATTTGGGGTTTACAGATACATACTATTATGTATAATATAGATATACAAAAAGGACCTGCTGTATAGCAGAGGGAACAATATTCAATACTTTGTAATAACCTAAAATGGAAAAAAATCTGAAAAAGAATATAACTGAAGCACTTTGCTGTACACCTGAAATTAAGACAACATTGTAACTTAAAATGAAAGTGTTAGTCCCTCAGTCCTGTCTGACTCTTTGCGACCCCATGTAGCCTACCAGGCTCCTCTGTCCATGGAATTCTCCAGGCAAGAATACAGGCAAGAATGGGTTGCCATTTCCTTCTCCAGGGGATCTTCCCAACCCAGGGATCGAACTCAGGTCTCCCACATCACAGGCAGATTCTTTACTGTCTAAGCCACCAGGGAAGCCTCTCTTTTGCAAATCTCTCTGCTACGTAACTTAATAAAAGAGAGCTGGATTCTTCTGCATTTAATGTGTAGCAATATCCTACATCATATAATCGCTAGAAAATTTCACTGAGCACTCATGAGAGAATTAAGAGTCAAAACGTAAGTAATACTTTATATTATTATGAAAATGCTTTTGACATCCTGAGCTTCCTGAAAGGGTCTTGAGAAATCCAAGGGGTCACTAATTACACTTTGAGAACTGCCAAGTTGTGTGAATCATCCTTATCACATAATAGGCTAATATGCAGGAGCGCAGTGTGCTTTTAATTGAGGTATTATCTTGAGGAATTCAATTTACAAACATTAAGAACTGGTAGGTCTTCTCTTACATATACTGAGAGTTGAACCCTCCCAGGTGTCAAGTAAGAAAATCTCTAACTTATAGCATGGATTCGCCCCTCAGTATAGTAAAAAAAAAATTACATGTACCTTGAAAATCCTAAAGAAATTGTATTTGTATGAGGAAACAATGCACCAGGCACTAAATATATTATTAAGTAACAAAACTTAGTGGAACCTCAGTGGATCTGATGAAATTCAGTTTTAAGACAAATTCAAAGTTGCTTAAAGGAATTAAATTGATAAACATTATCCACAACTGAAATCCATGATTCAACAATATTCTACAAATTAAACTAATCTAGACTGTAGAATTTACCACACTGCTACAAGTTTGGAAATGAGGAGAAGTATGCCCAAATTTCTCTGTTGGCTTCGGTTCTGAGCCACATACTCAAAGCAGTCGTTGACAGTGATGCCGTACTTACCACCAGTGCTAGAACAAGAGTCCGCACCTTCTCCCCAATCTCAGGTGAGATGTCATTGCCAAACTGCTGCAGAGTGGTGAGGAAGCGTTTCAACTTGCTGAGCTGCCGAGCACCACAAGTGGCTGGCAACTGTTGGTTAGTTAGTGCAGATGATGTGGAGGAGGCAGGACCGTTGCTGAATCTTTGTGGTGGTGATGGGGCGCCGTTGAGGGTAGGAGGAGAATGGTTGATGCCATTGCTCACTAAAAGAAAAACTTGGTTTAAGCGCAAATCACAATGATCTCTGTTAATTTCTTTTTTGCATTCTCTTTCATTTATTGATTTGAATTTTGTAAATCACATGATAAAAGCGTATAGAAGACACTGATTCAGCCCTCTGAGACAGACTGCCAGATAAACAATGGTAACAGAGTAACACAGACATGTTAAGAGAGAAGAGTGTGAGAGCCACAAGAGCAAAGAGAAGGGACATCTAACTTCTGCAGGTGTAGGGGTTGGGGAGGAAGGGTAGCTTTTAAGACTTCTTGCAATGGGTTGCATGAGCGGAATCTGGTAGAATCTTATTTCCAACAGGACACTGATCCCAACTTCAGACTCCCAAAGAAGCAAAGTGGTCAATTCAATATTTTTTTTCTACTCCATAGGTTTATTGACTTATTCCTACAATGAGATATGTATCTCTTTGACCATTCAGAATATTCACATTCATCAAAATCTGTTTTTCTCTGCCTTGATAGTGCCAAGCGTTTTCTAGATACCTTATGGGACACTTCCATTCTATATTTCTGCCCTAATGATAATACACGTGATTAATTACAGTTTTCCTATTTGCTCATTGTTCTGAACCCTGATTTCTTGTAGTTTTAATCTAGAACACAACTCTAGAGCTATGATCTTGGAGGCAAAGTTCCTTCTTCTTCGATGAATGAAATAAATATGCCTAAGTGTCAATGTATGGATGCAAGAGTTGGACTGCGCAGAAGGCTGAGCACCGAAGAATCGATGTTTTTGAGCTATGGTGTTGGAGAAGACTCTTGAGAGTCCCTTGGACTGCAAGGAGATCCAACCAGTCCATTCTGAAGGAGATCGGCCCTGGGATTTCTTTGGAAGGAATGATGCTAAAGCTGAAGCTCCAGTACTTTGGCCACCTCATGCAAAGAGTTGACTCATTGGAAAAGACTCTGATGCTGGGAGGGATTGGGGGCAGGAGGAGAAGGGGACGACAGAGGATGAGATGGCTGGATGGCATCACTGGCTGGATGGCATCACTGACTTGATGGGCGTGAGTCTGAGTGAACTCCGGGAGTTGGTGATGGACAGGGAGGCCTGGCGTGCTGCAATTCATGGGGT
>SJYA01002112.1:324958-354149 GCA_006410615.1 Neotragus moschatus | reverse complement strand
ATACTCACTTGGGCTGTTTTACAGTTTCTTCAATGAAAGTATATGATCACATTTTTTGAAATAACACATATTCACCCCTAAACAGTCAAGTATGGAGGTCAAAAGGGCTCAATTTAGTTACACATACAGATACACATAGAACTCTACAGTGTGTATCTTGAAATCTGAATGATAGTCTAGATTTAAATCTGTTTCACTTCAAAGATAGGACCTTTATCTAAGGCTGTTTAACTGTGAGATAAAATTATAGAAATTAAGAGGAAAAGATATCAAACTTCATATCATAAATTCTGGCTCAAATTATTCCAGTTGCCAGTTACTTAACTTGAAATGTTTTGGGACCATAAATAATTAAACCTTCTTTTTAAAATTGAGGTTTTAGGGCTAAATTTGATAAGTTAGAGTTTGGAGAAATTCAGATTTATAGATAGTACCAAAAAACATTCTTATAAACAATGTATTGTTCAAGTTGCTCCACACATATTCTCACCAAGACTTGATGTTCTATTTCATTCTGAACATTCTTGTGGGTGTACACAGTATTACATTGGTTTTAGTTCCTTTTTGACTAATATTAGGCTGAGCAACTTATTATACATTTATTGTCTTAATAGTACTGTTATGGACTAAATTATATCCCCCTCTCAAATTCCTATGTTGAAGTTCTGACCCCCAGAGTACCTTAGCACATGATTGTATTTGGACACAGGACCTGAAAGGTTAAATGAGGTCATGAACCTAGGTCGTAATCCAAAACAACTATTGTACTTATAAGAAGGGGAAGAAGCATCTAGGATGCACATGCCAAGAGGACAGAGCGAGAAGGCAGCTCTCTTCAAGTCAGAGAGAGCCTCTGAGAAAACCCATCTGCTGACATCTTGATCTTAGACTTCTAACCTCCAGACCTGTGGAAAAATAAGTTTCTGTCGTTTAAATCACCCAGTCTTTGGAATTTTGTTACAGCAACCCTACTAAACTAATAAAACAACCATTTTCTTTTGTAAAAAAACCTTGCCATGACACTCGTGGAGCAGTTCAATAATTTTATAAAATTTACTTTGAATCCTATGAACCAGTATAAAAATTGAAAATTCATCCTTTTAGTGTCAAAGAAATTAAAATAAATACTTTTAAGTCAAAAATATGAAAACAAAATATTTATACTACTAAATTTCCAAGTACCTGAAAGAGTAATGTACTATTCTCTGAGGGAAAAAGAAACAACCAAANTTGCACGAAAAATTGTCATGGTCATGTTTGGTGGTCTGATGCCCGTCTGATCCATGACAGTTTCTTCCTGAATCCCAGCCAAACCATTACACCTAGGAAGTATGCTTAACAAATCGATGAGATGCACCGAAAACTGCAATGCCTACAGCCGGCATTGGTCAACAGAAAGGGCCCAATTCTCCACAACTTCCGACTGCACGTTGTACAACCAGTGCTTCAAAAGTTAAATGAATTGGGATATATAGTTTTGCCTCATCCTCCACTGACCTCTTGCCAACCAAATACCACTTCAAGCATCGACAACTTTTTGCAGAGAAAATGCTTTCACAATCAGCAGGAGGCAGAAAATGCTTTCCAAGAGTTGGTCGAATTCTGAAGCTCGGATTTTTAGGCTACAGGAGTAAACAAACTTCTTTCTCTTTGGCAAGTATGTGCTGATTGTAATGGTTCCTATTTTGATTAATAAAGATGTGTCTGAGTCTGGATACAATAATTTAAAATTCACGTTCTGAATCTGTAATTACTTTTGTGCCAACCTAACACCAACATATCTACCTAGAGGACTGAGAAGTTATGAAGATGATTACTCTTAATTCCTTGAACTGTGAGTNCTGCAATGCCTACAGCCGGCATTGGTCAACAGAAAGAGCCCAATTCTCCACAACTTCCGACTGCACGTTGTACAACCAGTGCTTCAAAAGTTGAATGAATTAGGATATATAGTTTTGCCTCATCCTCCACTGACCTCTTGCCAACCAAATACCACTTCAAGCATTGACAACTTTTTGCAGAGAAAATGCTTTCACAATCAGCAGGAGGCAGAAAATGCTTTCCAAGAGTTGGTCAATTTCTGAAGCTCCGATTTTTAGGCTACAGGAGTAAACAAACTTCTTTCTCTTTGGCAAGTATGTGCTGATTGTAATGATTCCTATTTTGATTAATAAAGATGTGTCTGAGTCTGGTTACAATAATTTAAAATTCACATTCTGAATCTGTAATTACTTTTGTGCCAACCTAATACCAACATATCTACCTAGAGGACTGAGAAGTTATGAAGATGATTACTCTTAATTCCTTGAACTGTGAGTGTTTTCTTATTTGGAAAAAAAAGGTCCTTGAAGATGTAATTAAGGGTCTTGAGGGAAGGAGATTATCCTGGATTATCTGAGTAGTTTCTAAATCCAATATGATGTCCTTATAAGAGGAGGGAAAAGACAGAGGGAAGTCTACCTGAAGACAGACCTAGGCCCACAGAGAGAACACCATGTGACAACAGAGGCAGAGACTGAAATAGTGCCGTCTACAAACTAAGGCCAAGGACTGTCAGTAACTATCTGAAATTAGGATAAAAAAGATTCTTTCTCTGAGGCCAAGAACGAATCAACCCTGCTGATACTTTGATTTTGGACATCTGGCCTCTTATTCTGTAAGAGAATAGTGTTGTTTTAAGTCACTCAGTTTGTGGTACTTTGTTATGGCAATCCTAGGAATCTAAGACAAAGCAGCAAGGTCAAGGGATTATGTGACACAAGGGTTAACAGTGAGAACAGTGGCTGGGAAAGAAAGAAACCAGCTTACGAATTCAGCTTATCTCAACCGCATTCTTTCTTGACTTCTAATAAATTAATCAAAGTAGTGGGGAGTGGGTAGCTAATTTGGGACTATTCAGACAAGTGAACATCAACTGCATGGCATGGAAACAGAATCATAGTTGGCTGTATATAAATTACTATGGATGATGAAATACATGTTTATATATATAAACTATTCTAAGTAAGAAAAAAGAGTAGAGACAACATCTCTGATACCAGGCATGTCATTTATGATGAGTGTCCAAAAAATAAAGCAAAAATGAAGTTGCTCAGTCATGTCCGACTCTTCCAGGCTCCTCCGCCCATGGGATTTTCCAGGCAAGAGTACTGTAGTGGAGTGCCATTGCCCTCTCCAAAATAAAAGTAGAGGTGACCCTAAACACAGGCTACTTCATCCACAAGGACAATTTATAGCTGTTTGATAATACTCGATGGCAACAAATCCCAGAAAATCAGATTGGGTAGATGAAACTTGACATTAGAATTAGGTCTGAGCTATTACGAACAGGACTTGAAGAGTATGTTCTAATACCTTCAGAGGGTTATTTTTCCCATTAAAGGAAACTTGTTACCTACTTGGTTAAAAATAGGGTCAGGACTACCATAATATCCTTTAGGTTGAGTTATGTTCCTCTCAGTAATTCCAAGCTTTTCACTTAAGTACCATGCACTTATTCTCCAATAACTGCTAAATTCAAAGTACAAGAAATAGAAAAATGAGAATGTTACATCGAAGTTTTCCTTCACTGAGATCATAGTTAGAGATACAATATATCTAAAAGCATTCATGACACTGGCAAAGGCAAACCTTTGTGCACTGAAGGGCACTTTCTCATGAGGAAAATATCCCCCCAAAGAATTTTTCTACTTTAGTTTGCGGTGGCCACATTTTGGGGAGAGAGAAAATGAATATGTACAGTCAATCAGGGTAGCAATCCCAAGTTACAAATCCCCTGACAAAACTGTGCAGCTCTTTGAGAGCCATGTGGGCAACACTCTGCAGCCCTTCCATCTCTCTGTCGGGGACATTTTCACGATAAAACTGATGGAAGTCCTGTCTGATTAGTGGACTAATTAGCTATCACGTTTGCCTTTTTCTTCTTGACAGTGTTTTCTCAGTGCCCTTCAGAGCACAGTTGACATGCTTCCAGCTCTCCCATCTGGGCCCAGCTTTCTGGAGGGTGAGGGGAGAAAACGAGGAAGGAGCTGACAGTTGTCTCGCACTGTTATGCGTTGTGTACAGTGTGCAACAACCTAGAAGGAGCCTTTCTTCAGACCACCTGCCTTTACATCAAGGGCGCCAAGGCCCGAGGAGGGCTTAGCAGTGAGATATGTTTTAGCACTAAGCACTTGGCAGAATGAAAAACTCAGAGCAGCCCAACTGCAGAACACCGAATTATATACCAAGGGAAAGGTTAGAAAATGGGAAAAACCCAAACTCCAGAGCACTGTTTATAAAGGTCAGAACTACCTATCCTTTATTCACATCACTACTCACAACCTGCAACACTACTGATAAGCCTCAGGTTCCAAGCAACAGCACTGTCTACTAGGAAGAGTATGGGTACAGAGACGGAAAGGTTGGGTGTGAACCGTCATTCTAACAGCCTGATGAATTTTATTAAATCACTTCACTTTTCTGGGCCTCATTCTGTTATAAGGATGAGAGATAATGCTAGTGCTGGATATAAAGAAGCTACTTTAAGAAAGAATACTAATGATGATTAGAAAACATGAAGACTAGTGCCTGGTTTTATCACTTAACTCGCCTTATGACTATGTCCAAGTTAATACTGACATTTGCTTCCCACAGAAAATGAGTATATGATCAACAGTCCATGCAACCTCAGTGATATTGTATGGAAAAAATCTAAGAATTAACAGTTGCAAAAGTACCAAGCATAATGTAAGATGATGTTGTGTTGGAAGCTGGCAGCAAGACGGCACTTGATGACATGAGAGCTCTATCCTGGTTCATAACCTGATAAATCCAGCAGTTGGTAGATCAGGAGTATATTCCAAAGCAGGCTTTTTAACCCTCTGCTTGGTGGCCAATCTCTTTTAGAGTGACATCATTTCTGAATTTTTTAAAAACTGATGTTTTATAAAACATCTAGCTGGATCCCTTGAAAGAATCAACCATATTTTGAGCTCTTTTCAATTCCAGAGAACCTTAAAGTTCAAAAATAAGAAATTCTAATTTCTTAAGTGTGACTTGAGCCTATAAACACCACTGCCTGAACCATTAAAGAGACAAAGTATTCAGTCCTAGAAAATTAAATTAACCCTTAGTTTTATCAGAAAGGTTCAACTAGATCTTAAACACAGATTCTAAAGTTCAAAGTAATTATTCAGTCACTCTGTGAGTTTGTGCTTTGATTATTTAAAATATCTGGATATATTGGAAATGTGATCACATGAATTTGCAAAATCACTGATGCTTCACCACCTAACAACACAAAGCCAAACAACTTGAGCTAAAGAAGGACAAACACAGGAAAATATGTCTGGGTAATGATTTTACCCCTCCATTGTGAAAGATGCTAAGGAAGTCACGAAAACAGAAAACTGACAAAAGAGAAAAATAATAAACAGTTCTCTGTGTGAGGGTACTGTGATATTTTCCCACCCACATAAGAAGTTGAAGAATCAAACATGAAACTAAAGGGCAGAATTATTCTGTAGCTTTAAGAGAAAGTAATGCTAAACACTAACATAAACATCCTGTGTAAGTAAGTCCTACTTGAGAAGAATCTTGTATGATAAACTGCCCACAAGTGAGGGTATTTACAAGTCATTATAAACTGCTTTTCCATTAGTTTTTTTTTTTTATTACAGTTTTAAAAAAATTACTTTCAGGCTGATGAAGGAGCAACATATACAAGAAGTATAAATAAGAGAGAAGACAAATGCAACTATGTGAGGGGAAGGAATGCCCACAAACAACTGGAAAGAGGTGGAAATCCCAGAGCTGCAAAGGGGAACAAAATTTAAGTGAAAGAAGGTGAGCTTGATGTGAAGGATGCTCTATCACTTACTTGCTGTGTGACTGTGGTTTCTGTGACATATCCCCCTCCCAATAACCCTGTTAATGATTTTTACTTGGCCATTAAGATGTTAATCTATGCTAAGTTCTGGAGAGAAGAAGATATGGTCAAGTGTTCCTGATTATCATCTCTGAGAAAAACAAGCTGAATATAGATCTCACTATACTATAGTTATACTTTCTTACTATAAAGAAAGCTGAGCACCAAAGAATTGATGCTTTTGAACTGTGGTGATGGAGAAGACTCTTGTGAGTCCCTTGGACTGCAAGAAGATCCAACCAGTATATCCTAAAGGAAATCAGTCCTGAATATTCATTGGAAGGACTGATGCTAAGGCTGAAACTCCAATATTTTGGCCACCTGATGCGAAGAGCTGACTTATTTGAAAAGACTCTGATGCTAGGAATGATTGAAGGACGGAGAAGGGGATGACAGAGGATGAGATGGTTGGATGCCATCACCAACTCAATGGACATGAGTTTGAGTAAAGGCCAGGCATGCTACAGTCCATGGAACTGCAAAGAGTTGGACACAACTGAGCAACTGAACTGAACTGAACTGATAGATCTTACAGATGAATAGCATAGGAATACTGATCATTCCAAACAGGGTGAACCAAGGAAGTCATTACCAGTTCTTTAAAACAAATTGGATTCCTAACTAAGAAACAACTGTCACAGTTTAANAGGCATGCTACAGTCCATGGAACTGCAAAGAGTTGGACACAACTGAGCAACTGAACTGAACTGAACTGATAGATCTTACAGATGAATAGCATAGGAATACTGATCATTCCAAACAGGGTGAACCAAGGAAGTCATTACCAGTTCTTTAAAACAAATTGGATTCCTAACTAAGAAACAACTGTCACAGTTTAAACAGAACTATGGGGGTAGTGGGGGTGGGGTGACCGGGCAGAGGTTAGGTAGATAATTTTCTTTTTTGTATGTATTAGCATATATTTATATGGTTGAAAAATTAATATATGATATAAAAAGAAATACTCCCTGCTCCTGTCCCTATATACCCCACATCTCACCCCAAACCACTTAAATCTGTTTCTTGTATATCCACCCATTCTTTCTCTCTACAAATGAGCTGATCCCCAAACATGTAAGAGCCTAATCAATGAGTATGATCTGTAGTTAACTGCTTGCAGACATATGAATAAATGAGCACAAGCCAAGAACAGAACCTCTTGTCTCATAGATTTATAAGCCACTAAGTTTTAGCATGGTTCGTTGTAGCAATAAACCGATAGGCAACTGACCTTTACCATATACAAACTGTATTGCTCCTTGTTTTTTTGTTTCATTTTATAATTTAACAGCATGTCGTGTAAGTTTTAACTTTTTTTTTTTAAATAAACAAATGATGGGTGGGGGAGGGATAAACTAGGAAATTGGGACTGACATATACACACTACTATATATAAATATATATATAGTATATTTAAATATTTATATAAACATATATATATATNTTCACTTTCATGCACTGGAGAAGGAAATGGTGGTCCACTCCAGTGTTCTTGCCTGGAGAATCCCAGGGATAGGGGGAGCCTGGTGGGCTGCTGTCTATGGGGTCGCACAGAGTCGGACATGACTGAAGCGACTTACTAGCAGCAGCAGATATACAGCACAAGGAACTCTACCCAATACTCTGCAGTGATCTATATGGGAACAGAACCTAAAAAAGACTGTATGTAAGTATAGGCATACTTACTCACTTTGCTGTACAACAGAAACACAACACTGTAAATCAACTATGCTGCTGCTACTGCTAAGTTACTTCAGTCGTGTCTGACTCTGTGCGACCCCACAGACAGCAGTCCACCAGGCTCCCCCATCCCTGGGATTCTCAGGCAAGAATGCTGGAGTGGGTTGCCATTTCCTTCTCCAATGCATGAAAGTGAAAAATGAAAGTGAAGCTGTTCAGTCGTGTCTGACCCTCAGCGACCCGNTCTGACTCTGTGCGACCCCACAGACAGCAGTCCACCAGGCTCCCCCATCCCTGGGATTCTCAGGCAAGAATGCTGGAGTGGGTTGCCATTTCCTTCTCCAATGCATGAAAGTGAAAAATGAAAGTGAAGCTGTTCAGTCGTGTCTGACCCTCAGCGACCCAAGGGACTGCAGCCTACCAGGCTCCTCCATCCATGGGATTTTCCAGGCAAGAGTACTGGAGTGGGGTGCCATTGCCAACTACACTGTAATTAAAAAAAAAAAAAAAAAATCAATTCATGACAGTTCATTGCGGGAATGTACCACAGTTTATTCAAACAATTCTCTACTGATATATAACTGAACTATTAGCAATCATTTGTAGCTGAATTTTGAGGTGCTCTAGTTTCCATAATACCAACTGCTCTGTATTTGCAAGACTCTGGGAAAGAGAGAAATAAGACAGGACCCTGTCTTATTAAGTGAGTTACAGGAAAGACAGATACATTTAAATGTGTACAAAATACTAAGAAAATAAAGAAGCAGAAGCATTACTTAATTCATGAAGGCCAGGGAAGTCTCTACAGACCATTAAGTAGTTTACTGGGAAGGCTACATGGGCTGTCCAGGCAGCACATCTGGACAAAAAGCATGAAGTGTACGGCTTGAATGCTGTCCCCAAAGTGGGTATCAGACCAAGTAAAAAATCAGGAAGAAGATTTTCTTGACCACAATTTCTCTTTAACAATTGTCAAGGATAGGTAAATGTTCTAAATGTGTAACCATCAGGTAAGAAGCATTTCCAAAACTGACTATTTTAATCTTTTAAAGATCATGGAAAGAACATCAAAAGGCTTATAAGGCTTAAGGATAAGCATTTCCCGTTCTTGTAGCTCTGCCACAAACCTGACAACACATTCAACTTTCTAACAACATGCTGGCTTCATATGCAGTGATAGCCAGGAATAATTGTTTACAATGAGAGATAATTTATTATTCAACAAAAACAGAGGCATAAGTATTCAGGTAAAGAAACTACCAGAAAGTATTTTACAATGGACTTTGAAAACAGAACCCAACTGAAACAAAATAAAAGCTTTACCATATACTAATGATAAGGATTGAAAAAAACAGATGTTTCCATTCCACATTCATAAATACATTGAGAAATTAATTTAATACACTGCTACAGTTAGGGATCAGCAAACTTTTTCTGTAAAGGGCAAGACAGTAAATATTTTTGGCATTTTGGGCCATATGCTCTCTGTCACAACTATTCAGCTCTGCTGTGGTGGCACAGTAGACAGTATAAAAAGAACTGGGCTGTGTTTCAATAAAACTTTATTTGCAAAACCAGGCAGTGGGCCACAGTTTACTGATCTCTACTATGGTTGAATAAAAAACTGGAAAAATTCAAATGCCTAATTCTTAGTTTATTTTTTATTTTATGCCTATAAACCTTTTTGTAAAAAACCACACCCACCAAAGTGGCTCATCTAAATAAAGTTTTATTTTCTAAAGCCTGGATATAAAGAGACATCTACTATTGACAATGAAAGAAAATAACATATACAAATTACTTACGGATGGAAAACTAACACTAATATTTTCACTTCATTTTAATTAATAAACATAAATCTTATTACATGCCAGCAAGACTTTTGGTGTAACTTTAGCAATTTACCAAAATATACAAAATTTACATACATAAATGTCCAGCAACAGAGAATAGACAATTGTGGCTTATTCATAAAAAAACAGTGAAGACTGTTAAATAAGTGAACTAATTAAAACTCTGTGTATTGAAAAGCTAAATCCCCAAACAATGTAGCCATACTTGCTAAAGACTATGTTGTATGAAAAATAGGGACAGTAGGATACTTCTATAAAAACCATTTAAAATCATGTGATATGGGATTGATTTACATTTACATATGTATATATAGTAAAGTACTTTTTTAAGCAAGGGAATAATAAACATCAAATTCAAGATAATGATTACTGAAAAGGGAGGAAAGGAATGGAACCAGGTACAGTCACAAACTATAGTTCTAACACTTCACTTCTTTAAAAGATCTGAGGCAAATTATAAGACAAAACATTAAAATCTGACAAACAGTGGGTACATGGGTGTTTGTTATACTGCTTTTTTCCTATTTTGTAAACTTGAAATATGTCCTAAGAAAAGAAAGATCACTAGCTACAGTTGGGGAAACGGTGAGATCATAATACAGGAAGAGACTAACTTACAAGGTTTATAGTGGGAGACGACTATGGCCTTGGATAGGAGTAGCAGTAGGAATGGCAAAATGGGGATAGATTTCAAAAATATTTAGAGTTACAATAAATAAGATTTGTTGATTGTTTAGACAAATATCATATGATAGCACTTATATGTGGAATCTAAACTATGACACAAATGAACTTATTTATGAAACAGAAACAGACTCACAGAGGGAACAGACTTGTGGTGGCTAAGAGGGAGAGAATATGGGGGAAGGATGGACGAGGATTTTGGCAAACTATTGCACAGAGAATGGATAAACAACAAGGTCCTACCATATAGCACAAGGAACTATATTCAATATCCTGTAATAAGCCATAATGGAAAAGAATATGAAAAAATATTTATGCGTAAAACTGAATCATTCTGCTATATAGCAGAAACTAACACAACACTGCTGCTGCTGCTGCGTCACTTCAGTCGTGTCCGACTCTGTGCGACCCCAGAGACGGCAGCCCACCAGGCTCCTCCATCCCTGGGATTCTCCAGGCAAGAGTACAGGAGCGAGGTGTCATTACACAACACTATAAATCACCTTTACTTCAGTGAAAAATAAATTTAAAAACAGGATAGTGACTATTTATACACTAAATACTCATTCATACTTTAATAGTTTACTCACACCCTCTTCTTCAAGTTACTAATCAGTTTCTTTGGATTAGTCATAAAGTCAAAGATTTATAGCATGTTTATGAGCTCCTCATTCTCACCATTTCCCACGTTCTGCAATTTGTCCATACTGTTTCACGGAACATTCTACTTTGCATTTCTCTGGTGATATTTTCAGCTCCCAGTTCTGGACAGCCAGGATCCGTCACCCATGTCCATCTTCTATTTACCAAAGCCTTTTTAGTGCAAATCGGTTCTCAAGGAAAATATGAAAAAGACAACAAAGGAGGGCAGAAAAAAGGACGGGGTAAGAAAGGTGTTACTTCCCTACACTGGAATATTTTTTAAAAAGCGTATGCATGGGTGTTAAGCCACTTCAGTTGTGTCTGGCTCTGTGCGACCCTAAAAAAACTGTATAGCTGATTTTTATGGAACTGCTCTTTTTGGCATGTTAGTTTGTCATAACAAAGTATCACAGACTGGGTAGCTTTAACAACAGAGATTTTTCTTAGAAAAGAAAAATCTCTGTTGTTAAATTCTCACAATTCAGGAAGCTAGAAGTCTGAGATTTTGTCAGGGTTGTTTTTTTCGGAAGCCTCTCTCCTTTGTATCTTTCTTCTCCATGTGTCTTCACATGGTCTTTCTGAAGACATCTATGTTTCTGAATTCCCTTCTTATAAGGAGAGCAGTCATATTGGATTAGGGACAACCTTAATAGTCTCATTTTAACTCAATTACCTCCTTAAAGACTCTACTTCCAAATTCAGTCACATTCTGAAGTACTCGGGGTCTGGACTCCAACAAATACATTTTTATAGTTCAGCCCTTTAATAGTGGAGGAGGTTGAGCAACTTTTCCTGAACTGAATTTTAGTGTTCTCTCATTCATTCATTTGAAAATAGGTGAGCATCTATCCACAAAGTATCCTACTGCTGAGGACAGAGCTCAAGGAACAATTTTGAGATTTTTAGCCTGTGCAACTGGAAGAAGGGAGTTGCTATTTTCTGAGAAGGGGGAAACTGTGAAAAGAAGACGGGCTGGGAGGTACATTTTGAGATAACTAACTTAGACATGCCTAGCAGATTTTCAAATGGGGATGCTGTATAGGCAGGTGGATATAAAAGTCTGAAAATGAGGTGGGAACGTGTGAGCTCGTGATTAAATGTTGTCAACTGATGACACACAGATGCTGTTTAAAGCTTGAAACGTTATATTAGAGTAAGTGAGTAAAGAACAGAGGTTCAAGGACTGATTTTTAGGTATTCTAATTTGGGGGATCATGCAAGATGAGAAGAAACTAAAAAAGGAGATAGAAAATGAGCAGCACTGTGCTGTCATTTTGCAGAACACCTTAAACTTATACAGACTGCATGTTGATTATATTTCAACAAAAATGAAAAGAAATTTAAGAAAAAGAAAGAAAATGAGCAGCCAGGGAAATGGGGGGAAAAAAAACAGAAGCAAAGTAAAGACTATAATCTTTCAAACTGTAGACACTGTGAGTTTCAAAATTAAATATACCAATACTCATGTAGGAATATATTCTTTAAAAGGGACTTAATCAAACTTAAAAACTGATACATAGCAAAGGAAAAACTTAAGCAAACTGAAAAGATAATCAAAGAATGGGAGAAAATATTTGCAAACAATGTAACTGGTAAGGGATTAATTTCAAAAATATACAGACAGTTCAAACAATCTGACAACAAAAGAACAACTTAATTGAAAAATAGGCAGAAGACCTACAGAGACATTTCTCCAAAGAAGAAATACAGATGGCCAATAGGCACATGAAAAGATACTCAACTAATTATTAGAGAAATGCAAGTCACAACTACAATGAGGCACCACCTCACTCCAGTCAGAGAGCCTTCATTAAAAAGTCTACAAATAACAAATGCTGGAGAGGGTGTAGAGAAAAGGGAATCCTACATTGTTAGTGGGAATGTAAGTTCAAATATAAGCTGCTGTGGAAAAACATTATGGAGCTTCCTCAGAAAACTAAAAGCAGAATTACCATATGATACAGCAATTCCTGGGCATATGTCCAAACAAAACTATAATTTCAAAAAGATACATGCACCTCTGTGTCCACTGAAGCAAGGAACCAACCTAAATGTTCACTGATAGATGAGTGGATAAACAAGCTGTGGTGTACACATACAACAGAATACTACTCAGCCATAAAAAGAACCAAATAATGCCATTTGCAGCAACATGGATGCAACTAGAGACTACCACACTAAAGTGAAGTGAATCAGAAAGAGAAAGACAAGTACTATACAATATAACAAAAGTGGAATCTAAGAAACATAAAGAGTAGACTGGTGGTTGCCGAGAGGGAGGGGTGTGGGAGAGGTTTGCATCGGGAGTTTGGGATTCGCAGATGCAAACTGGTACAGAACAGATAAACAATCAGGTCCTACTATAGCACAGGGAACTATAATCAATATCCTGTGATAAACCATAATGGGAAAGAATATGAAAAAGAATGTATATATCAACATGCCACCTGGCTGTACAGCAGCAATTAATACATTATAATTAAAATTATAATTAAATAAAAAAAGAAAACACCTTTCAAAACCAAGTATTTAGAAACTTTGTCTTTTGTCAAACCAGCAACAAGAAAAAATTACAAAGACGCCTAGAACAAATATATTATTTGTAGCAAAGATACCAAGGCATTTAAGAGAATGTACATAAATCTCATTCCAAAACTTAACTGGAACAAGTCAGGCACTTAGTGCTTTAGGCCATATCAAACAGTTAATATATATAATCTTCCTTCCTCTCCCAAATTAAGACTCTTAGTTGAATCAGAATATATAGCAAAGACAAAAAGGTTGTTTGCAGCAAAAGTAAGAAGAAAAGGACAGTCTGACAAACGGACCAAATTCCAAACCAGCTGGAGATTTAAGTCTTTGTAGAGTCAAAGGCAGGCTATTTTAGCAGAAAGAAGACTGGGCATGAAACTACAAGATGTGACTTTGAATCCTAATTGTTCTGCCAATTTATCAGCTGTGGGACCTTGTACAATTCACTCCAGAATCCAGTTTTCCTCATCTGTAACATGGGAGGAAGGTGTTGAAAAGCCAAAGGAGTTAACAACTAAGAAAGTGCTCTTTTACACGACTCACGTATAAGATATCATTAGACAGCTATCCATCAGCAATGTATTAACAATCATTATACCACTACATGTTGAAAGTAACTGAAGGGTCTCTTCCAATGCTAATGATTTAAAAAATTTAAGGATATGTTCTAATTGCCTGCCAACATCAAAACTGTGTTGATAACCTTAATGCAAGTTAAAAGTAGCAGCAACACAGCTGACTTGATAATGTAAATAAGGAAAAGTGAAATATGGATTGTTGCTTCTCAGCTTCAACAAATGTTTATTTGGAATAATAAAGTTATCTATTCCAACGGCACACCATCTGTTTCAAGTCTCCACCAAGTTAATATTTTTCACATGAACAGAATGACTTAAAATTACATTTGATTAGCATCGTGCCTTGAGGTGAAGGTTACCCCTACTATATACAATCTAGACCACAACCTCTCAAGCTGGAATCAAGATTGCTTGGGAGAAATTTTAATAACCTCAGATATGCAGGGGACACCACCCTAATGGAAGAAAGCAAAGAGGAACTAAAGAGCATCCTGATGAAGGTGAAAGAGGACAGTGAAAAGGCTGGCTTAAAACTCAATATTCAAAAAGCTAAGATCATGGCACACAGTCCCATCACTTCATGGCAAACAGATGGGAAAAAATGGAAAAAGCGATAGACTTTACTTTCATGGGCTCCAAAATCACAATGGACAGTGGTTGCAGCCATGAAATTAAAAGACACTTTCTCTTTGGAAGAAAAGCTATGACAAGTCTAGACAGCATATTAAAAAGCAGAGACATCACTTTGCCAACAAAGATCCATCTAATCAAAGCTCTGGTTTTTCCAGTAATCATGTACGGATGTGAGAGTTGGACCATAAAGAAAGCTGAGTGCTGAGGAATTGATGCTTTCGAATTGGCTAAGTCAAAGATCTCTCTTGGTCAATGCCACACTGCACTTGCAAGTATGTGGGTTATGTTCAAATATATCTTGATATTGATTTCTAACATAATCCCACAGTGATATGAGAACAGACACTGAATGATTTTAATACCTTTAGACCATGAAATTTCTGCACCTTGTTTTATGTCCCTGGGTATGTTCTAGTGTCTCTGAGTTTACAGTCTATGAGAACTTGAATAGAACTTGTATCCTACTGTTGCATGAAAATTATATAAATCTTAATTATGCTAAATTGGTTCATAGTGCTCTTCAGGTCTACTATATCCTTCTACTTCTCTGTATACTCATTCTATTAATTTTTGAGAGCTTGATATTGAAGCACCAACTAAAAATCTTCATTTATCTACTTAAAAAAATGTTACATGTAACATTGTTACATGTAAACCATGATAAATGTGTTATCATACTCTCATAATTTAAAAAATGAAAATAAAAAAATTTAATGTTTTTTTTAAACGAAGTTACTAGAAAATTTTACATGATGTACCCCTTATTATAAGCCTACATGGCGTGCATTATATTTCAACTGGACAGCTCTGATGTAGAAATGTGATACACCAAGAAAAAAAAAAAAACATGGTCTCTGGATTCAGACAGATTCATATTCAAACTGAGGTTCTGCTACTTTTCTAACTCTTTAATAGTAGGAATAGTTCTTCCTGAAAAGTCTCAGTTTCCTTGTTTATAAAATTCTGTCAATACTGTCCAGCTGCTGGGGCTGCTGTTGACAAGCAAATAAGATAAAAATAGAAAACTCTAGCACAAACCGCATGCCACAAAAAGAAACTCAATTAGAGAGAAATCTGGACAATAATGATCTAGCACTGTTTGGGCTGATCAATTAAGGGCAGGAAAGTTTTGGGAAATCCCTGGTTCGAGAACTACATTTCCAGCCCGTATGCCACTCGGCATGGCCCCCCAAAAAAAAAAAAAAAGGCAGGGGGGACAGTTTTGATTTATTGTTCCTTCTTAGTTCCTTTTAGCTCAAAATAAAAAGAATCTATATTAACTGATCATTTTATGGGCCTAAATCTTTTAAAAATGTAATAAGATATATATGTAAACAAGATGTTTTATTATAACGCATCTGGCAGAAACAGAATCGAGACTAACAGCCCCACAAAGGATAAAGACTAAAGTGGGTGTTTCCTCAGCTTCCTCGTGATCTTTGTGTCTGGGCATTTGACTTCTAACCCTGAAGTTCTATATCAGATTTATTCATTTGTGCATTTCCCACAGCCCCAAACTGTCCTCTGTTTGTCTTCACCATCATTAAGTTTCAACTCTAATTAAAGTCATACATTAAACATTTATACCCTTTAAGTTTCTACCAACAACAAACTTGCTTTTTATTTGTTCTATTAAAAATAGGTCTTCAGTTTAATCGAATGCTCTTTTTTATGTGGGAAAGGGATCTATTTATAGAAATTTTTTTTTCCTCCTTGAAGGCCTTAATGTTGAACCATCCCTGCATGATGGAATCACTTTGTTTGATTAGGGTGTACTGTTATTACTCTTAAATACAGTGTTGTTCTGTAAGAATGTATTTTTTAGTATAAAAAATACAGGGTTATCTCTGACTCAAGGAAATGTGGCCTGTTTATCTCTGATTACATTTCTCAGCCCCATACAACCTGCAGGTGGCAAAACGAGGGGGCAACCAAACTTACCCTCTCGGCTGTAACTGGGAAAGGACTATGCATAGGCACCCCATCCCGAGCTCACGCACATCTCTGTAACCTATGAAACTTCCTCGGGACTTTTCCAGAAGAGCTGTTGTTCCGAGAAACTGCCTGCCACAGGGGCGCCACCTGGTCAACAGTTGTAACCTGTTATCAGTGGACCAATCCTCGAAAAGGTCAACACCTGTAACCAATCAAACTGTTTCCCCTTGCTTGTGCTTAAAAGCTGCCATGTAACAACACTCAGGGTTCTCGCTCCTTGTTTAAGGAGACGGAACCCTGGCGCGCCAGTACAATAAAATCCTCTTGCTGTTTGCATCGAAACCTGGTCTCGGTGGTCTTTGGGGCGACGGATTCACCGCGAGGAACCATTGGGTTCAACAGTTCTTTATAATAAACCAAGGAATAAAGAAAAAGATCATGCAGTATAAGCCTTTCAAACAGGCCAGAAAAAAGGAACAATAAAGAAATATGAGCTGAATGACAAATGTAATTTTTAAAAAATATGTATGTTTATTCACACCTAGATTTCTATTGAAATTACAGACAACACTCCTTTTCAATGGGAAAAAATGGTTCACTCTAGATTCCTAACTTCATCACTATAAAAATTTCTAGTGTAATTTAACCTACATGAATGAAACAATGTTTTGAACAAATGGTCCAGATGTGAGCATCTGCCTCTCATTTGCCTTGGGATACAAATGTTAAGATTAATGGCTTTAAATGCCGAAACAGCCCAGACATAACAAGTTAAAATGAAATACATGTAAAACAATTCAACTTTAGGTCTTGGAAACATCTAAGATGTTTCCCATACAAGTTCCACTCAAGAGAATGTAATTAAAACTAATTCCAGTCAACAAAGGCAAAGAATATTAATCACAGTTTAGTAGTGAAGTTTAGACTTAGCTAGAGACAGTTCTGTAAGACTACCCCATATACTTTTAGGAAGCTAGCAATCAAGTACACAGCTTACAAACTGAGATAATCCTAAATTTCTGTGCTCTAATAATGAATATTTTAAGGAAAAGAAAACTTGAAAGAGTCAAAATACAAACCATTGTCAGGACAGGACAGGACTCTGTGGGGACTTTTTCCTCAGAGCATCTTTTCTATTTCTCCTTCTCTATATCACTCCCTATGGCAAAGTACTCTTGATTTTAGAAACTCCTGACTATGAAGGATCTTAAGATTTTATCAATTTTGAATCCATGCCCAATGCAAGGATCTGCTGTAAGATATGAATGACTTTTGTGAGTCCTGTGTTCACTTAAAACCTTCAGAGAAAGATATGATGAGCATTTTTTCATTGTTTTGGGCAAAGAACCAATACCAATAGGAACTTCACTTTACTCTAAAATATGGATAAAAATAATATTAATTAATTGCAGTGTTGATAGGATTACATGAGCATATAGCTGCAGTCTGTCTGCACATGGTAAAGCAAGATACCCATTAATATCTACCTTTTTAGGGAAATGGGGCAAATAGTCAAATCAAGTCTTACATGCAACGAAGGACGAAAGAATTAAATCTATATTTCATAATTAACCATGGAGAGTAATCATGCCTTTCTTCATTGTTAAGCTTTTCTTCTAAAGTTAAGTTTCAATTTGCCACGGTCAAGGCTTTAATACCAATTTTCCACATTTCCTCAGTCAGCCAGTCCTACATCACTCTGCCAAAGAAAATGGACAGTGATGCTGGGAGAAAATACTGATGTATTTCCAGTGCAAACTGTAAGGCTTTCTAGACTATCTATATGCTTGTTACCTTCCATTAGTTCCAGTATCTGATTCGTAATGTACTAGAAAGAAAAAACACAGAAATAAACATTATTTCCAAGCACCACTTCAGCTACTGGGGTTAAAAAATGATTTCTTTGCCAGAAAAATGTTCATACCATTTGACTGTGTGACCTCACTCCTGGGAATTTGTTCTTAAGAAAATAACTCAAGGGATAAAGCAATCTATGCCAGAGAGGAATGGTTAATTAAATGGTGGAACTGCATGTCAATGTGAATTATGAAGGCATCACAAATTATAATTATAGAGATCATTCAACACTTGGAACATGAGTACAAAACAAAACTATGGAGGGGGAAGCCTCCTATAAAGTTGTATATGTGGTATGATTATAATTATTTATTTAAAAAATTGATTCACATGGACACAGAGTATGCAAAGAAGCATGAAACTGAAATAGCAGATATAGTGGGCATAGCAAGTAAATACCAATTTCTTGAATTCTTTTGGAACACTGCTTATGAAATATTTTCATTTACTCTCCTCACTAGATTTTCTTTTCTACAGAGGAATCATAAGATACCCACTGAGCTGCCAAGCATTCCTAACATATTAAGTCTTCCTTTACACATAAGCAGTATGATCTAGTTACAGTGATTGAAACAAAAATTTTGACAAATACTTAGGGTCAGGGAACAATGGTACAGATTACCTGAAATAGGAAGCATGACAGGAAAACCAAGACTTCAAAGTCAGAAGCCCTAGATCCCAGTCCTTCTCCACATGAGCAGCACAGATGGGTAAAAATAGGTTCTTAATTCAGACCAACTGCCCTAGGTTATAATCCCAGTAATTTGGTTGTATGACCAAAGGCATGGCAGTTAACCTGTCAAAACATCACTGTGAGTTTACAGGGTATCATTTTTCCATACATAGTAACTGCTTAAACAAATAAGCACACCTAAAAGAGTGGTTTACTGTCCATGTAAAACGGACAATGACGTCTGCCCCTCTCTCCAATCTGTTTTGTCATCAGGAAATGAAGTTAGTAGTCCTGTTCTAAATTGCAAACCATTTTACAAAAACACCAACATTGTCATCATAAATATCACCCACTATTATTTTTGTTACTAACTCTACTGTTCCTACCAAGAAGCCAGCTGAAGAAGCTGGCTACAGTTTTTACCTAATGGATTGAAAAGAAATCTTCTAATCCAAAAATGATACTTAAACACCTCTCCCCTCAAAACAACAACAACAACAACAACAACAACAAACCAACTAAGACTAGATTACACAGACAAGAAGGGGAAATAGAAAGTTCATAACCAAATTCACGATATGGTTGGTTTAAGAGGGGGTACAGGAAAGCGTGTATAGCATTTTTCACAGCTGTCCTCTGCAGGTGGAAATAAATGCATACTATAGTAGAACTCCCTGCAGAAAGAACACATCTGATGAAATGGTTTCAAAATGCATTGCTGGTGGAGACTTGTTCATTTCAGTTTGTCGTTCAGTTGTGTCCGACTCTTTGCGACGCCGTGAATCTCAGCACGCCAGGCCTCCCTGTCCATCACCAACTCCCAGAGTTCACTCAGACTCATGTCCATCGAGTCAGTGATGCCATCCAGCCATCTCATCCTCTGTCATCCCTTTCTCCTCCTGCCCCCAATCCCTCCCAGCATCAGAGTCTTTTCCAATGAGTCAACTCTTCTCATGAGGTGGCTAAAGTACGGGAGTTTCGGTTGCCACCTATATCCAAAGAAGGTGACTCAGGGCTTTAAATATATCCAGTCAACATCCCTCTATGATTTATTATTTAAATCCAACAAGTAATTCATTCTTAATTATATGTAATTTTATCTTTTTTTAGAAACAAAGTGATTTTAAAATATTTACTATGCTTTATGAAACATAAAATATGAAGACATTGTATAAACATACTCAACTCAAAAAGAAACATCCTAAAACCTTATCGAATATTTTATTTAAATTATTGATTCATAAAAATAGTTCTTATACTTGACTTGGCTCAGCAGTAAAGAATTCCACCTGCAATGCAGAAGCCATGGGTATGACCTCTGGGTTGGGAAGATCCTGGGGAGAAGGAAGTGGTAATCCACTCCAGTATTCTTACCCTGGAAATTCCATAGACAAGAGAAGCCTAGTGGGCTACAGTCCATGGGGGTGGACAAGACTTAGCAACTAAAACAACAACAACAAAATAGTTAACCTCTCCCAAAATAAGGTTTACAAAATTAAAGAAACTTAAGCTAAAAAGCCATATAAGCAGGCTGTCCAGACAAAGAAAATGAGACTCAGACAAGATTTTGGAACTTGTGGCTCTGACCCTGGGAAAAGCCCATTACCATGTGGCCAGAACAACTTTATGGTAATGACTAAACTGAAACAAATGAGTTCTCAAATTAGTACAATAGTATTCTTGTATAAAGGACTGGTAAATGGCAAGAAGATTTCATGGAAATAATGATATGTGATAAAAACAATGCACATTCTGAGTATATTTTTCTACTGAAATAATTACAACATAGTAAGGTCTTATTAAGGTAAAGGAAAAGAGAATATATAATGTATTTACGAAATAACATATAAAACATAAATAAAATTGTAGACAAAAACTGGAAGAAAATGTGGGAAAAATAGAACTTGTTTTTAATAAAAGGTAATGGTACCTGATGAAAGTGAAAGAGGAGAGTGAAAAAGCTGGCTTAAAGCTCAACATTCAGAAAACAAAGATCATGGCATCTGGTCCCATCACTTCATGGCAAATAGATGGGGAAACAGTGCAAACAGTGTCAGACTTTATTTTGGGGGGCTCCAAAATCACAGCAGATGGTGACTGCAGCCATGAAATTAAAAGACGCTTACTCCTTGGAAGAAAAGTTATGATCAACCTAGATAGCATATTGAAAAGCAGAGATATTACTTTGCCGACTAAGGTCCGTCTAGTCAAGGCTATGGTTTTTCCGGTGGTCACGTATGGATGTGAGAGTTGGACTGTGAAGAAAGCTGAGTGCGGAAGAATTGATGCTTTTGAACTGTGGTGTTGGAGAAGACTTGAGAGCCCCTTGGACGGCAAGGAGATCCAACCAGTCCATTCTGAAGGAGATCAGCCCTGGGATTTCTTTGGAAAGAATGATGCTAAAGCTGAAACTCCAGTACTTTGGCCACCTCATGCGAAGAGTTGACTCATTGGAAAAGACTCTGATGCTGGGAGGGATTGGAGGCAGGAGGAGAAGCAGACGACAGAGGATGAGATGGCAGAATGGCATCACTGACTCGATGGACATGAGTCTGAGTGAACTCTGGGAGTTGGTAATGGGCAGGGAGGCCTGGTGTGCTGCGATTCATTGGGTCACAAACAGTTGGACACGACTGAGCAACTGAACTGAAATGAACTGAACTGAATGTAGTACTGCCATTTTTAAAGCAAGAGGTTACCATGATGATTCATCTTATCTATCATTGCTAAAGGCTTACATGACCCAAGTACTGTACTAAGTGCTCAGAATACAAAAATGAAGCTGCAGTTCTAACCCAGAAAGAGTCCATGGTGTACATGGATAAAAAGAATCAAAGGAGGAAACCTCAAGTCGAAAGAGAGTGGGTGGTGGTTTACTTGCTAAGTCACATCGGACTCTACGACCCTTTGGACTACAGCCCACCAGGCTCCTCTGTCCAAAGGATTTTCCAGGCAAGAATACTGAATGAGTTGCCATTTCCTTCTCTAGGGGATCTTCCTGACCCAGGAATCAAACCTGAGTCTCCTGCACTGCAGGCAGATTCTTTACTGACTGAGCTACCAGGGAAGTCCAAGAGGGAGTGGGGATGTACACAAAAAGGAAGACTTAGCTGAATCTTATAAAAACAAATCATATTGTATTATCAGCTTAAGATCCTGTTTTGGCTCATGGTCACCACTGAGAATCAGCTAAAAATGAAAACTTCTGTCCACCAAATGAAGAGTATATTCACATATATTAATGCTTCTGCAAACAAATCCAGTGTTGTCCACATATAGATCCCAAATTACAAATGTCTCTTCTGGAGATTTCATTCAGCCTACCTTCCTAATACACATCTTAGTTCAATGGTTTGAAAATTTTAAGGCTAACTTCATTCAGTGTTTGAGAATAGAGAACAGATGGCTCACACAGCATAAACTCTCCCAAGAACTAATTTTTACCAATCACATGTGGTTAAAATCCAGATTTATACCTACAGATTAGTGAGCAAAGAAACTCTCAGAATGAGTTGACAATTATTCAGTGTGACAGCTGTTTGTACCACTATCAAATGTGAGTTTTGAAACATAGGCTAACACCTCTGGTTCCTCTGGATTAAAACAAAACAAAACAAAAATTAAAAAAAAACCAAAAACAAAGAACCTGAGATACAATACCAATCACAGTATAAAACAAGTCTTTGTAAAGAGAATTTAGAAAGTGCAGACACTAAGTAACTACATAATAGACAAAGAAAATTGTAGACATACATACCCACTCATTCCAATGTTCATGCTATATACCATGGCTTCAGGCCTTATTTTCATTAAAAAACAAAACAAAAACAAAAAATAAAATATTATCTATGCAGGATATGGTTCTACGCAAATAGCAAAAAAAAAAAAAAAAAACCACTTGCTTAGGTGATGGTTTTGATGCTTCTATCAGCTGCTTGAAATAAAGAACATCAAAAAACTTTTGTTCACAGTCACACGGTCCCCAAATGCATTTGTCTTTTCCGCCCCCCCAGAAGAGGCCAGCCTCTGTCTCTTGTACAGTAAGCCCCTTGAAAGTTGGAGCCCATGACTGTCTCAATTACTGCTATATTCCCAGTGCCAAGTCCAGTACACACTTGCTTATTTAACTTTTAAAAACCTGTTTAAGTCAACTCTCAGGCATTTGTTATTACACAGAATTATTGAATTTTCCTAATAATGGAATATAGGTTAAAAAAAAGGATGGGAAATTAGATCCAAACTTTTTAACTTGGATTTAAATCCCAATAAAAACAAGGTAAATCTTGGCTTTGCTTATACTGGGAGATAACTCAAAACACTCTTCTATTTTAAAATAACTTGTCGTATGCCTTTATATTTTAAGCACAAAAGAGATTATACTGTGCAACAGCATTCATTACAACTTTTCATTATAACCACATAAAAAGTACATTCTCAATTTTGTAAGTTTTAGAAATTCAGGAATATCTCTGCATTAAAAAACAGAAAGAGAGATAGATACTAAGAACTTATTTACATGATATGTTTAGCATATAGAACAGTCAAAACAACCCAAAAAAAAAAAAAAAAAAAGGTTAGAGGACAAATTACTCAAAGGCAAGTGGCAAATCAATTCAGTGGGGGACACCCATGTAGGAAAAAAATAAAATCTCAATATTATGTCAGTCCATTCACAAACACAAGTGCAACATGGAGCTCAGACTAACACCCAGGATCACAAAGTTCCTAGAAAAAGAACAGAAGAATATCTCCGTGACCATATAGTAAGCAAAGAATCCTTGGGCAGGTCACAAAAGAAAAAAAGCACAAACTACAAAAAAAAAAACACTATTAAAATCTTTAACTGATAAGTTAGACTTTATGAAGTCAAGGTTTCGATTCATCAAAAGATATCAGTAAGGGTTTTGCTGATGGTCCAGTGGTTAATAATTTGCCTGCAATGCAGGGACACCAATTCAGTCCCTAATCCCGGAAGATGCCACATGCTGAGTGACGGACAACTATGCCTGTGCGCCACAACTACTGAAGCCCATGCACTGCAACTAGAGAACAGCCTCTGTTTTCTAGAGAAAGCCGACATGCAGCAACAAAGACCTAGCACCACCAAAATCAGGGAATTTTTTAAAAAGACATCATTAAGATAATGGACAGGTGAGTCATGCATAACACAAATTACTTAAAGTTCACATATATAAAACAAGGGACTCATATCTAGAATGCACACAGAACTCTGACAAATTAACAATAAAGACACAAATAATCTACATTTTGACAATGAGATTTGAACATAGATTGTGCAAATGGAATAGATTAATATATCTTCACAAAGGGAGATGTAGCAATGTCCAATATATACATGTGACCAACATCATAATCATCAAGGAAAAGCGCATTAAAATCACAAGGTGCTACCAAAAAGAAACTCACTAAAACTGCTAAAATAAAAAAGATGAAATGTTAAGGATATGAAGCATATGAAACTCTCACAAATTGCTGGTAGAAGTGTAAACGGTATAACCACGCTAGACTACTAGAGAACTATTTAGCAGTTTCCTATAATGTTAAATGGGCTTCCCTGATGGCTCAGTGGTAAAGAATCTGCCTGCAATGCAGGTTAGATCCCTGAGTCAGGAAGATCCCCTGGAAAAGGAAATGGCAACCCATTACAGAATTCTCACCTGGGAAACTCCATGGACAGAGGAGCCTTATGGGCTTCAGTTCATGAGGTCACAAAAGAGTCAGAGAGGACTGAGCGACTAAACAACAAACAAACATACAGCTACTCAATCACTGAAAAACTCCAGCCCAAGAGTATATTTACAAGATTAAATAGACATTTATAGCAGCCAGAACTGGAGACAACTCAAATGTCCATCAATAGGTAACTAATTGAAATATACCCAACGGAATACTACATTAAACATTAAAAACAAATGATCCATTGACTTATGCAATTACATGTATGAAACTCAAAACCAGAAAAATCGTCCATAGAATACATGCTGCATGACTCCATTTAATGGAAATACAAGAGAAGAAATGAGATACTGGTTATAGGAGATACACAGAAATTTCCTGGTAAATTAAAATGTTCTAATCATTTCCTTGGAGAAGGAAATGGCAACCCACTCCAGTATTCTTGCCTAGAGAACCCCGCAGTCAGAGGAGCCTGGTGGGCTGCAGTCCACAGGGCTGCATAGAGTCGGACACGACTGAAGCGACTTAGCATGCATGCATACATTAGAGAAGGAAATGGCAACCCACTCCAGTGTTCTTGCCTGGAGAATCCCAGGGACAGAGGACCCTGGTGGGCTGCCATCACGGGGTCGCACAGAGTCGGACACAACTGAAGCGACTTAGCAGCAGGAGCAGCATAGTTATACAAGAGTAGACAACTACTAAAAACTCAATGGACCGAAGACAGTATCTGCACATTTAATGTTAATTAAATCTATTTTAAAATCAGCAAGAAAGGATCCCACTACCTATTCCACTGCCCCCTCTAAGGACAGGTTCTGCATGCAGATGTTATGATATCTTCTTGGCATGTGGAAACCACTCAGACTGTCTCTGTACACCAAGTCTCTGCACATCTATCTAAGGGTCTTTCACATCTTTTGCTCAGCCAGCTTATGCCACCCTTGCAATTTCCTTAGTTATGTCACCCTGAAGAGTGGGCCTGATAATCGGCTGCCACTCTTGCATTCTGACTGACCAGCATTCACTCCTAATCAATTACAAATGTGGGAACGGTGCCAAGGTAGACCTTATTCCAAAGTAACAATTTTTTTCTCCCATTCAAGAGTAAGTATCTTTCTTTAAACTTCAAGTCATCAAAATAAAGCAAATGACATCTGGAAATAACACTACAATGCCATGTGTTTGGCCCCTTTGGATGATAACTGTAGGCAATGCGAGCAGAGAGTTGCTATGCCAGCCTTGTGATGCTGTAGAATATAGCAACTCCACAGCCTTGCAATATGGATAAAGTGCTGAAAGCTCAAAGGGAAAGTAACAAATGGGTGCAGGCAGAAGTTCATTTAATAAAATTCCCCTGACTATGGTTCTTTTGGTTCTTTTAACAAATAAATAGTTGTTGTTTATCTCATTTCCATATTCAACTTAGGCCTCAGTTCTCTATTCTTAGATGTGACTTCTCAATTCTTTACTACTTTTTGGGATCTATTTTTAAAAACTAATACTTCCAAGGAAAGTAATACTCTTAAGTAAACTCAATCACATAACCTGCTTTGAAAACATTACAGTTTTAGAGGTGTGGAAAAACCTGAATTAGGTGTACAAACACCAAAGTAGTCAGCTATAGGAAAGGAGTGGGGCAGGAGAGAGGTCATGTACTTTTGATCTTACCTTGTTTTTTCTGTAACAGTTTGCATTATTCTTACATTAACTTGTGATATTTTGATGTTACTTGTATCATGCAGCCATCCACTTTAACAATGACTATAAATGTAAGCAACTGATAACAAAGGAAAACTGATTTAAAAGCCTTTCTTCAGATGCCCATGAACATGGGCATCTGATTTCTTAATTCATACTGATAAGGAATCAGGTTTCCAATTTATCCAAATATATTGAGTTCAGCAAGACTTTCTTGCTCAAAAGAAGTCAGGAAGCAAATTTTGGCAACAATAATATCTCCCATTACCCTCTATTTTCATTTGTAAATGATAACACAATATTTATTATGTGCAAAGAATGGTACTGAGTATTTTCTTTATGCAACACCACCAAAATGACAGGAAAAAACATCATCATTACTCAACAGAAACTAAGGCTCTGGGGAAGTTACACTATGCTCAATGCTATACACAGTAGTTAGGAAGTGACAGCTTGGGAGTTCCCTGCTGGCCTAGTGATTAGGATTCTGCGCTTTCACGACTGTGGCCTGGGTTCAATTCCTGGTTGGGGAAATGAAGTCCTACAAGCTGTGTGTTAAGAACACTACCCCCTCTTTACCCCAAAAGAAACCATAGCTCTGCTGGACTCCAGAGACCATAACTATAACATAAGAAATCTAAACTGAAAGATGCTGGAAGAATGAATTATTAAAAGACTCAATGAATTTTACACACTGCAACAAAGAATTGAATACAATAAATGAACACTCATCATAGCACACAGACTTCATATTCTTCTATGGTACTTGACTTCTTCACAATTATATGATGGTAACTATAAAGCATCTGTAGCTGAAGTGGGTACTGGGGAAGCGAGACTGAAAAGTAAAAGTTATTATGCAGGAACCCATTTACGTCTTCAGCCAAAATCAGAGAGGCTTCTGATAAAAGAGGACAAAAAAAAAAAAAAAAAGAGCTTGAAGAATTAAGAAAAAAGAAATGTCCTAGACCCTCATGTGCTATCTGACATCTTCTACTCAACATGAAAAAAACAGGAAAGAAATTGTTTTATTTCCATGTAACAAATTACCACAAATTTAGCAGATTAAAACATACGCATTGATTATCTCATTAAAAAAAATTTTTTTTCAGGATTTTGAAACTGTTAACTCCACACCAAGATCATCCTCAAAACTAACAATCCAGTAAGCCCTTTCCTTCACTATTTTCTCAATACTTAATACTCACACACTTAATACTCAAGTGTGTGTGTGTGTGTGTGTGTGTGTTTTAACCTCTCAGTCTTATCTAACTCTTTGCAACCACATGGACTGTAGCCTGCCAGGCTTCTCCGTTCATGGGATTTTCCAGGCAAGAATACTGGAGTGGGTTGCCATTTCCATTGCTAGGGGATCTTCCCACCCCAGGGATCGAACTTGGGTCTCCTGCATTGCAGGTGAGTGCTTTTACCATCTGAGCTACTAGGGAAGCACAAATTTCAAGTATCTTTACAAAAATGGATAAATACAATGTTCAGATACAAATATAAAGGGTCAACTGCCATTACCACTCATTGAAATGAATCTTTTAACAATGATACCCTAAAACATAACCAGGTATTCTGTGTTTTCCAAGAGAGCCTGAAGGATAGAACAGATCAAAACCAACTAGAAAACAAAATCTCTGGCAAGTATCACAGTGATGCAATTAGCACCTACTCAATTCATCTGTTAAGATATCTCAATCTTATTCTGGCATTAAATTAAAATTGGTACAAGGAAGATGGACTAAATAGCAATAAATGAACTGGGACAACTACCAACTATGGACAACTCTACCCAATACAGAAGAGAAGTCCTAGTGACATATTCTTGTATATTCTTATATAGTTCCATTTCTCCTCCAGACTTAGTGATTCCTCACCCAGCGTGAGCAGGTACGTAAATACACTGTGACCAATGACTAGAGCTGCAGCTTGCATGTGTTGGATTGTTAGCTCTGGGATCGGCAACCATGCCGTCCGCTTTGCCCACTCCCTCCTGGTCACTGCCCTAGCAGTCAGCACTCCAGCTGTGCCCAAAGGTTCTTCCTCTTGGACAGCGCCCTCTGTAATTAAGCAAAGAACAAAAACTGTATCTAGGAACTGACAGTCATCACAGAGGGATTTCTCTTCAAGATTCTATTCCTGCTTCTTAATGACCTGGAAAACAAAAATGCTGATATGATGATGCTGTCTCAGTTTTCTCCTCCATAAAAATAAAAAGACTACCACCTGTTTTTTATTTCCTGCCCCTGGGGAGCTGTTATGGGGGATAAAAAGCTTTGAAAATTAAAAGCACAACACAAATATGAGTCTGGATTAGAGTAGGGACTGAATCCAAACAACATAAATGGAAAGTAAATGGGCATTTTGGCAGGGGAGATAACTGTATTTGCCATTAGAGCAAACTTCTTAAGTTTCAATATCTTCTTATACAGTAAGAGGAACAAGATCTCTGACAGAAATTAAAGCTGCATAAAGCCTGCAAACAGGCTGTCCCCTTTCCCTAAATTGCCCTGTCTTCCCTGTTTTCAGGAACTTTGTCCTCCCAGTTACTCCTCAACTGCAACTTGACAGAATTAAACTCTCCCACAGCTGCACTCTCATGACTCCTTATAAGCACTGATAGGATGTCATTTGTCATACTGTACCACCTAACTTTTTTTCTGTGCCCATCTCTCTCCACTAGCCCGTGTGAGTTATTTGAGATCTTTACTGTCATAGCTGATACACGCTATAGACCATAACTCTTTCCTAATTTCAGTAAACTAAAATGCAGCATGGTGTGGGGGCGGGGGGGGGGGGCGGTGGGGTTGCC
>SJYA01002112.1:303549-324899 GCA_006410615.1 Neotragus moschatus | reverse complement strand
GGGGGGGGGGGGGGGGGGGGGGGGGGGGGGGGGGGGGGGGGGGGGGGGCGGTGGTGTTCCCCTGGTGGTCTAGTGCCTAGGATCCTGGGTTTTCAATGCCATGGCATGGCCTGGGTTTAATTCCTGGTTGAGGAACTGAGATCCTGCAAGCCACACAGAGCAGCCAAAAAAAGAAAGAAAAGCAGTATAAGAATCTTTCTATAAGGCAGTTTCCCCAGCTGTGTGGCAAGGCACACTGGAGAGGTATGAATGGTTATGAGTGTACTGAGATATGATTTACTCAGCCTGGGATGGCCAATCAGAATTTATCAGTTTCTCTGTGTGCTATGATATGAAAAGGTTACAAAGCACTATACAGACCTATAGTTAAAAGATTTAATTTTAAAAAAGATTAAATAAACAAGTAGGGTTAAACACTACACAAAGAGTAACATCAACTGAGACATCAAGAAAAAATGCAATGACTAGAATAATCGCTTCACATGCTGTTCACCAGAAAATAAATGTTTCAGAACATTGGCATCAGGTAAGTATTATATCCTGAAAGAGAAAAATAACACAGCTACCTCGTGTAGCAGTCAGTCTGTGTAAACACCATATGGTCTGCTAATTCAATCAAAAAGAACTCTAGGATTTACTTTTTCATCTTGCAGGAAAAAACTGAAAATAAAGTTGCTAGGAATATTTAGAAATTATTTTGCCACCCCCAAATATCTAACAAAATACATACAGTACCAAAGGTTTATTCACCCTTTTAAACCTCCCTTTTCCAAAAAACCCTTCATAGGCTGCATTTAAAACAACTGATTGGCTCAGTCTTTTCATTTATATTTTAAAACCAATCATTACTTTGCATCCTCCACCCACTCCCTGCCAAGTTCAAATCCTCTGGCCCTCTCTACTCCATCTACAACAAACAAAATACAGACCTTCATCATCTCTTGCCTAGACTACACCCATCATCTCAAAACAGCCTTCTCAACCCTAAGATTACCCTCTTGAAATTCACCTTTTGCCCAAAAGTCTCCATCATCAAAAATGACAAACAAGTTATATTTTCCTGCTTTAAAATTTTTTAAAGGAATCTTAACCTTATTTTCTACAGATTATGTTGTATAATCTAGACATCAGTCTTATACTTCTGAACTCAAAGTTTACTGGGACTCTTCACCTCTTCCAAAAGAACTGACCTGGGTATCATCTTTTCATGACACACCTTCCCAGATTCACTAAGCTAGGATAAAAGGCACTCCTGCTAAGCTAGGATAAAAGGCTCTCCTAAGTATGTATCCTCTGTCCAGATGATGAGAACAAGGTAAACACCTAGGGGTTTTCCTTTTCATTTTAGCTAAAAGTTTAATGCAGGGTGAGTGGGAAGGACTTAATTCCACTTAGGATACTTGTCCAAAATCCTTGGCTCTTAATCTGCCTTCTTTTTAATCTTTTATTGTATGCCACCTCAAACCCCATTTGGATATACATGAACGTCAAAGCAAAAAGACCTTGCAAGTTGTTTCTAAAGAAGAGTATATTTCTGTTATTAAATTACTACCCAACTATTTATGAATGTTTCACACTCACCAAGACCTATACTTCTTAAAGGCTCACTCCAAATACTTTAGGCTCTCATTTGGTGAGTCCTTGCCTATGCTCAAAAAGAGGAACACAACTTCAGAGTCAAGACTGTATCCCATAAACAACTATCCTCTTCAATCTTCATAATAATAAGTACTCAAAAAGTGAAAGGCACAATGTGCCACAAAAAAAAGTGCTGAACTTTTATATTTATTAACCTTTGCATTCTCAAAACCATTACCTTTTCAGCAGGGACCTTCCTTAACTACCCTTTACACACACACCCACACACCTGCCTCAACTTCTCCTGGATCTTCTTAAACTCTTTCCCTTATTCCTTAGCACTTCCCCTTTTTCTAACATGTATTTCAGACATTTTAAATATATACAACATATTTAGTTGAGATCACATTATATTACTTATTAAACAACTTTACCATTTATCTCTCCCAGTAGAATTTAATCTCCACAAGGGCAGGGTCTTTGCTTTTTCACTGATATAACTTTAATGCCCAGAAGAGTCTCTGGGCACATGATGGGTACTTAGTAAATATTTAAATGGATGAATAACAATGAGAACAAATGTGACAATTATTTGAAAGCACTCTTCTTCTCTCAATATTCAATACATTGACAAATTCAGAAAACTCAATCTGCATCCAAATCATAATCAAATCATCTCCTGTCTATCTCTCAAGTCATGAACATAATCCAAACTTATTTTTTACTTCTGGCCTTGCTGCTTTCAGTCATCCCCCCATATAACTCCTCCTCCTTATCACAGAAGAGTAACCCTCATAAAGTATAAGTCAGACCCATTATAACCCCACTGACAGCCCTTTCACTATTAAGAACAAAATCCAAATTCCTCACGCTGATTTACAAAGTTCTACAGGAGCTGTCTCCCTGTATCTTGAACTTCTTTATCCTTTTCTCTTCATCTGTGTGTGCACGCTCAGTAAGCAGCTCAGTTGTGTCCAACTCTCTGCAATCCTATGGACTACAGCCCACTGGGCTCCTCTGTCCATGGGATTTTTCAGGCAAGAATGCCGGAGTAGGTTGCCATTTCCTTCTCCAGGGGATCTTCCCAACTCGGAAACAGAACCCATGTCTCATGTGTCTCTTGCATTGCAGGCAGATTCTTTATGGCTAAGTCATCTAGGGAAGCCTTTCTTATCATCTACTCCATTTTAACTACACTGGCCACTTTTCTATTCTTTAAAAGTATCAGACTCATTCACTAAGAGTCAACTCACTGGAAAACACCTTGGTACTGGTGAAAGATTGAAGGCAGGAGGAGAAGGGGATGACAGAAGATGAGATGGTTGGATGGCATCACCAATTCAATGGATGTCAGTTTGAGCAAACTTCAGGAGATAGTGAAGGAAAAGAAAGCCTGGTGCGTTGCAGTCCACAAGGTCCCAAAGAGTCAGACACAACTGAGCAACTGAACAATAACAATGTTACCAAGTAAAAGAATATTTTTATATTGAATTCAAACAAAATCTGCATATTTGATATTCGTAAGAGTCATGTTAAAACTATAACAATACTGAAAGGTTAAGAAAAAATTATTAAAAAAAGACAAATGAATTAGCAATATTAATACTGGAGAAAACAGGTTTCAATAAAGCACTGTTGGGGACAAAAAAGATCATTATCTAAATGATAAAGAAATGAGTCCCTAGGAAAATATAATGATCCTGGACACAGTATGTACCCAGTAACACAAGTTCAAAAACAAAATCTGACAGAATTGCAAAGAGAAATTGAAAACACAGTGGAAAGTTTTAACACATCTTTTCTAAAAACTAGTAAAATTGGGANGACCTTTAGAAATGTGCACTAAAGTGTTTAAAACAGACTCCCCAAATTAGTGTTCCCAAGGCCAATCACAGGTTCTCTTGCCCCTCTTCCAGATACACCCTTTTTTTTTTTAAAGATTTTGGTTGCACTGATTTTCGTTGCTATGTGAGGGCTTTTTCTAGCTGTGGCAAGTGGGGGCTACTCTTCACTTTGGTGCACAGGCTTCTCAATGCAGTGGCTTCTCTTGTTGCAGAGTGCAGGCTCTAGGCAGTACAGGCTTCAACAGTTGCAGAACTTGGGCTCAGGAGTTGTGGCACATGGGTCTAGTTGTTCTGTGGCATGTGGAATCTTCCTGGACCAGGGATAGAACCCATGTCTCCTGCATTGGCAGGTGTATTCCTATCCACTGTACCAGCAGGGAAGTCCCTGATACATTTTTTTTAAAAATTAGGTGTAAGAGATTGTTCCCTTAGCTGAGTGCCTCCCTTAGAAAGTGGCTCATATTTTTCACCTAGGCATCTCAGTTGCCTTACCCCAATCCCAGTCATCTTGAAGAATCTCTATCATAAAAAATGTGATCTGAGCAATACAAGCATACATGGTCATTTGCCATGCTTTTCTACTTGGGGCAACCCAAGAACACTGCTTTTGAAATCACAGTTCTCATTCAAAAACAAAGCCAGTGCTAGCTTCATTATGGCATTGGACCCATGAATGGCATAGGACAATTTACATAAGGATGAACAGAAAATTTATCTCATACTAGACTGTCAATCTCTTTTTAACTTATTTTTTTATCGAAGGATAATTGCTTTACAGAATTTTGTTGTTTTCTGTCAAACCTCAACACGAATCAGCCATAGCTATACATATATCCCTTCCCTTTTGAACCTCCTTCCCATCTCCCTCCCCATCCCACCCCTCCGGGTTGATACAGAGCTCCTGTTTGAGTTTCCTGAGCGATATAGCAAATTCCAGTTGGTTATCTATTTTACATGTGGTTGCAAATCTCTAAGACAGGATAAAAGAATATTTCTCTCTTCAGAAAGACCACTAAAGGAAAATTCTGTTCTTCCAGAGCATCAAGAAGAAAAACTAATCAAAAAGGAAGAAAAACTAACACATACACACACTCCAAGACAGTAACATCGGCCATGCTTACAATCAGCCTTCACTTTTACTAGCCCCACACTTAATTTGGAGTCAGAAGACTCAGTTTCAAACTTCAATTCTCTCCTTTCCTGATCTCTCTAATCTTCCATTTCTTCATTACTTAAGTGAGGGACAAATCTAAAAGCGCTCCAGAGACTACTCAAAAACGACAAATCGTAAACCATTCTAAACATAATCATACAGCTTTACTTGGAGCCTTGCCTCCAAAGGAGCTATCTGGTAAAATGTTGGCTGCCAGGGCCTCCAGGCACTTTTCAAACTCCAAATTCCTGAAGAGAAAGGAAAAGGAAAAAAGGAAGAAATGCAAAAGGACACTTCTCCAACAGAAATGGCTTTATGTTCTGTAATTATTTATGTTATAAGCACCACAAAGCTAAATTTGAAACACTGAAATTGTTACTTTATATATCAGAATTATTAAATAACAATTTGAAATATTATAAACTCAAGAGTTTACTTTAAGACTGAGTTGACACATCTAAATAATCAGCCTAATAATTCTTTCAGCCTGACACATCTAATAATCAGTCAAAATACCTTAGTTAATTATCCCCACCTTGATTTTTTCTGAGTGGTTTACTTGTAAAGGCCACCAGGACCAGATTCTCTTTACTGATAAGGGTAGTGACTTTGTCTACATAACAATTTTGATTTAGGGTTTTAAGTCTGGTAACTTGTTATACATTATAATCTTGATTTAGTCCAATAATCAAAATAGAACACTTAATTTATTGATGAAGGAAGAAAAGCCTAGGAAGCCTATTGGAGTAAATAAACTGGAATAACCATTTGAGCAAAAATAGTGGGGCAAACAACAAAATGATACAAAATTAGAGGACTTAGCTAGTTCTAAATGTGTGCAGTTTTCCACAAAATATATTATTATTTAAAACTAGGCCCCTTTACTAACATTCTGCCTGCCCTGACTAAATTGAATAAACCAAAGAGCAGATGACCAAAATGTTTGTGTCCCCCCACCCCCACCCTAGGGGCCTACTGGGCCATGGTTTGCTTGAATGTTTATGGGTGTGGTATGAAATATTTAAAGCAATGACTAAAATTTTCCATAAAAGCCCATCCAAAATCTAAAAGCTTTCCTACTCAGAAAGATTCATCTCCAGACATTTAAAAGATTTACTATTCCACTATGACACTCTGCTTTTTTACATTTAATATTTAGGTAGGAGGTGGTAAAGGGGGAGAAAGAGGACATAATTAGTTTTGCTTGTAAAACGTTCATCACAGTTGTAGTGCCAACTGAGCTATACAGCCTATTGGGGGTCTAATAGATTTCAGGGTATTACACTTTGAGTAATAGAGGTGGGGGTTGTGGTGGAAATCAATAAATGGCTACTACTTCTTTGCACAGACCCATATGGAAGTAATCAAGCGCAAGGATGGCAGCTGGGGCCAATAACAGTCACCTGCAGTTGAGGGACATGGGGGTTTCAGATGGGTTTTTAATGCTAATTTCCTACAGAAACAATGAGCTAGAAAGAGCAGAGTAACAGACGAGGCCGGATGAAGAGAGACCAGCTAGAACAATGGCTGCACCTGGTGCTGGGAGCAGAGGGACAGAACCGGCACGCGCCGCCGGCAGCAGAGGGCACATCTGTCACCCTCCAAGAGGCCCATCCCCCAACTCTTCCAGCAGGGCAAGGAACCAAGGTCCCTAAACACTAACAGCTTGCCACACAGCAACAGGTTTGAGTTAAGGCTGATGCATTCTCTCTACACACCCTTCTCCCATGACTAAGAATTAGTTAAGGAAGCAGGGTTGGCTCCTTGTCAGCTTGAAGCGATGCTTATTAAAAATGCAAGAAACACATTTTAACTGCAACTTTGATGTTAGGGGGACTGAGAAAAATCACAGGGTAAGGTAAATCTGATTGAGTGTTTATGCTGCTAGTATCATGCTCGCTACTTGCTAACTTAATTCTTATAACCCACAATAATAGCTATCTCTATTCCCATTTTACAAGTGAAAAAACTGGGGGTCAGTAGTGATGGTTAAATTTGCTCATGGTTATACAGTCTAATGCCAAAGCCTACATATAATCTTTTCACTGACTTTCCCCCACCTGTCCTAACTAGCATAACCAAATGAAAATACATATTCTATTTACTCTAGAACTTCAGCCATGAGAAGCAACTGCAGACATATGCACATATATATTCCATAAAGAACTGTACTCCACCTTGCCAGGCATCTCTAACAAGCTGCTCAAGACTGAATGANCACTGACTTTCCCCCACCTGTCCTAACTAGCATAACCAAATGAAAATACATATCCTAATTACTCTAGAACTTCAGCCATGAGAAGCAACTGCAGACATATGCACATATATATTCCATAAAGAACTGTACTCCACCTTGCCAGGCATCTCTAACAAGCTGCTCAAGACTGAATGATAACAAGATTTCTGCTAGCCGTTGCTTTAAACAAAGCACAGAGAGTAGCTTTTGCAAGTTTTGGCATGCTTGAGAAAAGTAAATCCATATGCATTTTAAGTTTCCCAGCATAAATATGACGCCACATAGATCTTAAAAGTTAAACACTGTTTGGAAAGCCCATCAACCAGTGAGAATATAAAAACCCAGTTATAGTGGGTTGTTTTTCTGCAAGTCACAGCCACTCCTAATTCCTGTATTTATTGACTTGAACTTGGAGGGAAAATTAAACAACTCACACAGTCCACCTAAGTAGAAACCTTTTAAATTATAGAGTTCCTGGTATAAATCTTAAGTTTAAAAAGGGGGTAGGGGGTATCATGTATATAAATAATTATCTCAGAAACAAACAATTACTCTTGGACTTGGAAAGGCAGCAACAACAGTTAGGCAAATTGAAAACATAGTAGAAATTAACACTGTGTAGTTATGTATCTGACAAAGTCTGAGTTAACGTACTTGGAGCTAATGAAAGGTGAACTTCTTCATCTATCCACTGTGCTTCTTCCAAAAAAAAAAAAATGAGTCCAAATTCTTCCTGTCCTTCTAAATTCTAATCAAATGCTAACTCTTCTTGAAGATTCTCTTGACTGCCTGAGTCGGCAGTAATTTCCAGGACTTACACATTTGAGTTCATTTTACTTCCTCTAGAAGACTTTTTATCTCTTACTATCTTATCACACACAATGGGCAATGAAAAACTGTAAAATCAATGTCCTGGAAACTCAGGATAAGATTCCAGTCCAAGCTCAGCTACCAATTAGGGTAATAAATGCTGGGCCAGGCTGACTTTTTACCACTCTATCACCCTTCCTCAACTTTCCTTATCTATAAAATAATGCAACTGACTAGATTATCCTTAAGATCCTTTTCAGTCTTAACATTTTCAATAGGTTATCACTGGGGACTTACGAACATTACTGGACTTAAAAAACCTTCAATGCCTGATCCAACTAGTCTTTCAGACAACTTGAATTTTTCCAGTTTCGTATAAAGTATGTTCATTCAAACTTAAATTGAAGTTTGAATTCATTCATTCTTCCTTTATGTTCCAAAGATGCAATTTAAATGTCATTGTCTTCTTCTCTAGTTTACTGACATTATTGTAGTAAATACCTTCAACCCAACATGATCCCTTGCTTTAAAATAAGCCTTGGTTGGGTCATTCCTGGGGCTTCCCTGGTGGCTCAGAGGATAAAGCATCTGCCTGCAATGCAGGAGACCCAGGTTTGATCCCTGGGTTGGCAAGATTCCCTAGAGAAGGAAATGGCAACCCACTCCAGTACTCTTGCCTCGAGAATCCCATGGACGGAGGAGCCTGGGGGACTATAGTCCACAGGGTCGCACAGAGTTGGACACGACTGAGCGACTTCACTTTCTTTCTTTCTTTCTTTCGGGTCATTCCTGGAAGCCAATTTAGGAAATTTTCTCTTTTTACAGTAGGAAAGTTTCTTGAAAGCTTTCACAGTCTTCAGAAAGATGAACATCTTCCATAAGACGTTACTGAAAAACCCAAATGAGCTTTTTGGCCAACCCAATACTATAATTTTCTCTAATATTCAAGTCAAAAATATTGGTTATTGCCTTAGTAATAAGCAGCTATCCTCCTGAACTGTGTTGGCCCTAGCAGGACATTTAAAAAGCCACTTTTATTTACAGTCAGGGTAACTCCACATATTAAAATGCATATTATTTATCATTTCATATGATTCTTGAAACTCTATCATCAAAAGTATTCCTGGTAAGGACATGCGGCAGTATGAGAATGACTTCACAGTAGACCCTACCCTGTACTATACTTCAGCATTAAGTCTTTTTCTCTCCACTCAACCTAGGAGCATGTCATTTAGAGTACAATGAAAAGAGCTTGCTCACTAAAAGAGTATCAATTAAATTCAATATAAATCCTATACCCTCTCAAATATTCAAACAAGTCTCCAAAGATTCTGAACACCGGAACCTATCAAAAAAATAAACTCGAAATTTGTTACTAAATCATTTAATCAACTGGGTGTAAGAGAATATGCATTTTAAAAGTTCAATTACAAAGTCTCCCCCCAGCTAAAGAAATCTAACTGCAAAACTGAAGAAAATGAACAGTATTGTACTAATACTGTGCTCTTAAAATAATTACCCAACTGACGTAAGTGAAGACTGAAGGATTTTTAAGGAATAAAGTGCTTTTTAAAGTTCCTATTTGCATTTTGAAAGAAAAGAAATACAATTTAAAGTTCTGTTCTGATATAATAAAACAGGTTCATTTGCATTACAATATTTAGAATACTTTCCAAATCACTTATAATCACAGTGAGAAAAAAACATGGCATACAACATTTGTAACAGAAACAAATGATCTGGGAGGTAAGTACAGTGAGAGGAAAGTACCCTGAAAACTATATAGATAAGATCTATTCTAAGAGCCTGAAGTTAAAAATGCAGAAGATTTAGGAGACAATCACAGCAAAATAATGAACTTCTAGAAAGTTCTGAAACTAACTTGTATGCCTTCTATGCCAACAATGACATAAGGCAGGAATTTCAGAAAACAGACTCAAAGAGAATAAGTAGCTTGCTTGAGATTAGAGAACTAGCAAATAAGAGCTGTATAGTATACGTCTAACTCCCAAACCCATGCTCTTCTTATAGTTGTCCAAATTAGGGAGCCTGGAAAAACATGAATACAATGTACAGAAACAGTCAAAAAAATTAAATTATGGATCACAAACTAAAAAGGACTACAGAACCCAGTAGCTAACTACACATGAATTTACTGCATCACAAAACTGCTCCAAACTTATAATTCAAATCAGGTTTGTCGATGTTAGTTATTTTGCATGTAGGAAGTAAGCAGAAGAAAACAAGATAGGAAGAAATTATGAGAGGGAAAAAAAGAGCTAAATACATTAAAATTATCTTTTAGCTGTAATTCACCCAAATACGTTGAAATAAAATGTGACAATAAGAAAGAGTATTTTATGAGTCATCTTTTTTAACACTATTCGTATTATGCATACTAAAAGAGAAAAAAATTTCCCTCAAAATATCACAGAAAGACTCAATGTAGAATATCTTAAAGAAATATTTGTGGGACTACTTTCCTAGCCATAGAATTCATATGTAACATCTGATTAAAGTTTCCATTCAAAAAAGCTTGGCATTCAAATATAATGGTGGAAGTGAAAAATGATACAGTAAAAATATGAACTAAATGAAGTATCAAAATAACACTGAGTAGCTAAAGGCTAAACTCTCATCAAATATCAAAAGATCCATATCATCATAATCTGAAATAACTGCCCATGTTAGCCCCCAAAACTAAAGTGTACTTACCCCAAATGCCCAGGTTATAACAATCCAGAGTCTTAAAATATACCAAATTTATTTGAGACAGATACAGAGAAGCTCCTCTTTTTCTCTTCCTAATCTTCAAAGCCCAATGTGAGACCAGCCTTCTTCCTTCTTTCATTAGCTGGACATGTGTCAGCTCTCTCACATCTGCGATTTCTCACTGACTAGAGCTGCCTGTCCCATTCCAGGGAAACACAGATGGATCCCAGATGGGAAGGTCCTGCCAAACAGACCAGCTCTTCACCTTGCCAGAATCCCCAGATACAGTCAGTCTCTCTGTCTCTCTCCTTTTCTCCCTCCCCCCTGCTTCCTCTCCCTCCACTACCCTTCCAACCCTCCCTGTTACCAGGGCTCTTTGCCAGCTGATGTCACTAAGTACACACCTCCCAGTGGCTCCTGGCCAATCTGACATTAACTTGTTAAATACGTGTAATTTGTTTATGGCTGACAATAACAGCAAGGATATTATGCAAAACCTATCTGTGCAAGTCCCTAGTGGAATAACATGTAGAAACACACACTGACACAGAGACTCATATTTTGGGAAACATTCAAATGTTTAACAATTACTATTTAAAGTCCTACATATTGTCTGGTTTCTGCTATTGTTTAATAGCTTCTGCTCTTTGAACCAGTTTTAAAATTCTACATATGAAAAATTCCTTCTTAAAACAAATGATTAAAAACGAACATGTAATTGGACGTAAAATGCAAAGTTGAAAATTAATTTGGGGAGCTATATTAACAGAAATATATGTAAATGAATCACACAAGCTGCCTCTCAGATCCAGACTTGGTAGCACTGCAAAACTGGCACGTGATTAAAATAAGACAATGCAGGCAACATGGTTCTGATGCTGTAAAGATTATAAATGAAAGATGGAGACACAATTCAAAAAATTGTTTTAAAACAAGGCAAATATGAATGTGAGAAATAACATAATGCTTAACACTAAGGAGCTGCTTATGCAAGCTTCAACAATGAAGAGACAAAACATACATTTAGAAATATTAACAATGAGAACTCAAAGAGAAGGACTGAGCTGCTCAAGGTCAGAGTTTAATCACTTATATCTCCAAATACTTAGCATGTAACAGCTGCTTTTCAATTAGTCAATTGAAAAGCTTAGTCAATTTCTGCTAAATGAAAATTGATCATCAAAACTGACATTGTACTTGACACACAAAATATTACCACCGAGGTAAACTGGCTGAAAAGCCCACTGGACCTCCTTTTCATTTTTTTAAAACTCCCTGAAAATCAGTATTTTAAAACAAAAAGTTACCAGGGGGAGTGTTTGGCTGATTCCTGGTCACATTACATCAACACATATCTGCATAAAGTCTCCATGAACACAGATTAAGAATGAAAGCTCCTCCATGTACATAATCAAAACAGGTGTGGCTATGATTCTCTAACCCTCTTCTATCATACTTGGAATATCTGGAATCTGTAAACAATTTTTCAGTCATAGTAATTTTGGGCAAATAAAAAGAAAGACTATTTCTGTCAAGGGCAACTTACTGACTAGGTTTCACGTCTGTAGTTCCATCTGAGTAGGGGTAGTAATAGAAGCAACAGCAGCCGGCTGAGTGCTTACCATGCGTATTAAATGCCAAAGACAGTTTCAATTGTCTGAATCTTCACAAAGACCCTATATTATAAAGTTTCTAAATATTATCATATCGCAAAGTTATAGCCAAGGAAAACAGGCACAAAGAGTTACATAACTTGGCTATTTAGCCCACAAAATGAGTGTCAGCACCAAGTAGTCTGGATTCACAGCCAGAAAACTATAGCCTATTGCCTAGCAGAAAAGTGAATCAAAAGATGCCACTGGCTGTCCAGGATCACTAGCTCTGGGAGAAGCCAGCCACCATGTCATAAAAACTTCAGCAGCCCTAAGATGTCTATATGGTAAAGAACTGAAATCTCTTGCCAACACCAGCATTAACTTGTTCACATAATTAACCGCAATCACCCAATTAAACTACCTTGGAATTTTGACCTATAGGAAGTGCAGGAGAGAATAAATAAATCTAATATTATTTTAAAAAGGAAAAAAAGATGGTTCTTTCACTTCTGGCACCCAGACTACAGTTCCTAAATACCATTTCCCACTAAAAGGAAGCGGAACTCTTTAGAAAAACAGTTGACTCCAGGTATAGGGCAGGAAATGTACAAAACTTGTCATATCAGAAATCAATTAAGCTATTCAAGTCTTTTGAGTTAGGTCCAAGGGACTTAGAAATCAACCTGAAGAGACTCCCACTAACTAAAATGTGGTAATTTGAGCATCAGTAAAATAGTAATAATAACTGCAATGGATTGAAACACAACAAAATACTTACATTCATGACTGTAGAATGGAACTTAGAAAAAACTGATTTTTCACCTTTTTGAGGATACTAGGGAACCAATTAATTATTCTGAAACCAGTATATATCAAGCATTTTACCTGCTTTCCTATATGAATTGTACCTCTAGGAAAACAAATACTTGGTGAAAACTGATTCCTACTGAAACAGTCCAACTAAAATGAAAAAATTATATATAGGCATAACTCATTTTATTGCACTTTACATATACTACTATTTTTTTTTAAACAAAGTGAATGGCAATCTTGCATTGTCAGGTGTTGATTAGCATTTTTTGGCAATAAACTATTTTTTAATTAAGGTATGTACATTTTTTAGGCCTGTTACTCCACACTTTAAATAGACTACTGTATAGTGTAAACATTAATATGCATTGAGGAGCTAAAAAATTCATGTGACTCACTTTATTGTGATACTCACTTTATGGGAGTGGTCTGGAACTGAACCGAAGTTATCTCTGAGGTACGTATGTACCTGCAATATAATCATTTTGCAAATCCGTGATGAAAAAAATTAATCTACGTAATAAATCAATTGCCGCTCATATGAGATGAGAGATATATGGACATTAACGAGCTTCCTAGAGGAAGTATACTATCACCTGTGAAGCATTCATGGTTTAAAAAAAAAAAAGTAAATATGGGGACTTCCCTAGTGGTTCAGTGGTTACGAACCTACCTGCCAATGCCAGGGACATGGGTTTGATTGATAGATGGTCTGAGGAGGTCCCACATGCCATGGAGCAAAGAAGCCTGTGCACCACAATTACTGAAGCTCACCCAGCCTGGAGCCTGTGCTCCACAACAAGAAAAGCCACTGGAACGAGACGAAAACGCACCACAACTAGAGTAGCTCCCGCTCGCCACAACTAAAGAAAGCTTGCAGGCAACAACAAAGACCTGGCGCAGGCAAAGAAAAAAAGTAAGTCTGAAGCTGATTAAGCCTTTGGATCTAACAGATTTACTGGACATTGAGAGAATATAGGAACGTGTTCATGACAGCATAGAAGTTCAATTACCAAAGTTCAGAATGCGAAGAAATCTATAGTGCAAACAATCTAGATTTATAGAAAAAAGGGTGAGACAGAGGAAGGGAGCTGGAGGAGAACCTATAAATAAAGAGAAATAAAAGACTTAAACGCAGTATGTGGACTTTATGTGGATTCTGACTTGAAAGAACCATAAAAAATAACCTATGACTGGGAAATCTGTAAGACTCACTTGACATTTAATTATACTAAAGAATTGTTTTAAAATTTTTATTATTTTTAAGAAAAGTCTTTATTTCTTAAGAGATATATAGAAATTGTTATTGATAAACTTACATGCTATCTAAGATTTCCTTCAAGAGAAGCTGGGTTGCTGACTACTGCAGCATGGTATTTACTTACATGAGGGTCCATTTTTAGGTCTGTTTGATATTTTCCATAACACAAAGTAAAAAATAAAGACAGCATTTTTTTTTAAAGTGTGCCAAATTATGGGTGAAAATGGCAGGCTGATTTGAACAGTTATACTGGAGTATACTTGCTTTATACCTGTGTTAGTTTCTACTGTTTGGCAAAGTGAATCAGCTGTATGTATACAGATATCCCCATTTTTAAAAACTTCCTTCCCATTTAGGTCACCACAGAGCAGTGAGTAGAGTTCCCTGTACTATACAGTAGGTTCTCATTAGTTATCTATTTTATACTTAGTATCAACGGTGCATGTATGCCAATCCCCACCTCCCAATTCATCCTATCCCACTTTCCCTTGACTTTCCCCCTTGGTATCTGTGTCTAGAGACAGTTTTTTAAAGCAACTCAGACAAAATGAATTGAAGTCTGACATGAGGTTTAACGTGGTACCAACATATTCATTTGTTTCACTGGCTACATTATGAGTTGGTATGTCATCAACTTTTAAAAATAAAGGATGATAGTGCAGTCTATCAGGAATAGTGAGCACAGGTGCTAGTTGGTTGCTCTACAATGAAATTTGTAAAGGATTTTTTTTTAATGTCCTAAGACTTCCCTGGTTGTCCAGTGGTTAACACTCTGTGCTTCCACTGCAGCGTACATGGGTTCAATCCCTGGTGGGTGGTGGAAACTAAGATCCTGAACGCCATACAGGGCAGCCAAAAACTTGGGGAGGAACAAACATTTTTTTTAATGTCCTCCTATAGGAAAATTAGAATATGCCCCTGGACATTAGATTTGAATTGGAGGTATCAATATGAACACATGGCTATTATATTATATATGATACTATATTATAAATTTTTATAATAAAAACATATAGACATAGGAATACACACACAAACACATTCATACATATACTTCCTACCTGTTTACTCAGAGTCTAGAAGCAATGACACCTTGTAGTGATGAACACATCTTATATCCAGATCCTGATATCTAAACTACATTTTCTAGTAAAACCAGAGCTCCCTGGAGGAATGGCTGAGCCAGGATAGGGCAGGAAAATACAAAATAAGCAGTCAACATCTTATGTAAGAAAATAAAAGACTACTCAGAAATGATGACGGCATGTCAAAAAGATACTGATGCCAGTTAGAAAGGGCTACTTGTGGTCAACTGTGAGACAATCTGAGCATCAAAATAAATGGAAATAATAGATTAAAGCGTAACATGTGAAATAAAAATTGAATTTTAAAAATCCATCAATATATAAGGAAGAAAAGCAATCCCTTCTAGCAAATGTCAGCCTATAAAAACAGAAAGGATGATGGAAGCAGAAAATCATCGTGGTAGATGAGTCACTAGAAACTTGATGAAAAACAGAATTATCTAGACATTGTCTCATTTAAGTATTTCAAGGCAAGAGGGACATTGTTTCACATATTCTCAGAGTGGTTTTAAAAATTATATATACCTAACACACACACAATGATGATAAAGCAAATGGGACAAAGTGTTAACAAGTGGGGAACAAGGGTCTGTTTTATGATTCTTGCAACTTACTATAAACGTTCTATAACACCAAATAAGCACTTATCAAAAAGGAAAAAAGTCCCCACTGACAACAAAATAGTTTGAAAACTCTGGGGTATTAAGTGAACATGTGCAGCAGTCCATGGGGTTCTAATGAAGATGCTCATGACAGTCTCTCCTTTGGTTTCTTACTCTGATGATCACAACTACTGCCATGGTGGTGGTACTGAAAAGTAACTTATTTTAAACTGTTACTTTTAGTGATGTATCAGTAATAATGTTCATTTCATACCTATAATGGGCCACTGCTGAAAGACAAAGTAGGGATTTCCCGAGTGATGAAGTGGTTCGGAGTCTGCCTGCTAATGCAGGGGACGTGGGTTCAATTCCTGGTCTGGGAGGATCCCGCCTGCTGAGGGGCAATGAAGTCCCTGTGACAACTACTGAAATCCGTGCTCTAGAGCCCCTGCTCTGCAACAAGAGAAGCCACAGCAACGAGAAGTCAACATATCGGAACTAGAGTAGCCTTGCTTGCCACAACTTGAGAAAGCCCGCACAACAATGAAGAGCCAGCACACACAAAAATAAATAAAATTTTAAAATTATTTAAAATATATATATAACATAAAATTGAGAAGCCTAAAAATGATACTACAAATATGCTTGTAATCTGGACCTTTGAGTTGGATTCATTAGATTAAAACTATCTCTCATCCAGCATACAAAGATGACTCTAGATCCTCGAAACAATGGTGTCAAAAAATAACAATAAATACTGATGCTTACAGTCAACTACATTTTCACTATGGATGGTCTTTTTTTTTTTTTGGCTATACCATGAAGTTTGTGGGATTTTATTTCCCTGAGCCCCTGCTCAGTGAAAGCATGGAGTCCTATCCACTAGACTGTCAGGGAATTCCCCACTGTGGGTTATATTTACTTGCATACTTGGAATCTTCTTTGTCATTTAAAAACAATATTATATTTCACCTCAAACATCAAATTATATTTTTAAAAATTTAACACATTATAAAATTTCAAACTACACTTTACCCCAAAAACAAATATTTTATTTTATTCTACTTTGCTGTGCAGCATGTGAGATCTTAGTTCCCTGACCAAGGTTCAAACCTGTGTCCCTGAAGCGCAAGCATAGTCTTAACCACTGAACTGTCAAGGAAGTTCCCCCAGTTTTTTATTTTTAAATTAATATAAAGAATAATGTCTTACTTAAACAGAAAAATAAAAGTAAATGTACAAGTATATTTGCTAAATTGGGGAAAGCAAAAAAATATAATACAAGTAAATAGTAAGAAAATATAAATCTTAAAGATTATATTTTGAAAGAAAAAATATTTTAACACCAGTCTTTTAAAAAATCACTGCTATAACATCTACTATACAAAAATGAAATCATCTAAAAAACCTTTAGGGAAAGTTGGCAAGACTGCATAATGAGAGAACTTTCAGGTCCACAAAAATGATTTAGGAGATGATTATTCAAAGCGGGGATCAGCAGGCTATAGTTCTGGTAAATTCTTTATTCTTTTGGTAAATAAAGTTTTACTAAAACTTATATACTCCATTTGTCTATATATTGTTGATCTATAACTGGTTTTCCATGACAACGACACAGTTGAGACAGAGATGGTGTTAGCCCACAAAGCCAAAACTGTTTACTTTCTGACTCTATACATAAAACTATGCTTCTATGGTTTCATTGCAACAAGTAGATTTAGAAAGACTCAGACACCTACTTGGGCCAGGCATTATACTATGTGGTGGAGATATAACAGTGAACAAAAATATAGTCTCTGTCCACAAAGAGCTTGCAGTCTGTTGGAGGGAAAAGTATTCTAATTATCATACACAAAAATATGTAATAAACAGTAAACAAAGCAGTAGTCTCCAACCCCTGGGTCATGGATCAGGACCAGTCCATGGCCTGTGAGGTACCAGGCCACAGAGCAGGAGATGAGCGGCAAACAAGGGAAGCTTCTTCTGTCTTTACAGCCAATGCTCTCATTACTGCCTGAGCTCCACCTCCTGTCAGATCAGCAGCAGCATTTGGATATAGATAGCACGGTCCTTATGAGAATCTAATGCCTGATGATCTGAGGTGGAGCTGATGCAGTGTTAATCAACAAACGTAGTATACCTGAATCATCCTGAAAGCATCCCCCAACTCTGACTCATGGACACACTGTCTTTCATAAAACCCATCCCTGGTGCAAAAAAAGGTTGGGAACCACTGTTATTAACACAAAGGGAAAAAAAAATAGAAAAAGATTAGAACTAGGGACCTCCCACCAGGGGGGTGAAGTGAGAGTTGTGAGGGAAGTGAATTAGGCTCCTTTTTCAAAAGGAGATGAAGAGTATTTCAAGTATCTCAGGCAAAGGGAATGGGATATATGCGAAGAGGCATGCATGACATGACAAATAGATTCAAGGGATTAGATCTGATAGAGTGCCTCAAGAACTACAGAGGGAGGTTCATGACACTGTACAAGAGGCAGTGATCAGCACCATCTCCAAGAAAAAGAAATGCAAAAAGGCAAAATGGCTGTCGGAAGAGGTCTTACAAATAGTTGTGAAAAGAACAGAAGCAAAAGGCAAAGGAGAAAAGGAAAGATATACCCATTTGAATGCAGAGTTCCAAATAGCAAGGAGAGATAAGAAAGCCTTTCTCAGTGATCAACGCAAAGAAACAGAGGAAAACAACAGAATGGGAAAGATTAGAGATCTCTTCAAGAAAATTAAGAGATACCAAGGGAACATTTCATGCAAATACTCAATAAAAGACAGAAATGGTATGGACTAACAGAAGCAGAAGATATTAAGAAGAGGTGGCAAGAATACACAGAAGAACTATACCAAAAAGATCTTCATGACCCAGATAATCATGATGGTATGATCACCCACGTAGAGCCAGACATCCTGGAGTGTGAAGTCAAGTGGGCCTTAGGAAGCATCACTACGAACAAAGCTAGTAGAGAAGATGGAATTCCAGTGGAGCTATTTCAAATCCTGAAAGATGATGCTGTGAAAGTGCTGCACTCAATATGCCAGCAAATTTGGAAAACTCAGTAGTGGCCCCAGGACTAGCAAAGGTCAGTTTTCATTCCAATCCCAAAGAATGCTCAAACTACCACACAATTGCCCCCATCTCACACACTAGTAAAGTAATGCTCAAAATTCTCCAAGTCAGGCTTCAACAGTACGTAAACCATGAACTTCCAGATGTTCAAGCTGGATTTTGAAAAGGAAGAGGAACCAGAGATCAAATTGCCGACACCTGTTGGATCATTGAAAAAGCAGAATTCCAGAAAAGCATCTACTTCTGCTTTATTGACTATGACAAAGCCTTTGACTGGGTGGATCACAACAAACTGTGGAAAATTTTGAAAGAGATGGGAATACCAGACCACCTGATCTGCCTCTTGAGAAATCTGTATGCAGGTCAAGAAGCAACAGTTAGAACCAGACATGGAACAACAGACTGGTTCCAAATTGGGAAAGGAGTACATCAAGGCTGTATATTGTCAGCCAGCTTATTCAACTTCTATGCAGAGTACATCATGCGAAATGCCAGGCTGGATGAACCACAAGCTGGAATCAAGATTGCCAGGAGAAATATCAATAACCTCAGATATGTAGATGACACCACACTATGGCAGAAAGCAATGAAATAAAAGAGCCTCCTGATGAAAGTAAAAGAGGAGAGTGAAAAAGTTGGCTTAAAACTCAACATTCAGAAAACTAAGATCATGGCATCTTGTCCCACCACCTCATGGCAAATAGATGGAGGAACAATGGAAACAATGACAGACTTAATTTGGGGGGCTCCAAAATCACTGCAGAGGGTGACTACAGCNTATGCAGGTCAGGAAGCAACAGTTAGAACTGGACATGGAACAACAGACTGGTTCCAAATAGGAAAAGGAGTATGTCAAGGCTGTATATTGTCACCCTGCTTATTTAACTTCTATGCAGAGTACATCATGAGAAACGCTGGACTGGAAGAAGCACAAGCTGGAATCAAGATTGCCAGGAGAAATATCAATAACCTCAGATATGTAGATGACACCACACTATGGCAGAAAGCAATGAAATAAAAGAGCCTCCTGATGAAAGTAAAAGAGGAGAGTGAAAAAGTTGGCTTAAAACTCAACATTCAGAAAACTAAGATCATGGCATCTTGTCCCACCACCGCATGGCAAATAGATGGAGGAACAATGGAAACAATGACAGACTTAATTTGGGGGGCTCCAAAATCACTGCAGAGGGTGACTACAGCCATGAAATTAAAAGATGCTTGCTCCTTGGAAGAAAGCACATTATAAAGCAGAGACCTTTATTTGCTGACAAAGGTCCATCTAGTCAAAGCTATAGTTTTTCCAGTAGTCATGTATGGATAAGAGAGTTGGACTATAAAGAAAGCTGAGCACTGAAGAATTGATGCTTTTGAACTGTGGTGTTGGAAAAGAATCTTGAGAGTCCCTTGGACTGCAAGGAGATTCAACCAGTCAATCCTAAAGGAAATCAAACCTGAATATTCATTGGAAGGAACTGATGCTGAAGCTGAAACTCCAATACTTTGGTCACCTGATATGAAGAACTGACTCATCTGAAAAGACCCTGATGCTGGGCAAGATTCAAGGAAGGAGGAGAAGGGGACGACAGAGGATGAGATGGTTGGATGGCATTACCAACTCGATGGATATCAATTTGAGTAAGCTCCAGGAGTTGGTGATGGAGAGGGAAGCCTGCTGTGTTGCAGTCCGTAGGGTTGCAGGGTCGGACATGACTGAGTGAGCAAACTGAACTTGATACATGGCTTGTTTGAAGAAGCAGAAGGAGGTTGGCATGACTAGACAGCATTAAACCTGCAGGAGGAGGCTGAAGTTGTGTGACAAGCAAGAGGTTAGACCACACAGAGGTTTATTGGGAGTAGTAAGAAGATAACATAGGCCAGTTTGTCTCAGCTTCTCCATGTCAGACAATCCTGCAAAAACCTCAACGGACAAAAGCTGTCTCACTCATCTTCAGTTCCATGGGAAGAGACAACAGATGTTTAAAGTTTGAAATACACAGCTGATCGGACTATGGAGTGTCCTCTTTTTAGGTTATCTACAGCAACCATTTTAAGAGATACTAATTTTCTCTCACAATTCCATAAAAATAGCCTGGAGAACCTATGCCAATTCAGCTACTAAGTATATTATCTAAATCATTAACCCTCTCCATCTGTCAAATCAGATATCAAACTAGGTGTTAGGAGGTCTCTTATAGCTTTGCTTCTTGCTTAAACTTCTTTGTTTCTATGTCTTATTTAAATTTACTTTCACTAAGCGCAGGCGGCTGCGAGCCCCCGGCTCGCTAAGCGCGGCCCAGACGAGCCACCCCACGTCCAAGAGACACCGGCCGAGAGTCCCAGGCAGTGACGGCACAGGGACGGCTGGGAGGAGCCACCCCACTTCCCACTCAGCGCGGCCGAGAGGAGCTACCCCACGTCGGAGGACAGAGACAGCGGCTGAGAGCCCCGGGCTGTGGCGGCGCAGGAACAGCTGAGAGGAACCACCCCACTTCCAAGGTCAGGGGCAGCGGCAGAGAGTGCCAGGCTGGGACAGCGTGGGAACAGCTGAGAGGAGCCACACCGTGTCCGAGGTCAGGGTCGGGGGC
>SJYA01002112.1:250179-302879 GCA_006410615.1 Neotragus moschatus | reverse complement strand
GGAATCAAGATTGCTGGGAGAAATATCAATAACCTCAGATATGCAGATGACACCACCCTTATGGCAGAAAGTGAAGAGGAACTAAAAAGCCTCTTGATGAAAGTGAAAGAGGAGAAGGAAAAAGTTGGCTTACAGCTGAACATTCAGAAAACGAAGATCATGGGCATCTGGTCCAATCACTACATGGGAAATAGATGGGGAAACATTGGAAACAGTGTCAGACTTTATTTCTGGGGGCTCCATAATCACTGCAGATGGTGACTGTAGCCATGAAATCAAAAGATGCTTACTTTGGGAAGAAAATTTATGACCAACTTAGATGGCATATTGAAAAGCAGAGACATTACTTTGCCAACAAAGATCCGTCTAGTCAAGGCTATAGTTTTTCCTGTTGTCATGTATGGATGTGAGAGTTGGACTGTGAAGAAGGCTGAGCGCTGAAGAATTGATTCTTTTGAACTGTGATGTTGGAGAAGACGCTTGAGAGTCTCTTGGACTGCAAGGAGATCCAACCAGTCCATTCTGAAGGAGATCAGCCCTGGGATTTCTTTGGAAGGAATGATGTTAAAGCTGAAACTCCAGTACTTTGGCCACCTCATGTGAAGAGTTGACTCATTGGAAAAGTTTCCTCTGATGCTTGGAGCGGTTGGGAGCAGGAGAAGGGGACGACAGAGGATGAGATGGCTGGATGGCATCACTAACTTGATGGATGTGAGTCTGAGTGAACCCCAGGAGTTGGTGATGGACAGGGAGGCCTGGCGTGCTGTGATTCATGGGGTCACCAAGAGTCGGACATGAGTAAGCGACTGAACTGAACTTAACTGATTTGTGTTATTTTCTTACCATATTTGTTTACTTATTTTTTGGATACAATCTGCACTCTTGACAGACTGAAGAATAAACAAAAAGCAAAACGATGAACAAAAAATGTTTGTCGTATAATGAGGCCCAGACTAAATTAATTTAAAGCAGAGATTGTGTGTGCATGCACATGTGTGTGTTTTCTATGCATGCCCACAATTGCCTATGCATTTCTCATGCATCTATATCCTCTCTCACATTAGCACATTCTTAGAAGGCATACATTTACAACCTTTAGGGTACCTTGTATTATACTTCTTCCTCAGGCCACATCTGTCTAGAACAGAACTACAACAGGTTTTCTTTCACTTTCAAGAGTAGAAATGGACCTCTGAGAAGCTGACAGTGAAATTACGTTAAACATGAAAACTAAATGGACATATTAGAGTGAGGACTGGTATAGATTACATGACATGCAAGCCAGATAAGATGGGGATTTTGAAACCATAAGTAAGATTCGAAACTGTGAGTAGGATTTGAAATCGTGAGGATTAGGAAGAAATTCCAAGGTACAAAGTCCAGCTTTGGTAAAGGCCATGGAACTCCTTAACAGCAATGATCAGAAAATATAATCACTCGGAAATTTTTATTGCATGCTATTTTATTGTAGGAAATAACATAGAAACCCATAACTGATGGGAAATACTTCGGAATATCATAGTCCCCAAAATTATACACAGCAGTGACTAACTATATGAAAACACAGATTAAAATATTTTGATGAAAAGCTCTTTTGGAACCCCTAGAACAATAGCAATGACAGAAAATTTAACTTGTGCAAATGAGTAGTGATTCTTTTGAGTGTGGATGAATTCTTTACTACTTTAAAAAGACTTATTCAGAAAATAATGAAACTAGACCACAGCTTTTGAAGAAGGCAGTGACACCCCACTCCAATATTTTTGCCTGGAAAATCCCATGGATGGAGGAGCCTGGTGGGCTGCAATCCATGGGATCGCTAAGAGTCGGGTACGACTGAGCGACTTCACTTTCACTTTTCACTTTGATGCATTGGAGAAGGAAATGGCAACCCACTCCAGTGTTCTTGCCTGGAGAATTCCAGAGATGGGGGAGCCTGATGGGCTGCCCGTCTATGGGGTCACACAGAGTCGAACACGACTGAAGCGACTTAGCAGCAGCAGACTACAGTTTTATACCGTACACAACAATTAATCCCTAATGCATTGAAGTGTTGAATGTAAGACCTAACACTATAAAACTCCTAGAAGAAAACGAAGGTGGTAAACCNCCTGATGGGCTGCCCGTCTATGGGGTCACACAGAGTCGAACACGACTGAAGCGACTTAGCAGCAGCAGACTACAGTTTTATACCGTACACAACAATTAATCCCTAATGCATTGAAGTGTTGAATGTAAGACCTAACACTATAAAACTCCTAGAAGAAAACGAAGGTGGTAAACCACTTGACATCAGTCTCAGTGATGAAGTTTTGAATCTGGCTCCAAAAGCAAAGATGACAAAAACAAAAATAAACAAGTTAGACTACATCAAACTAAAAAGCTATACAGCAAACAGAACTATCAACAAATGAAACAAATGAAAAGACAATCTACTGAGTGGGAAAAACATTTGCAAGTTATATATCTGTTATATATCCAAAATATATAAAGAACTCATAAAACTGAACAACAAACTGATAGAATTCATACAAACTCATACAACTGAACAACAAAGCAAACATTTGATGAAAAATGGGCTGAGGCTCTGAAGAGACATTTTTCTAAAGAAGACATATGGGTGACCAACAGACACATGTAAGTATGTTCTCCATCAATAGAGAAATGCATATAAAAACCACAATGAAATATCTCATACCTGTTAGAAGGGCTATTATCAAAAGATAATAACAAATATTAGCAAGGATGTTGGAAAAGGGGACACGTGCACTGTTGGTGGGAATGTAAATTGGTGCAACCACTATGGAAAACAGTATGGAGATTCTTCAAAATATTAAAAATAGAATTATCATATGACCCAGCAATTCCACTTCTGGATATTTATCTGAAGATAACTAAAACACTAATTTAAAAATATATATGCACACCTATGTTCATTGCAGTATTACTTACAATAACCAAGATAAAGAAAGAACCAAAGTGTCCATAAATGGATGGATGAAGAACTTGTCCTATATACCTACATTTGTATATATCTCATATATTCACATATATATGAAAAGCCATAGAAAGAATGAAATCATGCCATTTACAACAGCATGGGTGTACCTTGGGGGAATTACACTAAGTGAAATAAGTCAGACAGAGAAAGACAAACACTGGATGGATAATCTCACTTATATGTGGAATCTAAAATAACAAATCAAAACAAAATCAAAATCACAGATACAGAGAACAAAATCAGGGACTTTGGATGATGCTATCAGTGAGCACAGATTCAAGGAGTGTCATGCAAAGATCTGGTTGATTTAATGATTCACTCTCTTAGTGTTTAGAGGATTGAGAACTACTTGGATACATCAGGGTGATCCCTGTATGTTCTGGATGGCCACACTGCCATGACATGTGCTCTCCTAGAGGGAGTTTGGGGTATTTTTCTGTGGAAGCTGTGACAGACTTTTTTTCCCTTGGGTTCCAAAATCACCGCAGACAGTGACAGCAGCCATGAAATTAAAAGACGCTTGCTCTTTGGAAGAAAAAGCTATAACAAACCTAGATAGCATATTAAAAAACAGGGACATTACTTTTACAACAAAGGTCCGTATAGTCAAAACTATAGTTTTTTCAGTAGTCATGTATGGATGTGACAGTTGGACCATAAAAAATGTTGAGTGCTGAAGAATTGATGCTTTCACACTGTGGTGTTGGAGAAGACTCTTGAGAGTCCCTTGGACAGCAAGGAGATCCAACCAGCCCATCCTAAGNCGTATAGTCAAAACTATAGTTTTTTCAGTAGTCATGTATGGATGTGACAGTTGGACCATAAAAAATGTTGAGTGCTGAAGAATTGATGCTTTCACACTGTGGTGTTGGAGAAGACTCTTGAGAGTCCCTTGGACAGCAAGGAGATCCAACCAGCCCATCCTAAGGAAATCAGTACTGAATATTCATTGGAAGGACTTATGCTGAAACTCTAGTACTTTGACTACCTGATACAAAGAAACGACTCATTAGAAAAGACCCTGATGCTGGGAAAGATTGTGGACAGGAGGAGAAGGGGGTGACAGAGGATGGAATGGTTGGATGGCATCACATATTCAATGGACATGAGTCTGAGCAAGCTGGGAAACAGTGAAGGACAGGGAAATCTGCTGTGCTTCAGTTCATGGGATTACAAAGAGTTGGAACATAACTTAGCAAGTGAACAAGTGGGTGGATGGAGGTTGTATTGTCAGTTGTATTCATTGTATTCACCACCATAATTGCTTTGTAATTGATAATATCTGTTTACCAAAAATTATTGAGTAACTATTGTGTTCTAGGCATATTCTAGAGGCTAGCTAATGATAAATCAGAGATAGGAAAGGCAATAGAAATCTACCACTAATAAAAACAATAAATTTTTCCATTCAAGAATGGAAGTTCAGGTAAACTACAGAAGTAGTGAAATTGTTATTTTGCTGTGGATAAGGCAGAGAGAGGAGCAGCCAGTCTTCCCAGAGGGGTGAGTGGTGAGCACTCTGTGACTGGGAGCCCATCAAGAGAAGGAAGGGAAGACTCCAGGCAGTGAAGCAGCAAGTATGAGGTGGTAAAATAGCATGTGATGTGCCAGAAAGTAGTTCAGAGTTAGCAAAATGTGTTGGTATGTCTGGGATGAGAGCAGGACTGATGACTGGAAAGGAAGAAGATGAGGGTGAGATTAGGCAAGGAGTGTGCTCGGAGGACCTAGCATGATGGGCCAAAGGGCTCAAGCATTGTTCTCTAGTCTGAGTGGTGGGAAATTTTTGCAATATTTAAGCAGAAGAGTGGGTGGTCACAGTAGAGGTTACTATATCTCTGAGGTAGATTGGATCCACTTGTCAAAATACTAGCAACAGGAAGGTAGATTGGTAGGTGAAGACACTAGTCTTAAAATTAGAGTGGAAAACTACAGCCCTTGGGCCCAAACTGACTTACTACCTCTTTTTACTTGGCTCAAGAGATAAGACAGGTTTTCATAAATGAACATTTTCAATCAACTTGATAGGGAACACTAACCTTGAACTCCAATTAAGCAAAATTCATCTCCCTGAAAAAAATTCTAACTCAGCGCAAGCGGCTGCGACGGCCGGGCNAAATAAAAGAGATGTTTGGAGGCTCTCCAGAAACAAGATATTCTAACTTTCCAGTTTATGTGACTACATATTGCTTCCTGTTTTACTATTATTAAAAACATCATAATTTCCTGATTATTTGCTTTACATAGTTACCATTACAAAGCTTATAAGAATTTTGTGTCAACTTTAAAAGAAAAAGCAGAGAAGCAATCAAATTCACAAGAGATCTTGAAAACAAAGCTGAAACAACTCTCTTGATGTTTGAGTCATCGACCCTTATGGGACCAAATCGGACTGCAACAGCTGTGGATCATTATTTAAAATCAAGAATTCAATCTGATTGTGATAGCAAATTTTTTTTAAGTTGATGGATCAGAGGAACAGAAAATAAATGAAGCAGGAATTTTCATCTGCTAGAATAAACCAACACATTACCCTGTATTTTAAGGCACGAGGGATGACACACAGGTATTCTACTCAAATCAGAGTACCAACCGTTTTCCTTCACTATGAGCACTTCAAATAAGCTCTTCTCTATACACCTGGGAAAGGATTCATCTTTTAAAGACTTATCTTAGAGGCCTTCCCTTAAGGAGAGATGATTCTCAAAGCAAGCAGAGTTGACAATCCGCCCCTCAGAGTGCTTCCAAGAAGCCTGACATAATACCACACTAGCACTTAAGATTTTCAGGTTTTTGTTGACCTGAGTCTCTATTACTATTCTCTGAGGACAACCAGTATGTTTTGATCAACATACTCAATGTTTATTTGTTAGATAAACTGAAACTTCCTAATTGCTTCAAAGATAGTTTAACAGGATTGAACCACAGAATATCAACGTTAGAAAGAATCTAATCCAACTGCCATTTTGGGAGTCCCTGTGTGGTCTGGTGGTAAGGACGTAGTGCTTTTACTGCTGTGGGCCTGGGTTCAATCCCGAGAACTAAGATCCCACAAGCTGCATGATGTGGCCAAAAAGAAATAGCAAAACAAAACAAAAATCCAACTCGTTCTTTTAACTAAAATAGAGCAAGGGCGACTCCCTGGTGGTGCAGTGGATAAGAAACCACATGTCAACGGATGGAACACGGGTTCCCGAGAGCCAAAACTACTGAGCCTGTGTGCCACAGCTACTGAAGCCCGCATGCCTGTGCTCCCTAACAAGAGAAGCCACTGCAGTGAGAAGCCTCTGCAGTGAGAAGCCTGTCCACTGCAATGAGGAATAGCCTCACTTGCTGCAACTAGAGAAAGCCCTGTAGCGATGAAGACCAGCACAGCCAAAAATTAATTAAAAAAAAAAGTTTTAAAAAATAGAGCAAGGAGAGGGTAAGTTCTGAAAAGTCAGATTAAATTCCTATTAAATATGCTGTGGTCAAATCAAGTTATGTTCTCTCCAAAAATTTTTATGGGAAAGCTACTGTTTTGAAATGGCAAAAACTTTTCATAATTTCAAGACTTTGCTAATAACTATGAAAAACTACTAGCCTAGAATTGGTTTCCCCAAACATTTTGACCATTTTTGCTACCCCTGCCTTGTCCCAGATAAGGTATCATTTATCCCAGGGGTGAATACCTAGCAACAAGGTGCAAGAGTTGTCAAGTTACTACAATCTACAGCTCTATCTTTCAGAAGACTTTATGTGAATGACAAAACTCAATGTCCAAATTCTTGTCAGGTTTTTTAAAGTTGGGTATTTACTGAATCCTATTTTATAAATTTAAAAACATACAATGTTAGTGTCATTGATGTGCCTAAGATCAAACAAAGCCAGTGCTCTATCTCCTGCTGGCCTCAGGCTCTCAGAATATCTGAATTAAATAGGCTGAAAAAAGCCATTTAAGTAAACCCATCTGCAGAAATGTGCTATACTTGGGCCACTCCTTTAGAATGGTGGAGGTGAGGGGAACCCAATGTAAGAGTTCTAATGAGGTATATAGCATGCTGCTGCTGCTGCTGAGTTGCTAAGTTGAGTTCAACACTGCCATCCCATGGACTGTAGTCCACCAGGCTCCTTTGTCTGTGGGATTTCCCAGGCAAGAATACTAGGGCAGGTTGCCATTTCCTTCTCCAGAGGATCTTCCCAACCTAGGGGTCAAACCCGAGTCTCTTGCCAGACAGGTGAATTCTTTACCACTGCACTATCTGGGAAGTCCAAGGCATAGCATACTTACCATAAAATTTACCTGTTTTAAATGTATAATTCAATGAGTTTTAGTAAATTTATAGAGCTGTATAACCATCACCACAATCTCATTTTAGAACATTTCAATTGCTCCCCAGAGATCCTTTAAGGTCCTTTACATGAAATCCCATTTATACCCACAGTTCTAGGAAACCACTAATCTGCTTAGTCTGTCCCCATAAATTAACATTCCTGGACATTTCAAACAAATGGAATCATAATATGTTGTCTTTTGTATCTGACTACCATAATTCAAGTACAATGCTTCTGAGGTTCATCCAAGTATCAATATTCATTCCTTTTTACTGCAGAGTAGTATTCTATTGGTGGATGTACACATTCTTTATATTTATTAGCTGACAGATATTTGGACTATTTCCAGCTTTTGGTTGTTGAGTAATGCTGCCGGGAACAAACCAGGACAAGTTTTAGAATGGTTGCTTTTAACAATTCTGCCCAGTTTTAACAGCAAAAATCTGAGAGGAAGGAATTTGCCAAGCCCCTTATTCCACCATTCAGAAAGTTTCACCCTAAACAAGTTCTTTTAAATATATAATGGTAATTTCTCTTGATTATTTTGAGGCAATTATGTTCTTACAAGAAGTTTGCTTGATTTTGATGTCATGTTTAATGTGGGAGACCTGGGCTCAAGTTGTGGGTTGGTAAGATCCTCCAGAGAAGGGAAAAGCTACCCACCCCAATATTCTGGCCTGGAGAATTCCATGGATTGTACATGGAATCACTCTGTGACTGTAGAGTCCATTGAGTCACAAAGATTCGGACACAACTGACTGACTTTCACTTCACTTAGAAAGATTTTAAAAAATACGTCTATATATTCTTCAGGTACTCAAATTTGAGGCTGAAAAGCCTAAAATATGAGTTTTATTAGTATTAAGACAAGTACCTATTGCTGAAGCCTGTATTATGCTTTAGTCATGTCTGACTCTTTGCAACCCTATGGACTATAGGGTTCCTTTGGCTCTTCTGTCCCTGGGATTCTCCAGGAAAGAATACTGGAGTGGGCTGCCATTCACTCCTCCAGGGGATCTTCCAACCCAGGGACTGAACCTGTATCTCTATGTTTCCTACACTGGCAGGTGGGTTCTTTACAACTACCATCACCAGGGAAGCCCCTATTATTACCTAGAGGAAACTAATGTCCAAAAACCACACAAGCAGTTAAAGAGATATAAATTCCAAGTTCTCAAGGTAAAAGGGAACATAAGGTACAGATTAAAACTCACAACTGGTCTAGCACTTATACACAACTGGAATAATACAAAGCTGCCACTTTCCTTATGATTTCCCACTTGATACACTGGGATTTTCTTTTTACCCTTCAGGAAAGTGCTTTTGGTTTTATACCAAAAGTTAGTCAGAAAATAGTCACTTCAGAGAAATTTTTTACAATTAGTTCTGTTCAAATTCTTTCGTTCAAATGTGGGAGTGACCATAACAGATTTTTATATACACCTAAGTTGAATTTCTGCCAGGTAGCCTTTTTTATTTTCTATCTTTTGATAACTTAGGAAGCATGAAACATAAGCAAACTTAAATCATTCAGTATTTCAAGCACACAATCAATATTTAGTTGGAGACACAAAACACTAAGGTTAATGATAGCTTTCTACTTTGATAAAGTACAGAATCTACAGATAAATATATAATTCATACATTCTGTTGGAAAACCTTACAAATTCTTCAGTTCATCCCATTTTTCTCTTGCATTTTCATAAAAAATTTTACTTTTATCGCATTCCCTGAAAACTCTCTTAATAAGTCCTGGTATTTCATATCTTTAACAAATTCTAGCTCTGAAATGAAACTAAAGAGAAATAATGTAAACTTATTTTCCTCTGGTATTACAAGTGGTAAACTTCTAATTGCAAAGAAAATACAGCAATGAGCTAGATTTCTAGAGTAAATCATCAGAAATGCAAAATTCATATCAACTGAAAATTCCTTTTCCTTTAGCATATGGCTATTTCTTCTAAAGTTTTAAGTAAAAAACCATCAAGATATAAATGTTCTATTATGGAATCACTGGAAATATTCAGGAAAAAGAAAAAGCGTCAGCCACTAACAGACAAGATATATTAGCCGTCTTATTAGAGTTTTATGTATAAGTAAATACCCCCTCCCTCAGATAAACAACTTAAGTGATAGAAAATTTGGTATTATTATTTCCCAATTATTATTAAGTGTTTACCACACGGTAGGCTTACAGAGAAGACACAGGCCTTTGTAGGACATTTAACAAAACATCCTCCTACAGTAATACTTTCATTATTTCATTTGGCACATGGCAGATTATGTTAACAGATTTATTTATTGACTAAGTCCAATCATATTTCCTCAGTTGGCATCAATATGATATCTACTATTTACGTTTGCTTCAACACTGGATATTTGTTCAAAAGTCTTCCATATGTGATTTCTACCACAGAATTTTGGGTTTCAATGAAATTTAAGATTTTTTATGGTAGATTACAAAAAGATAAACAATCTTCAGTTCAGTCGCTCAGTCATGTCCGACTCTTTGCGACCCCATGAATCGCAGCTCACCAGGCATCCCTGTCCATTACCAACTCCCGGAGTTCACTCAGACTCATGCCCATCGAGTCAGTGATGCCATCCAGTCATCTCATCCTCATAAATAATCTTAATGAGAGCTAACATAATCTGGTCTGTGAGTCCACTTGATAAGCCAAAGAAATTGCTTTTTATTGCAAGGAAATGAAACATTCTGTAATTAAGAGTTCCATAGCAATGATTTAAGACCCAAAGTGACCTAACAGTATTTTTCAAAAACTGGTCATATCAGCTTTCCTGGCACATGCATGCACATGACTTTTTAAATATTTTACAGTTTTCCTTTCATTCAAAACATAACTCAAGATAGCATTCTCTTTAACAAATACTGCTTCCCAAAGCTTAAATGCCTATAATTCAAAGATTCTGAATTACACATACTTAAGCCAAACAAAGGGAGAAGGCAATGGCACCCCACTCCAGTACTCTTGCCTGGAAAATCCCATGGATGGAGGAGCCTGGTGGGCTGCAGTCCATGGAATCGTGAAGAGTTGGACACGACTGAGCAACTTCACTTTCACTTTTGACTTTCACGCATTGGAGAAGGAAATGGCACCCCACTCCAGTGTTCTTGCCTTGAGAATCCCAGGGACGGGGGAGCCTGGTGGGCTGCCGTCTATGGGGTGGCACAGAGTTGGACACGACTGAAGCGACTTAGCAGCAGCAGCAGCAAGCCAAACAAAAAAATAAGGAAAATGTAGTCAACTTCATTTAGAGAAAGCAAACCACAAACTGAAAACTGCATGAAAGCAAGGATCACATGGCTACTTTGCTTCCTCTTCCATTCATTCATTCAACAAATATTTACTGAACATCTCCCATGTGCCTGACAATGTTCTAGGCAATGGAAACACATCAATACATAAAACAGACAAAAATCCCTGTCCCTTTGGAACTTATATTCTAGAAAGGGGAAACAGACAATAAAGTAAAATACATAGAAGGCAATAAGTTGGCAATGGGGAAGGGCATACAATTTAAAATAGGGTAGCCTGGTTGAGAACAGAAGTGAAGAAATGAACCACAGGACAGGTGAACAAAACGCAATCTAAGTAAAGGTCCCGACACAAGACAAGGACTAGAGCATTCAAAAGGAACTGCAAGATCTGCGGCTGGAGCTGGAAAAGCATCAATAGTAGGGTATGAGTCCAGAGACCAAGGGGGAGCAACACATGGGTGTAGAACACAGAAAGCTTGGAAGTCTCTATTTTTGGCCACACCACAGGGTGTGTGGGATCTTAGCTTCCCAAGCACAGATTGAACCCATGTCCCCTGGAGTAGATGCACTGAGTTGTAACCACTGGACTACCAGGGAAGTCCTTGAAAGTCTTTTTTAAAACTCTTGTTTTATTTTGAGTAAAATGGGAGTCATTAACAGGGGTCTAAGCAGAGAATTTATAAGATCTGACTAAACTGAATCACTCTGGCTGCCATGTTCAAAACCTATTGAGGGACAAGAATGGAAGCAGGGAAAACAACTAGCATGCAACTCTACTAAGCCAAGTCAGATGTGTTTGTGGTTTGGACCAGAACGGGAGGACTGAAGTTGTTATTTAGATTCTGCATATATTCTCAAGGTGAAGCAAACATGATCTCCTGAGTCAATGTGGGTAATGAAAATAAAAGTTACACAGAAAATTGAACGGTTTTTGTTTAAAAGCTAGGTAACAAAATAAAAAACAGACAAAGTGACTTCATAAAAAATTTAAAATTTTGTACATAATACACTATCCACAGAGTAAAAAGGCAACCCACAGCATGGGAGAATGCAGATTATATATGTGATAAGAGATTACTACCCAGATTAACATATAGGACTAACAACAACAACAACAAAACAAATGACCCAACTGAAAAATGGGCAAAGGACGTGAACTGACATTTCTCCAAAGAGGATATACTGTGGATGGGAATGTGAAATGGTACTGTGGAGAACAGTAAAGGTTCCTAAAAAATTAAAGAGAATTATCATTTGAGCCCACAATTAATTCCACTTTAGAGTATATACCCAAAAGAATTGAAAGCAGAGTCTTGAAAAGATACGTGTATCGTTATGTTTATAAAAGCATTATTCACGTTTTTAGAGAGTCCCTGAAGGAAAAACATCCCTTAAGAGAGCCTAAAGGCCAAATTGCATTAGATAAGAACCGGCCATGTTACATGAGATAAAAACCTGCTCTCAAGGGTTTAGCAAAAAACTTAATTTTTCTCTCAGTGCAAAGAGTCAGACATGAATGTGCAACTGAACTGAATGAAGCAGAAAATAGATGGGGTTTTTTTTTTTGAATTCTCTTGCTTTTTCTATGATCCAGCAGATGTTGGTGATACCTCAAAAAAGTGAAATAAAGCTAATCCAGCAATCCCACTTCAGGTATAAACCCAAGAGAACTGAAAACATATGTCCTCACAAAAACTTGTACAGTAATATTCATAGTATCACTATTCATAACATGACAAAATGTAGAAACAACCTAAATGTCCATTATCTGATGAATGGATAAATAAAATGTGTTATATTCATGTGATTGAATATTATTCAGTCATAAAAAGGAATAAAAAAAAAAGCATTATTCACAATAGCTAAAAAACAGAAGCAATCCAAATGTCCATTGATGAATGGATAAGCAAAATGTGGTTATATCCATGCAATGGAATATGATTCAGCCTTTAAAAGGAAGAAAATTCCATGTTTATATGTTACAACATGGAAAAACCTTAAGGACTTTATGCTAAGAGAAAGAACTCACAAAAAGACAAACACTATGCATTTCACTTATATGGGGTACTTAACAGTAGTAAAAATTAGAGACAAAAAGTATACTTGTAGTTGCCAGGAGTTAGGGGATGGAGAGCATGGGAAGTTACTGCTTAAAAGGTATAGAGTTTCAGTTTATAAGATGAAAAGTGTTATGTGGCTGGATGGTGGTGACTGTAGTCCAACAATGTGAAAGTATTTAACACATAGAACTTAAAAATGCTTAAGATGGTGGGATGAGGGGGAGGGAGGGGATATATGTATACTTATAGCTGATTCATGTTGTTAAATAGCAGAAACTAACACATCATTGTAAAGCAATTATTGCTGCTGTTGTTTAGTCACCTAGCCTGTGACTCCATGGACTGCAGCATGCCAGGCTCCTCTGTCCTCTACTATCTTCCAGAGTTGGCTCAAATTCATGCCCATTGAGTTGGTGATGGTATATAACCATATCATCCTCTACTGCCCCCTTCTCCTTTTGCCTTCAATCTTTCCCAGCATCAGGGCCTCTTCCAATGAGTGAGCTCTTCACATTAAGTGGCCAAAGTACTGGAGCATCAGCTTCAGCAGCAGTCCATCCAATTAACATTCAGGACTGATTTTATTTAAGATTGACTGACTGGATCTCCATGCTGTCCAAGGGACTCTCAAGAGTTTTCTCCAGCACCATAATTCAAAAGTGTCGATTCTTCAGTGCCTAGCCTTCTTTGATACTCCAATTTAAAAACATGGTTAAGGTGGTAAATTTTATGTTAAATGTATATTAATACATATACTAAAAGTCAGGGATAACTCCAAGGTTTCTGATTAAAGGACAGGGAAGATGGAAGGAAGATGTGATTTGAGGACGAAGGTCAGAAGTTCAGATTTAGACATTTTTTAGTTTAAGACAGCTATAAGATACCCAAGCAAAGATGTCATAAAGAATCAAGAGTTCTGGGAAGGGATCTGGGCTCAAGATACGAATCTGGGAATTGTCACCATAGTATTTAAAGCCATGAGTTCATGAAGGGAATAAGTACAGATAAAGACATGAAATTCAAGGACTGAGCACTGGGTTCTAGGAGCCCATAAAGAGATCAGGAAGAAAAGAAGGAACCATCAAGGGAAACTGAGAGGAAATAGTCTCCCAGTGAGATAGGAGGAAACTAACAGTATGGTGGTACTCTAGAAACTAAACAAATAGTATGATCAATTGAGTCAATCTTCTAGTAAGATGAGAACTAAGAATTGACTACTAGATATCCTCAGACATGTACTCATCACAATAAATATGGTTTCAAGGAATATACAATACAAAATTATTATATTTAATTATTATTTCAACTTCTTTTTTACTTCTGAAAATCTTGTTGAAAATGCAAACTACATATGTACTAATGGAACATCAACTCTGTCAAATTAATAATTCTTTTTCAAAAAAAATTTTGTTTTCAACTTTCAGATTATCACAGTTAAAACTGGGAATTATCAGTGCTTTGACACCTGGTTACCATAACACTACCTGTCTTTTATTTGGTAACACTGGAAACATCCCAATGCTGAACAAAGAGAAAGAGCAGGGGGTGGGGTGGGGGGACCAGTATCTCGCCTGACACTTCCTTTTCTAGGCCTCCATTTTTTTCACCTAAAAAATGAATCTTTGTAGGTTTTTCCCTCTTAGGATGCCCTACTCCTCTGATCAAATTCCAAAATTCTTCAGGTTCAGCTCCTGTTACCTTCTCCTTAGAGACTTTTCAGGTTCTCAAGTCTCTTTCCAGGTTCTCCTCCTTCTCTGAACTCCAGTAATTACTTATCTCTATTATACATGGACAATTTATTTGGTCCCACATCACATACTGCCTTATGTGTTCCGTTTGCTAATTTATGTGTTTACCTTAAGGACCCATACTGACACTGTTTCCCCATCTATTTGCCATGAAGTGATGGGACCAGATGCCATGATCTTCGTTTTCTGAATGTTGAGCTTTAAGCCAACTTTTTCACTCTCCTCTTTCACTTTCATCAAGAGGCCTTTTAGTTCCTCTTCACTTTCTGCCATAAGGGTGGTATCATCTGCATATCTGAGGTTATTAATATTTCTCCTGGCAATCTTGATTCCGGCTTGTGTTTCTTCCAGTTCAGCGTTTCTCATGATGTACTCTGTATATAAGTTAAATAAGCAGGGTGACAATGTACAGCCTTGACGTACTCCTTTTCCTATTTGGAACCAGTCTGTTGTTCCATGTCCAGTTCTCACTGTTGCTTCCTGATCTACATATAGGTTTCTCAAGAGGCAGGTCAGGTGGTCTGGTATTCCCATCTCTCTCAGAATTTTCCACAGTTTATTGTGATCCACACAGTCAAAGGCTTTGGCATAGTCAATAAAGGAGAAATATGTTTTTCTGGAAGTCTCTTGCTTTTTCCATGATCCAGCGGATATTGGCAATTTGTTCTCTGGTTCCTCTGCCTTTTCTAAAACCAGCTTGAACATCTGGAAGTTCATGGTTCACGTATTGCTGAATTAACCATATAATCAACTAATCATTTTAGCACCTATGATACATCTGAACAAGGCACTTTGAGGAATACAAAGATGCTCAAAAAGAGTCCCAGTCCTTAAGTTCAGGAAGAAGTCAACTTAACAGGGATGTAAAGAACAGAGGGAAATGAGTAACTAAAGCAAACTTAATTGACCCTGAAAAATGAGGAAGAATTCAGAGGACCTGAAAACCTATAGGAGTACCCTGAGATGAGAGAACACTAACAACAGTACAGAATAGGACAATCAAGGAAGCAGTCAAGCAATCATTCACTCAGTGCTCACATTACTGCAAGCCTAAATATTTATGGACTACCCATACTGTGTTCCAGGCACACAGCTAGGATTACTCTGCTCTTTCAGTCCTCACAACACACTGTTAGGGCCTTCTTGTGTTAATTCTCTTCCAAGATGAGCACACAGTATACAAGGAAATGTGCCCAAGATTACATGGATAGTAAGCAGCAACGCAAGGATTCAAACCAAACCTCTCAATCTCAACTCTGATGCTCACCCCCCTCATCTACTATTTTAGGTGGGAAATAGACTAGAATAAGTCAGACTGGTGAATACAGATGTCAATCACTATCAGTAAGGGAACGATTTCAATGTGGAGGGATAAGTAAGTTTTAGGACTTCATGTAAGTGATACATATGGCCTTGAATAGAATGAAACCAGTGTTTCCTGAGGATAAGTTTTCATAGCCAAAAGCAAGATAGATGTTGAGATGAATTTCTGGTATTAGAGCAACCTGCTATTAAGTGATTTAAAAAAGAAAAAAAGATATATGATAATGGCTAGAAACCAAAAGGTAACAAGAGAATTCACAACAGACTCTGACAGTGACAACAGAAAATATTAGTAATAAGTAAAATAAATGATACTGAAGAGACAAAACTCTTTAGCTGCAGATGGTATAGACAAGCCAATGAAATCTACAAAAAAGCTATTATAGTAACTGAATTTATTTATTAAAGTTGTAGGATGCAAGATCAATATACAAAAATCAATTATTTCTGCATAGCAGCAATGAGCAATCAAAAGTGGAAATTTTAAAAAATGGTCTCAAAAATTGTAAAATACTCAATAAATGACAAAGATGTGCAAGACCTATACTTTGAAATTTCAAAACATTGCTAAGAAAAATTAACAAAGACCTAAATAAAAGAACCTAAATACTATGTTCATAGATAAGAAGATTCAATATTGTTAAGATGTCAATTCTCCTCCCTCCCCACCCAAAACTTCAATGTAGTCCCAAGCAAAATCCTAGCATGCCTTTTTGTTTGTTTGTGTATTTGTTTGTTTGCAGAAACTGACACATTGGTCCTAAAATTTATTTGGAAATGCAAAGGACCTAGAACAGCCAAAACAATTTTGAAAAAGAAAAATACATTTGGAGGACTACCACTACCTGATTTTAAATTATGGTAAATCAAATCCCATGGAAGAGGCATAAAGACAAGCATATCAGTAGAACAGAACAGAGGGACTTCCTTGGTCGATCCAGTGGTTAAGAATTTGCCTACACGGCAGGGGAACATGGGTTCCATCCCTGGCCCAGGAAGATTCCACATGCTGCAGAGCAACTAAAACTCTGGACCACAACTACTGAACCAGCACTCCAGAGCCCGAGAGCTGCAACTACTGAAGCCCACATGCCCTATGGCCTTGTGCTCTGCAACAAGAGAAGCCACCACAATGAGAAGCTCCTGCACTCTGTAACTAGAAGCAGCCCATGCACAGCAACAAAGACTCAGAGCAGCCATAAATAAATAGGCAGAGACCAGAAAAAGACCCACACATTCATGGACAATTGATCGCTGGGAGCATGGAGTCTTAGCTACTGGACCACCAGGGAAGTCCCTGGACAACTAATTTTTGACAAAAGTGTAAGGGCAAGCCAGCAGAGCAAGTTCAGCCTTTTCACAAAACTGCCACTGAAACTACACGTTCACTGCAAAATACTGACCTTTGATGTATACCTCACACCATATGAAAAACGAGCTAAAAAAGGATTAACAGACCCAGATGCAAAACCAAAAGTACACAACTGCTAGGAGAAAGCATAAAAGAAAATCTTTGCAATCTTGGGTTAGGCAAATATTTCTTAAATATGACAACAAAAGTATTGCCCAGTCCATAAAAGGAAAAAATTGACAACTGCACTTCCAATAATTTCTAAGCTTCTACTCTCCCCACCAAAAAATCACCAAGCAAACAAAGGGCTTCCCTGATGGCTCAGTTGTAGAGAATCTGTGTGCCAATGCACAAACTTGGGTTCAATCCCTGGGTCAGGAAGATCCCCAGGAATTTGGGGAAGGGAATGGCAACCCACTGCAGTCATCTTCCCTGGGAAATCCCATGGACAGAGAAGCCTGGAGGCCTACAGTCTATGGGGTTGTAAAGAGTTGAACACTGCTTAGCAACTAAATACCACTACCAAGAGAACAAAAAGACAAGCTACGGAGTGGGAGAAAGTATCTGCAAACCATATATCTGATAAAGGACTTACACCCAGCATAAATAACTCTCAAAACTCAATAAGAGGGGGGAGGGGTCAAGATTGGGAACTCATGTACACCTGAGACGGAAAAGAAAAAAAAAAAAAAACCTCAATAAGAAAATAACTCAATTTGTTAAAATGGGTAAAAGATTTAAACAGACATTTCACCATGGAAAAAATATGGATGGTAAATGTACATGAAAATATTTTGAAAAAAGTTTGGCAATTTCTAGAATAGTTATACAACTATCATATGATCCAGCCATGCCATTCCTATGTGTTTACAAAGCTAGCCTTACTTACTTACAATAGCCAAAAACTGGAAACAATTCAAACATCTACTAAGAGGTGGTTAAATAAACAAATGATATATCCATACAAGTGACTAGTACAACAATAAAAAGAAATAAACTACTGATACATACAACAATATATTAAGACAGTTATGCTGAATGAATGAAGCCAGACAAGGAAGAAAGGAAAAGGAGGGAGAGAGAGAATATACTCAGTATTATTTCATTTATATAAAATATAAATATATATGTAAAATTCTAGAAAATGCAAACTAATCTATAAGCAGATTTGCCTGGAAGGGGAGTTACTCTTCAACAAAGAGGCACAAGAAAACTTTTGATAGTGATTGATAGATATGTTCACTATCTTGACTGTGGTGATGGTTTCACACGTATAAACATAAGAAAACTCAAACTGTACACTTTAAACATGTATAGTTGATTCTATGTTCACTATACCTCCAATTCTTAAAAAGTAAAAGAACAAAACAAGGTATATATAAGAAAAAAAGTCTATAGGGTCGCAAAGAGTCGGACACGACAGCGACTGAACAGAACTGAAGGAAAAAAGCAATAAAAAGTTTTAAAGAGTCAGGAAGAAGCATTGTGTGTTCAGGAGGGAGTGAGCAGATCCCTGAGGATTCCATGCAGTTAGAAACAGCTGGATATGAGAAGACAGTGAAACAAGCCAAACATCTTCTGCAGGCAGAGAGTAACATGGATATGAAACACAAAGAGGAATCATTCCTTGAGAAACAACAGAAGACGGCGCACAAGGCAGAAGGTGCTGGGCTAGCTCAATACCTCATTAATCTGTAACACGCTATTTAAGGTTCATTCCCCGTGGCCTGTCAGCTTTCCAAAATGCAAAAGTCAGACTGCTCTCCTGGCTTATTTCACTGATAAATACAACTGAAACAAGAGATCCCGACAAAGTCCACATCCTCTCACAAGTCCTGTCCAGACAATCAACTTGGCTCAGCTTGCTTTGAATGGTATTTCTCAAAAAGAATCTAACATACCTTAAATAATTCATCTTAATATGCATTCAAGGAGACAGTTTAACAAAAAATATCTGAAATTGACTTATATTTCTAAATTGCTTAAAGCAGGAGGAAAAGCTCATCTAAAATATATCTTGTGTTAGAAATATAACAAAAATGTCATGTTCTGAACAGTCCAGTGAAAAGAACTAACAGACTGCTTACACTGCTATCTGGATCAGGAATCCAGTCCATACTCCCATGCCCCAACCTTCTACAGTAAATTCAAAATGCCACCTTCTCAATAAAGCTTTTCTAAGCCCTCTCCACAGTGTCCTCCCTTGACAGAATTAATTACACTTTTCTGCCCTCATAACTGTACTTATAAAACAACAGTACTTAGTTCCTTGAGCTGTTAGAGATTAAGTACTGCCCTACTCCTCAGTGTTCTATACAGAGTAGGTGCTAAAACAGAGAAAAGAGGAGTTTGATGGCTTACGGCTAAAGGTGACAAGACCTAAAGAGGCCTGGAAACCAAACCCAAGGCTCAGCAGAGTTCTTTCTGGTTTCCGTTCATTAAGGGTGGTAACTGCAGCTTACTGGGGCTGAGGGGAAAGGTATGTGAAGGTTCATTACACTATTCTGCCTACTCTATGTATATTCAAAATTCTGCACAATAAATTGTTAAAAAATAATAATAAAGAGTAAGTGAAGATAGGATCAAATCCTTTTTGCTCTTGCTTTCGTACCTTTGAACTTTCTTTTTTCCTTTAAATATGATCTTTGCCAGCCTCCTTCCTCTGTTGTCAACAGGTCCACTGGGTCATTAGCCATTTAACAAATGTTGGTTTGGAGGATAAAAGACAGACCCTTTGCACAGGCAGTGGAATTCCAAATGCTAGACTCTTGGCTCCACAATGTCTGATTCAGAAGAACTGCTGGGAGCTATTAGTTTAGCCTGCCCACCCAGGCATACGAAGACTCCTAGAGTTCCTTTTACACCACTCCCATATGCCTCTCATTTATGCCTACACAGTTTGTGTGCTTTCACTTAGCACAGGAACAGATCAGATCCAGTGTGACCACAGAAATTATTAGAAAGGTCCAAGGATGAGGAATCCAGAATGAAGCAGTTCAAATGTGGAACTGCAACAGATTGAAATTTTTTCCTAGTGGGGCAATAATCCAACGAAAATGTATTTTCGAAATCCCCAGACACAAGATCAGGAGGCTATACAATAACACTGTGTCTAGGTGGTATATGAGATATATGTTGGCCTAAATTAGAGCTTCTGTCATTCTGAGCCTTTGCTAACATTCTCCCTTAATGTGACTGCTTTCCTCTTTCTTGATACAAAGATAGTGGCAGTAATCTTATGCCTAGTTTTTTTCTTTTACTTTTTCTTAACTCATCACGAGAACAAAGTAAACAGGGGAGATAGGAAGATGTCCTACAGTAATAAAACTAGAGTTTCCAGAAGAATGGAAATTACTAAAAAGAACATGAATATAAGAGAAATGTTATAATGTGAAAATAACTAGGCCATGGGCACTGCAAGTCGGCAGTAGAGGGGGTGGGGGGGGGTAGATTGAAACATTTCCTCACACCAGTCAACTGGTGGCACCATGAGCCTAGATATGGATAATACCTTGGTATTGAATACAGGCTATTTAAGTTTGATTCTTGAGCAAATTCCTCAAGAGTGGACATGTTCAGGAAGACTGAACTTAGTTATATACAAAATGCTGGCAAAAAGGTATAAGAATCACTTAAGAAGCAATTTGTAAGTCATAAAGTCCTAATTCTACACCCAAGTATTGGGAGCAAAAATAAAACTTACACTTGCGTCAAAAGTTGATAAAGGCCTCATCTGGGAATCCTCTGACTCAAAGCAGAAGGAAAAGCAGCCAACTGAACAAATCAAGCCAATCAAAAAGCCTGGATTCCACTCATCATCTGCTCTTTGAAAGCTATCCTTCAAGACTTGATTCAGATGACATCTTCCACATGCAACTTTTACCAATTATCTCTTTTATTCCATTCATGTGTCCTCATCTGAACCTGTCTTACTCATTTACTTAAGTGCACAGGCCATACACCTCTCACAAGGTATCAAGTTTCTTAAGACCTGAAAAACTTGTCTTCTGAAGAACTCCTAGCTTTCTGCCTTTCATGAAAACTATGCTAAATATATTTTGTTTGCTTTTCAAAATCTGGACAACTCACAAATATCCCAAACTCAGGACAAAAATTTAAATAACCAGTAAACACACATTTATGTTCAAGCTGGTTTTAGAAAAGGCAGAGAAACCAGAGAACAAATTGCCAACATCCGCTGGATCATGGAAAAAGCAAGAGTTCCAGAAAAACATCTATTTCTGCTCTATTGACTATGTCAAAGCCTTTGACTGTCTGGATCACAATAAACTGGAAAATTCTGAAAGAGATGGGAATACCAGACCACCTGACCTGCCTCTTGAGAAACCTATATGTAGGTCAGGAAGCAACAGTGAGAACTGGACATGGAACAACAGATTGGTTCCAAATAGAAAAAGGAGTACGTCAAGGCTGTATATGGTCACCCTGCTTATTTAATTTATATGCAGAGTATATCATGAGAAATGCTGGGCTGGAAGAAGCACAAGCTGGAATCAAGACTGCCGGGAGAAATATTAACAACCTCAGATATGCAGATGACACCACCCTTATGGCAGAAAGTGAAGAGGAACTAAAAAGCCTCTTGATGAAAGTGAAAGAGGAGAGTGAAAAAGTTGGCTTAAAGCTCAACATTCAGAAAACGAAGATCATGGCATCCAGTCCCATCAGTTCATAGGAAATAGATGGGGAAACAGTGGAAACAGTGTCAGACTTTATTTTGGGGGGCTCCAAAATCACTGCAGATGGTGACTGCAGCCATGAAATTAAAAGATGCTTACTCTTTGGAAGAAAAGTTATGAGCAACCTAGAGAGCATATTAAAAAGCAGAGACATTACTTTGCCAACAAAGGTCTGTCTACTCAAGGCTATGGTTTTTCCACTGGTCACGTATGGATGTGAGAGTTGGACTGTGAAGAAGGCTGAAGAATTGATGCTTTTGATGCTTTTAAACTGTGGTGTTGGAGAAGACGCTTGAGAGTTCCAAGGACTGCAAGGAGATCCAAGCAGTCCATTCCGAAGGAGATCGGTCCTGGGTGTTCTTTGGAAGGAATGATGCTGGGGCTGAAGCTCCAGTACTTTGGCCACCTCATGAGAAGAGTTGACTCACTGGAAAAGACTCTGATGCTGGGAGGGATTGGGGGCAGGAGGAGAAAGGGACAACAGAGGATGAGATGGCTGGATGGCATCACTGACTCAATGGACGTGAGTCTGAGTGAACTCCAGGAGTTGGTGATGGACAGGGAGGCCTGGCGTGCTACGTGCGATTCATGGGGTCGCAGAGTCGGACATGACTGAGCGGCTGAACGGAACTGAAACACACACTTATAATAAAACATACAAAGTAAATGATCTATAACAACTGTAGGTAGGAGATAAAGGAGAACAATTTCAAAAGGCTCCTGGATTTAACAAACTTTACGAAATATACATACAAAGAGGTAGTGGCTCAACAAGGTCCTATATGTCTTGTAATAATAACACAGCTGAAGACTTGAACAAGAAAGCAGCTTACTACCAACGGATCCTACAAAATTAGGAAATGCTAGGGGTGATTACACACTCAGATAATGGCAAGTGTGGAAATCTGCCTTATTCAAGTGTGGAGTTGGGTACCATTCAAATACACACTTGTACTCACTTGGAGTATGTGGCTCTGTGGCCCAACTCTGACCCTAAATATTGCAATGCAAGCTAGATGAGCAAAATGGAGAACTTTCCAAGTCTTCCAACCACAAAGAAGCAGACTGGGCTAAATTCCTCTGAAAACCCGTACTGAAAACACAGTCCTCTTTCATATGGAAATATGGCTTTAAGAGATATACTTCCTAGATTACAATCAGTTTGAAATTTTTAATCAATAATCTATCAATATCCTGCAAAAAGCTAATTTATAACTCTGAATTTGGGTTGTTGACAATTTAAAATTTTCAGTTTTGATATAAATTTATTCATCAAATAGATTTTTTTTTAATTTTTAATTTTTTTCCATCTCAGGTGTACATGAGTCATCAAATAGATGTTTTGAGTTCATTAAAAAGTCATCTTTGGGAGTCCCACATGGCCTAGGGTTAGGGTTCGGCACTGTCACTGCGATGGCCTGGGTCTGATCCCTGGTTGGGGAACTGAGATCCTGCAAGCTGTGTCAGCATAACCAAATACATATATATTTTGTGTGTGTGTTAGTCGCTCAGTCGTGTCCAACTCTTTACGACCCCATGAACTGTAGCCTGCCAGGCTTCTCTGTCCACGGAATTCTCCATGCAAGAATCCCGGATATTCCCCCTCCCCAAAAAAAGCTATCTTTGGGGCAAAGACTGGAAATTTGTTCAAAGAAGATATATGAATGGACAATAAACACATGAAAGGATGCTCAACACTGTTAGCCATTAGGGAAATGCAAGTCAAAATGACAATGTGACACCACTTTCAACCCACTAGATGCCTATAATAAAGAAAAAGACAGATAATAACAAGTACTGGGGAGGATGTGGAGAAACTGGAATCCAAATATACTGCTAAAGGGAATGTAAAATAGTTGGCTACTCTTCCAGAGGGACCTGGCAGTTCCTCAAAAAGTTAAACACAGAATTACCATATAACCCAGTAATTTCACTCCTAGGTATATACCCAAAAGAACAGAGAATGTGTGTCCATATAAAAACTCATATACAAATGTTTATAGCAACTCAATTCTTATTAGCCAGAAAGTTGAAACAAGCCAAACTCCATCAACTGATAAACATTTAAGTAAAAATGAGGCACAGCATATACTCATTATTCACAGTAGTTGTGTTCTGTAAAGCTACTGCAAACACTGAATTGGCAAATACCAAACCACTGTTCCTAGGGAAATAAACACAGGGTTAGGTTCCTTCGAGTCTCTGGTCAAAACATTTCCATCAATGGATCAATATATAGCCTTGTTTTATGTGTTTCTATTTAAAGCCATCTGATTTAATATATTGCTGATTCACTAACACTGAATTCATTCCCAACAGCAATATAACTCATGCCTGAACAAAGCTTATTTGACATACATATATTTCCCTTAAGGCATATCACAGTCTTCTCTTCCTTAGGAACACTAGACGGCACTTCAGTGCTACACTTGGGGGCTATTTTAAACAGAAAAATTACCAACAGCAGAAAAATGCGCCACTAAATAGACCACAAAAAGAACTTGTTTGGGGAGAAAAAAAAAAAAACTTGCTTGCAGTATGAGAACTAAAGCAAGAAAGAAGCCAGAGTGTTATCATGCATGTTCAAGTTCAACTGGGAATGTGAATGCTGGGCAACTCAAAAATTTTCACTGTTCATGTCCAGAAATGACCACCTCATATTGATTTTTGGATACAAACATTTTAGCAAGTATACAGTTTCACACATGCAGAATCTGTGAATGATGAGGACTGTGTATCATACAATGAACATTATTCAGTCATACAAGGAATGAAGTGCTAATATGCACTACAACATGGAAAAACAGAAACCATCACGCTAAGTGAAAGCAGTCACAGAAAACTGACCAAGGCACAAAATACTGTATTTTTCCCAATCTTAAATATTGACAAGTAATTCAGAAAAGAGTTACAATACAAGCCAAACAATGTTTCTAACACTTTATATGCAATGTTCACACAGGCAAATCCAGTGACAGAAAATAGATTAAGGGATGGGAAAGGGGGAAAATGCAGAGTGATTGTTAATGGGTATGAAGTTTCTTCTGGGGATTATGACAATGTCCCGGTATGCAATGGCAACAGCTGCACAACCTTGTATATATACTAAAATTCATTAAATTGTACACTTTAAAAAAGTATAGTATGTGAATTATATTATAAAGCTGTTAATGAAAAAACACTATTCCCTACATTATTTTCTGACTTATGCAAAGCAATATGCTTATGACCTGCTTTTCAAATTAATACCAAAAGAAAAATTGTGCCTTATCATACAATTACTTGGGTATAATTTAACCAGTTCACTTCTAGCAAAGCAAGCCTAAAACTGGCCCTTCTCTAAGCACACACTTCTTTCCATATTAAGATAGAGCCTAGGGGTATTTTTGTTTGCTCTCTTTTATTTTTTGGCCGTTGCCTATGGATGAGGAAAAAAAAAAACTAAAAATGAGTTTGCAACAAAAGTGTTTTATTTGAAAATGAGAATGTTTGCATGTTTGTAGCACATCCATCTAAAACAAGTTCCAGAAGAGACAATAACAAAGGGAGAGAAGTGTTACCGATTACTCAAGAACTCAGTCTGAAAACCCCTTAGATATTCCAAAGCCAATCCATGTAGACGGTTAACATAAGCAACAGAGTGAGTAACTCACTTCTCTGTTCAAACCCTGATTCTGAATTCCAGCAAGTCACAGTATTATGAAAAGGAGAAAAGAAGGAACATTTTTAAAAAGTCATCTAAAAGTCACCTTGTCTACCTAGATTCCACACTGGTTTAACCCAGTACATCTCAAATATTTAAGTACATAAGAATTACTTGGGGAAATCTTATTAAAATGCAGATTCACTAGATGTGTGACACAGCCTGAGAGTCAACATTTTTCAAAAGCTCCCAGGTGACAACAATGCTGCTAGCCTTAGCATAGACAACGTGTATTTATTTTTCTCATGGCTAAGGTAAAGTTGATGTTGCCTGACCACTCTTGTCTCAAGTGAAGGGGCATACAAACAGCCAGCTTCTGCAAAAGGCTTATCAATCCACCATGCATTCTCTTCATCAATCGGAGTTTCTTTTTCTTAATCACATTTAGGGATCTTCTTTGAATCTCTCCAATGCTGTTCACATAGATCTCTTAAACTGAGGTATATAAATATTAAGTTAAACCATAGGTAGGAAGGAGCAAACTCCTGGCTCCCTTCATGCAACCCAGTGGCATGATTCTTTCTGAAACAACACCAATACAGGCTCATTTTTAGACTGCAGTCTCAGATGAACTGAAATTATGTACATAACTAGTTGTTCCCTACATTCAGTTGGCTTGGTTCATTCACTTTGCTATTTATTTGTAAAATACCACTGAATTTGATCCACTTTTTCAGAATTACAAGTTATTTTGAATTTTAATCCAGTTCACCAAGGAATGAGGCTCTGATACTGAGGAATTATTTTCTCTAAGTCATAGTTTTGTTTTCTGTGAAACAAATAATTCCTTGTAAGTCTATTCTAAGAATCTATCACTCTAGAGTTTATTTCCCTTCCAATCTTTAGTGCTTGAGCTCTATGACATTTTGCTTTATTTTGCTTACTTCCCAGTTCTCCAGAGAAAGGAGCCTGCACAGACTATATATAGACATTCCTATATTTAACTATCTTTACAAGGAACTCTCACAGAAGTTAATATGATGAATTGGAAATATTCTCAAGTAAAAACAAAAAGTAAAAAAATAAAACCTTAAATTATCCTTCTCAGTGTCAATCCCCAAAATACACAAGCAGCCAAATGTACACTTTTTTGTTCACTTGGGTTGCTGCTGTCTTCCTGACCAAAGGCAACACCTGTGCACAGGTAAAAGCTGTGCTTAAATGTACGTGACTGGAGAGCTATAGCTGAGGAAAAGCAGTCCATTACCTCTTCTCATAAGTCTCACCAGCTGTGTTTTCCTGATGACGCGGAATCTGTCCACCTGCTCCTACAGATGGCACAGCTGCAGTCAAAGTGAAGCACCTGGTTCTGCACACCCATTCCAGCCAGCCTGCTAGAACCCTAGTTACCACTCAGGCAAGCCCAGGTCAGCAATTCCACCTTATTGCCAAAATTAAAGACCAACGTCATTCTTAACTGTAAGATGTTAAGATATATTTTTCATATCCCAAACACAAATACAACAATGTCAAAGAAGTTAGAGTAATAATGCTACAGAACTGTTATGAAGTGTGAAATCCTAGATTACAAATTTGGTTATCATTAACCACTTCCCAAACTACTTAATTCAGAGCATTTAAAGGAAGAAAAGGAGAAGGCAATGGCACCCCACTCCAGTACTCTTGCCTGGAAAATCCCATGGGCGGAGGAGCCTGGTGGGCTGCAGTCCATGGGGTCGCTAAGAGTCAGACATGACTGAGCGACTTCACTTTCACTTTTCACTTTCATGCATTGGAGAAGGAAATGGCAACCCACTCCAGTGTTCTTGCCTGGAGAATCCCAGGGACGGGGTAGCCTGGTGGGCTGCCATCTATGGGGTCGCACAGAGTCGGACACAACTGAAGCGACTTAGCAGCAGCAGCAGCAGCAGCAATCCCAGTATAATGAGCTCATTATCTCCCAGCAGTCAGTGCATTATATTAAGAATGGCAGTATCAATACTAGTAAATGTACTCAATTAAGAAATAACGCCAAATAACATGTGAAAAATGAGAATTTCTTCCTAGTTTTACACTTAAGAAACTTTACAATTGAGATTTTTTTATTCTCCCCATGGGACTTTAACTTAGGTGTGTATATGCTCAGCCACTCAGTCATGTCCAACTCTGTGATCACGGACTGTAACTGGACTGTCCAAGGGGTTGCAAAGAGTCGGACACAGCTGAGCAACTTTCACTTTCACTTTACTTCAATGTCTAATATCAAAATAATTCTTCCTCCCCCTAAAGATCTGGATGGTCTTTATCAGGTTTAGATACTCTAAATCAGTATTTCTGAAAGCAGTCTTTAGACCACCTAAAAGAACTTAGGAAATTTGATGAAAAAACACAGATTCTTGACCTGATTCTAAATTCTGGAATTTAAATTTCTGGAAGGTGAAGTCCCAGAAGCTGTATTTAACAAGTTTTCCAGATGCCTGGGATGCACACCAAAGTTTATGTGGCACGTAGTTATTTTTTCCTCCTTAATCATTATTTTAATAAGCCTATATTTACTAGTTACTTGATATGTTAATTTTGGGGCAGATACCATGATTCATTGGAAGGGCTGACGCTGAAGCTGAAACTCCAATACTTTGACCACCTGAAGTGAACTGACTTATCCGAAAATATCCTGATACTAGGAAAGATCGAAGGCAGGAGAAAGGGACAAGAGAGGATGAGATGGTTGGATGGCATCACAGACTCAATGGACATGAGTTTGAGTAAACTCCAGGAGTTGGTGATGGACAGGGAGGCCTGGCGTGCTGCAGTCCATGGGGTCACAAAGAGTCAGACACAACTGAGAGACTGAATTGAACTGAACTGAACCATGACAAGCATCATATCCACCTTTTGCCTTTAATCCTTCCCTTTTAAATTAGATATGCATTCTCTTTTACAAACTAGGAAATTGACTCAGATCTCATGTGTGAGTGCTAAGTTGTTTTGTTAGGGGAAGCACGCTGACTGAAGCCGCCCACCCTGGCCAGGCATCACAGTAACCATTTGCACGAGTTGTTTTACAACAGGAGGTCCTGGTAAGGAACAGGCAACTAATAAGCTTCCACCAACCAGAAGAGTTCAGGAAAGGTCAAAAGGAGACACCACCTGTCCAACCACCTCCCAGAATCCTTCTCTCTGGCATCTATCTTGGGTGAACAAGGCACGCACCACAAGGAAGGACTCTGAGTCAGAGTGATTGGCTAAGGACAACCAGGAAAGTAATCCCATCACCATAAAACCAAGACTGCAAGCCATGTGACAGAGCAGGTCTCCTGGGTTCCCCTACCCTCCTGCTCTCCACTGGGGCACCCTTTCCCAATAAAATCTCTTGCTTTGTCAGCACATGTGTCTCCTCGGACAATTCATTTCCGAGTGTTAAGACAAGAGCCCAGTTTCGGGCCCTGGAAGGGGTCCCCTTTCCTACAACAGTTTCAGTTCGTGTCCAACTCTTTGCAGCCCTATGGACTGTAGCCCGCCAGGCTCCTCTATGCATGGGATTCTCCAGGCAAGAATACTGGAGTGGGTTGCTATACGCTCCCTCCAGAGGATCTTCCCAACCCAGGAATCGAACTTCTTATGTCTCCTGCACTGGCAGTTGGATTCTTTACTATTAGCTCCACCTGGGAAGCCTTAAAGGGGTTGGGGGTGGCAGCAGGATAAATCAGGAGTCTGGGATCAGCAGATACAAACTACTATATAAAAGAGATAAACAACAAAATCCTACTGCCAGCAGAGGAAACTATATTCAATATCTTGTAAAAAACTATAATGAAAAGGAATATATGTATAGCTGAATCACTTTATATAAGAAACACAACAATGTAAACCAACTAATTTCAATTAAAAAAATAAAATAAAAAGCAAAATCCATCATCTGTCATATGTATTAGTTTACATTGGTGAAAATAATCACCAAAATACCCTTATGGCATTAATGAGCTAAAAGTGGCAAGATTCCTATGACAGGCCTGGAGAGTTTGATCCACTTGAAGCTTTCCTTCTCTACGTCATCAATAGCACAAAGGACCTATTTTCACTTCTGGCACTGTTCTATTTTAGTTACATGTTCATTAATTCCTTTTTCTACTAACAGACACATGGAGAGACATCATCTCCTACAACTACAGGTAACAGGTGCATCTGCAAGAGCCAATTGCTCCAAAACAGACAAGCCTGCACTTTCTGAGAAAGGGAAAAGGATCTGAATGGTTCTTGGCAACGTCAAGAAGCAACTGGTCATATATTTGCCCTTTATACAGAGCATTGGGAAAATTCTCTGAGATGAAAGGTGTGATCACTTTAAAGGCATCTCACTACTAACACTGAACAAATCAATACTGAAAGCTGCAGTCATTCATAAAAATATGTTCCAAGATACTTAAGACAGCAGAAGAGATAAATGTCTTTGCTCTTATTTAAAGCAAAGGTCTGACAGAATGGTTTTGTGGACTGCTCATCTGACTGGAAATTAGAAAGATTCTGCAAAATATTATGATTTGATTTATAAAAAAATTATACATTCGTATGTTTTACAGATGTCTGTAAAGGTATTCCAAAAAGTCTGGAAATACAAACTTTCAGTGATGAGGTGAAACGGAATTTTTACTTCTGACTGTAATTTGCTATAAATTTTTTATGAGAATGTCAAGTTACTTTTGTAAACTATCTTTCAAAAATTATATAATTATAATAAATTAATGGAACATGGTAGCTAACAGAGTTAGTCTATATAGTTCTGAGGAGTTCAGGTCCTCTCTCTACTACCTAAACAGAGAGACATGCCCTGAGTGTCCGTTCATTATCCATGCAGCCCCTGTTTTCTCAATTGTAAAGTGGGATATGGCAATTGTACAAATCAGCCTGTTGTGAGAACTGAATAAAATAATCTGTATGAAATCCTCATGTAAACTACTATTTTTCAGTGTAGGTACAAATTACAAATATGTGATAAAACATAAAATAGTGGTTAAAGCTTTCTTTCTTCAAATAATTCACAATATACTTAATAGTCATACAGATCTTCTAAGGTTACTATGATCATTTTACACAGAATAACAGACCATATAAACCATGGTAGAGTAGATTAAATCGACAATGAGTCCGTGCTCAGATGTGTCCAACTCTTTGTGATCCTACAAACTGTAGCCCACCAGGCTTCTCTGTCCATAGACTTTTCCAGGCAAGAATACTGGAATGGGTTGCCATTTCCTCCTCCAGATGATCTTCCAGACCTAGGGATCAAACCTGTATCTCTGGCATCTCCTGCACTGGCAGGTGGATTCTTCCCCACTGACGCCACCTGGGATGTGCCAATTAAATATATACAAAGTCTAATAAATTTCGGCCACAGATTTTGCAAAGAAGAACCCAGGAACTTTCTCAATAAATCCCTAATATATTACTTCATTGTCAAATAGCTCTCACAAAAACACCAGAAAAGTCTGCATAATCTAAATTCAAAATAATTAGCTTTACAAACTTTCATATGATAAAAAGAATTCATCTGTTCACTACAAAGGTCTTGTTAGGTCCAGTCTATTTTCATTCACCACTTTTTTAAGATGACCTGTGTGGCTCGCAGGATCTTAGTTATTCAACCAGGGAATGAACCTGCCCGGGCAGTAAAAGCACAGAGTCCTATTCCCCACCATCTTATTCACATATCCTGCTGTCTACTCAACATCTCCAGTTGGATATTTAACAAATACCTCATATACAAAATGCTGCTGCTAAGTTGCTTCAGTTGTGTCCGACTCTGTGTGACCCCAGAGACAGTAGCCTACCAGGCTCCTCCACCCATGGGATTTTCCAGGCAAGAGTACTGGAGTGGGGTGCCATTGCCCTCTCCATATACAAAATGTCCCATTTCAAATTCTTGGTTCCCCATCCCAGCCTAAACCTACCTGGGGCTTCTACCATCTCCCCAGTCTTTCTCAACACCCCAGTCTTTCTCAAATCAGTAAAGATGCAGTTTAAGTCAACAATCTTGGAGTCATCCTTCACACACCCTCCACTGAGGCAAATTCTGGCCAAGCCACTGGGGCAAATTCTATCAGCTGCACGTTCAAAATATCCTGAATTCAACTATTTCTCCTTACCTTCCCTATTAATAAATATTCTGATCCAAATCAACTTCCCTCTCTTGGCTCAGAGCAATAATTTTTTTTGTTCTTATATTTATAATAGTTTCTGAATTTACATTCCTGCTTCCACCACTGCCATTAGTATTTTCTCCAAGAGCAGAACGAACTCTTTAAAATAGATAAAGGAGATCAAGTCTGCCCGATCAAAACCCTCCAACAGTCTTCCACCTCATTTAGAAAACCCAACCTCCTTCCCTTGACTCTTCAGACCCCACACGCTCTGGCCCCGGTTTACCTCCTGACAGTCGACCCCTATTGCCCTTACAGTGTTTTCAGTTTGTTGGGCAAACTGGCCTCCTTGCTGCTTCACGAACTGATCAAGCATACTCCCTCCTCAGAGCTGTGACACTTGCTTCCCTTTGTCTGACTGCTCCTCTTCCAGATATCCACATGGCTAGCCTATTTTCTCCAGGTCTTTGCTCAAATAGCATTTGATCAGAGAAGTCTTTCTTAATCATTTCATCAAACTGCACTCCCCACCACCCTCCTCTCTCTAGCTCTAACATTCAGAAAACTAAGATCATGGTATCCAGTCCCATCACTTTGTGGCAAATAGATGGGGAAACAATGGAAACTGTGACAGATTTTATCTTTGTGGGGCTCCAAAATCACTGCAGATGATGGCTGTAGCCATGAAATTAAAAGATGCTTGCTCCTTGGAAGAAAAGCTATGATCAACCTAGACAGACTATTAAAAAGCAGAGACATTACTTTGCCAACAAAGATCTGTCTAGTCAAATCTATGGTTTTTCCAGTAGTTAGGTATGGATCTGAGAGTTGGGCTATGAAGAAAGCTAAGTACTGAAGAATTGATGCTTTTGAACTGTGGTGTTAGAGAAGACTCTTGAGAATCCCTTGGACTGCAGTTAATCCTAAAGGAAATCAGTCCTGAATATTCATTGGAAGGACTGATGCTAAAGCTGAAACTCCAGTACTCTGGCCACTTGATGAGAAGAACTGACTCATTTGAAAAGACACTGATTCTGGGAAAGACTGAAGGCAGGAGGAGAAGGGGATGACAGAGGATGAGATGGTTGGATGGCATTACCAACTCGATGGACATGAGTTTGAGTAAGCTCCAGGAGTTGGTAATGGACAGGGAAGCCTGGCATGCTACAGTCCATGGGGCTGCAAAGAGTCAGACAGGACTGAGCGACTGGACTGAACTGAACTTAACTGAATATATTCAACATTGTGTTGGGGCTTCCCTGATGGCTCATGTGGTAAGAAGCCACCTGCCAATGCAGGAGACATAGGTTTGATCCTTGGTCCAGGAAGATCCCACATGCCTCTGAGCAACTAAGCCTGAGTGCTACAACTACTGAGCCTGTGCTCTAGAGCCCGGGAATAGCAACTACTGAACCTGCGTGCCCTAAGAGCCTGTGCTCAAGCAGCCACTGAAATGAAAAGTCCGCACTCCACAACAGAGAGAAGCCCATGTAGCAACAAAGACCTAGCATGGCCAATTAAATACACAAAATTTTACATGCATGTATAAATATATTTTTCATCAAACTCTTTGAGAGGATTTCCTTTTGTTCACTACTAAATCCCTGACACCTGTTCAAAGTAGGACTCAGCAAATGTTAAAAAGACTGGTGAGGATATTAAAAAAATGAAATTCACATAGATTGCTGACACAAGTATAAATGGTGCAACATCTCTGGAAAACCTTTCGGCAGCATACACACTCNTGATTCTGGGAAAGACTGAAGGCAGGAGGAGAAGGGGATGACAGAGGATGAGATGGTTGGATGGCATTACCAACTCGATGGACATGAGTTTGAGTAAGCTTCAGGAGTTGGTAATGGACAGGGAAGCCTGGCATGCTACAGTCCATGGGGCTGCAGAGAGTCAGACAGGACTGAGCGACTGGACTGAACTGAACTTAACTGAATATATTCAACACTGTGTTGGGGCTTCCCTGATGGCTCACGTGGTAAGAAGCCACCTGCCAATGCAGGAGACATAGGTTTGATCCTTGGTCCAGGAAGATCCCACATGCCTCTGAGCAACTAAGCCTGAGTGCTACAACTACTGAGCCTGTGCTCTAGAGCCCGGGAATAGCAACTACTGAACCTGCGTGCCCTAAGAGCCTGTGCTCAAGCAGCCACTGAAATGAAAAGTCCGCACTCCACAACAGAGAGAAGCCCATGTAGCAACAAAGACCTAGCATGGCCAATTAAATACACAAAATTTTACATGCATGTATAAATATATTTTTCATCAAACTCTTTGAGAGGATTTCCTTTTGTTCACTACTAAATCCCTGACACCTGTTCAAAGTAGGACTCAGCAAATGTTAAAAAGACTGGTGAGGATATTAAAAAAATGAAATTCACATAGATTGCTGACACAAGTATAAATGGTGCAACATCTCTGGAAAACCTTTCGGCAGCATACACACTCAATGACCTTCCAATTCCACTCCTAGGTATGCACCCAACAAAAAGTCATACACACATACACCCAAAGACATAGAAGAATATTCTTTGGAGCATTATTCCTAACAGCCAAAAACTGGAAATAATCAAATGTCCATCAACAACAGAGTGGATAAATTGCGGTATATTTTTATAGTGGAATTCTATACAGCAATAAGAAAAAACTATTGACACAAGGACATGGGTCATTACTGCTGAACAAAAGAAGCCAGACAGAATATACACTATATGACTCTTATTTATATAATGTTCCTTAAAAAAAAAAAAAAAAAAAAGACAAAGCTGATGAATGTAATAGAGGTCAGGACACTGGTTAGCCTGGGAGAGAGGGAGGGATAGTATCCGGCAGGTGAGAGGTGGGTTTCTGAAGTAGCTGCTCTTAATATTCTATTTTTTGATCTGGAAAGCACAAGTATGATCACTTTATGAAAATTTATTGAGCTGTACATTTATGATTTGTGAATTTTTTAATAAAAAAGTTTACCAAAAAAGGGAAAGCTACAGGAAAAAAGAAACATTATTAAGTTATCTTCCAAACAGTTAATGATTCCATTTATCTTTTTTTTTCCCCTCCTTCGTTTGGTTGCACCATGAGGCTTATGGGAATCTCAGTTCCCCAACCAAGGATCAAACCCATGTCTGCTGCAGTGGAAGCAGAGTTCTCCAGGGAATTCCCTCCACTTATCTTTTAAACATCTTTTTGTTAATAGCTAAAAGCAAATTTATTTTCATTTAAAACATAACTCAGGATTAGGTGATTAGTTAAAGCCACATCTTCATTCACCTATAAACTGGAATCCAAGTGTTAAGAAAACCAACCTAAAGATCCTTTCTCACTACACAATACTGTTAATATCTAACTAGCCAGGACCTATTTGAATGAGAAAAATTTACTCATCTGTTACTGACAAAGCTCTCCCCAATGGTTTCTATTTTCAAATGTCAGCATTCAGGGTAAGTTTAATAAAACCTTTAGCCATGTTTTCTCCCTTAATCTGTGGAACCAAAATCAGTGTCATGTTCTAATATTGGCATCAACTGTCTGCCTGTTTTCCCTATAATCGAGAAGCGGGTTCACATGTAAACAGGACTGATCTCACAAATGCATAAACATACAAAGAGATCCTTTCCTTAAAATAAATCTGTGCTCTACACACGGCCAAACCCTTGCACAATAAATTAACTCTTCAGCAGCCTCCAAGCTAAAAAACTGAAGTGAAACCAATTAAGCCCTAATGGAATCCCAATTTCTTATTTCTGAAAGAAGTCTTAATAGATCCCTGTAAATTTATAATCTTTATCAACCATCTAGATAATCCTGTTAGATTTAGTTCCAAATCTGCGTATCTGAAAATGTGCTACAATCAAAAAAGCTTTGATTACTGCATTTACAGCTTTCACTGCCACAGCCAACATGTGCTTTAAAAAACTGGGAAATCTCAATTGCTTCAAAATGGAAATAACAGCCTTAATTAGAAAAGATGGCACTTCTCCGTAAAAACACCAAATGGCAGATGACGCTGGTGCTGTGGGAGGGCCTGGAGGAGGCCCCCGGGGGCCCTGGAATGGGAGACCATCGTAGCTTCTGCAGAGGCTTTGGCAGCGGCATCTGGGGCTGGGGTTGAGGCCAAGGCAGAGGACGTGGACCTCGCAGAGGCAAGGCCGAGAGGACAAGTGGCTCCCCATTACCAAGCTGGGCCGCCTGGTCAAAGAAATGAATATCAAGTCCTTGCAGGAGATTTATTTCTTCTCTCTGCTATCAAGGAATCTGAGATCGCCCACTTTTTCCTGGGAGCATCCCTTAATTAAGCAGACCTGTGCTGACCAGCAGACCAGGTTCAAGGCATCCATCACCGTCGGGAGTTACTATGGGGCATGTCAGTTTGGGCATTGGGCATCAAGTGCTCTACGGAGGTAGCCATAATCCTGGCCAAGCTCTCCATCATCCCTGTGTGATGAGACGGCTACTGGGGGAACAAGATTGGAGCCCCACATGGTCCCTTGCACGGTGACTGGCCACTGTGGCTCTGTGCTGGTATGCCTCATCCCTGCCCCCAGGGGCACTGGTACTGTCTTAGCCCCTGTGCCCAAGAAGCTCCTGATGATGGCTGGCACTGACGACTGCTTCTGGTGGCTCAGAGGGTAAAGCGTCTGCCTGCAATGCAGGATACCTGGGTTTGATCCTTGGGTCAGGAAGATCCCCTGGAGAAGGAAATGGCAACCCACTCCATTACTCTTGCCTAGAAAATCCCACGGACAGAGAAGCCTGGTAGACTACAGTCCCTGGGATCGCAAAGAGTCAGACATGACTGAGTGATTTCACTTTTTCACCTCTGCCAGGGGCTGCACTGCCACCTTGGGCAACTTCACGAAGGCCATTTTTGACACCATTTCCAACACTCACAGTTACTCATCCCTGCTCTCTGGAAAGAAACAGTATTCACTAGATCTCTGTATCAGAATTCACTGACCATCTTGTAAAGAGTCTCTGTGCAGAGGAACCAGGCTCCAGCTGTAGCTACCACATAATTTTATATGAGAAAAATAAAGTGAATGAAGCTAGAAGAAAAAAAAAAAGATGATGATAAACTGCTGTCTCCAAACTTTGCATGTCCTAATAGTCTGCATAGTTATCCTATTCACTTTGGCCACCAAAAGGAATAAAGAAGCGGTTGTTAAAGGTTGTCAGATACCATGTTTGGTGGATGGTCTGAGGATTTTATCTTGAGGGTTTCCTCAGAATTTGCTGTCGTTTAATTCATGGACACACAGACTGTGGCATGAGAAGAACCTCAGAGATCCTTTTGAAGAGAAAAAGTTAAATTTTAAAGCAATCCTTTGTTATGATCCTTAGAAGCAAGTCATGACTCATGGAAAAAGAACCTGCCCCCATCTGATGACCTATAGTCTAGTTTCCTGGCCTTGAAAGAGACCCCTCCGGGTAATTGTTTTTCTGTTAATCTTTTCTAGAAAATTGGCTAACCGCCGCAAGGTGTAAGGTGGTCGGTCAGCCGTTTCAGCCTGATAACTTCCAGGCCTATCTCTGTAAAGGTCAAGCTATGCCCACCAATCAGTTTGTTGAGATTGTCTTCACCCCACCTATACCTACTTGTAGCTTTTGTGTATAAAAACTGCTCTGTAACTGAGGTCGGGGTTCGCTCCTTTCGAGGATGATCGAACCCCGGCGCGCTGGTTCAATAAATCCTCTTGCTGTTTGCATCGAATTCGGGTCTTGGTGATCTGTGAAGCGACGTCTCTCGTGATTAGGCCGTTCAGGGCCTAACACTTTATCTTTTGAATTTCCTATATTTAGAGCATTATTTTGCCTCAACAAAAACCTGCACACCCACTGTGTACACATAAGGTGCTCAAAATGAGTTCAAGGACTTAAGAGGCAGCAAGAGCAGAGTATCTATTCTTGGTCTTTGTGCTGATAAAAGCAGTTTCATAAAATGAGATGGTTAGTCACTGAGTCATGTCCAACTCTTTGTGATCCCCCATGGACTATACCCCACCAGACTCCTCTGTTCATGGGATTTCCCAGGCAAGAAGACTGGAGTGGGTTACCATTTCCTTCTCCAGGGGATCTTCCTGACCCAGGAACTGAACCCATGTCTCCTGAATTGGCAGAGAGATTCTCTACCACTAAGCCACCAGGAAAGCCCCAGTAAGTGGGTAAGACCTCACCAGTCTTTCATGCTAATATTGGGCAATCCATCAGCAGTATATGCATGCAATACAAATGTCTACACAAGACAGTTCTCCCAGCCAGGCTTTTTATAGCTGACAATACAGTAAGTTTAGAGTACCAGGCAAAATGTCACCATCTCAGAGTCAATATGATAGATGATTTTTCAGTGAGTCTAACATAGGAACAAATTCTTTAGCCTGATATTCAAAGTGTCCCACAGTTCTGCCTCAACCTGCCTTTACTCTTGCTTTTACTAGTACCTTCCAGGCCAAGAGTTAGTAACTAAGGCCACTTCCCATCCCATTCCTGTACAAACCTGCCTATGGTCTATTTCAATAAAGGCTTATAGGCTAGCAATTTCTACATTTTAAAAGAGCTGTTAAAAAAAAAAAGAGGAGGAGAATATGTGACAGAATCCATCACGTGTTCCATAAAGCCTAAAATATCTACTATTAAGCTCTTTACAGAGAGAGTTTGCCTATTCCTGGCTTATTCCAGTATCAGGCACTGGCATGATTTTTTTTATTCCATTTCTTCCTCTCTGTATTTACCAATCCAAGATGGACCCACCCATGAAAATGCAACTAAGTAATATTCAGTTAAGCCTTTCTTGCTACTTTCAGTGAGATACGCTCTTCCTCTTTTAAATCCATATCCTCTATCTCCCTTAGCACACTATATCCCTTCTAGTTTCCAAACCCAAAACTGACAACACTTGGTCTGACAAAGCTATTGCATTAACCAAAATTATTTTACTGCTTCCGTCTTGCTTGTTCAAATGCAACTTCACAGAGCCACTAGGGTGCTCTACTTAGAATACAATCGTAACGACATCATTCCCTCATCCTTTCTGTTGCTCTCCATTAGCTATGGAATAAAATCCAAGCATAAACCTGTTCCCTGCCTGGTTCTCTAGTCTCATCTCCTACCCTTCTTCAGCACTTTAAATAACATTTATTTTCAATCCCTCCCCCAAAACCTGGTCCAGACTCATCTTTCCCATCTCTTACCCTTTCTTTACTTGGGTCACACACTTTGCTGTTAGAAGTAAAAAAAAAATTGATATATCATCTCTGGAGAGTAATTTGGCAATATCTATCAAAATTATACAAATTGTACCCTTTGTCCAGGCAGTTCTACTTCTAGGAATCTAGTCGGCAGATTTATGAAATGGCATTTTCTGCAAAGCTATGCAGCACTGTTTCTAACAGCAAAAGATTGGCATGTGAAATGTTCATCAGTAGTGGACTGTAGGAAAAAAAGTATTATGCATCCATACAATGAAACACAATGCAGAATGAGGAAGTTCTTTTATCTATGTTATTATATGGTCTACAAGAATATATCTGCAAGGATACAGTAGAAACTAGTAATGCTAGCTGCCTCCAAGGAAGTCAAGTGTTGGCTGGAGCACAGAGATGAAGGAGACAGCTCACTAAATAACCTTTGTATCTTTTAATTGTTGAATTATGTAAATATACTACCAGATCAAAAACTTATTTTTTTAAAACAGTTGCTGGAGAAGCCTTTTCTGAAACACACCCATATATACATGAACATACATTAGGTCAGATGCCTATTGGTGGTGGCTCTTATCATGCTATTATTACTGCTTACCACTGATAATGAAATATCAATCTGTTCCTCCCTCCACCACTGAACAACTTTTAAACTTCTCTGGCACCTTAGGATTCTCTTTATATCTGCCAGCATCCTCTACTAGGGGCTTAATAAATGTTCCCCTGGTCAGGGAACTAGATCCCACATGCCACCACTAAATAAACAAAATATCTTTTTAAAAAAAGTTCATCTTCTAGTATAATTAGCTTGGGTCACAGCAGAATACAGATATTAGTGAAAATGAAGTTGCTCAGTCATGTCTGACTCTTTGCGACCCCGTGGACTGCAGCCCACCAGGCTCCTCCGTCCATGGGATTCTCCAGGCAAGAATACTGGAGTGGGGTGCCATTTCGGCCCCTCAAATAAATGATTTATTGAACTTAATTAGCAGAATAAAAAGAACCAAGAGACTCAAGAAGAAGATAATCAACAATTGATTCTAGGATTTCAAATTACTATTTAAAAACCATGGCTTTAATGGAAACTCTCCTTATTTACCTAATCATTCCTTAGAGTACAACAGCCACAAAATTAGCACGCACTATTTAGAGNCGGCCCCTCAAATAAATGATTTATTGAACTTAATTAGCAGAATAAAAAGAACCAAGAGACTCAAGAAGAAGATAATCAACAATTGATTCTAGGATTTCAAATTACTATTTAAAAACCATGGCTTTAATGGAAACTCTCCTTATTTACCTAATCATTCCTTAGAGTACAACAGCCACAAAATTAGCACGCACTATTTAGAGAGCTATAGCATTGGTATCCACGACTACAGTTATGTGCTCAGTGGCTCGGAGGCATGTCTGGCATCCCATCTCCTCCCCAAGAAGTTCACTGCCTCCATCAACTGAACCAGAATCTTTGCTTCAGCATTTCCCAATACAACTCTCCCCAAAAGCATCAGTTATAAGAAGAAAAGATGGACAATCACTGTCCAAACTTAATTAAAACCCAGTTGTCAAAGCTTTCACTACAAGAGCAAGCAACAAAAATCCATGTTAGGACACGCAGGGCAAGACAAACTGGAAGATCTCTGAAGACAGGGACTGAATTTTATCCACCTGGGAATCCCCTCAGCACCTAGAACCATCCCTGCAGCTAATGGCTCCACGATATAGTTGTTAAATGAACAGCTTCACTTAAGACTATAAAGGGGATTTTTACTTTATCTGTATCGTTTAAATATCTAAAATATCTTCATGCATTACAAAATCACTGATGTAATAACAAATAGTGTCTAGAACATGCTTTTACAATTCCTCAATTTCTCATCTTGTCAGGTAAGATAGGGATGGCATGGCTGTCCCCTTTTCACAGATGATAAAAGCCATTCAAAATCCAAATATGAATTGTCCACTGTTGCAGTGCTTGTGAGCTGAAGGTAAAAGGAAGCACTGGGATGATACCCATGTTTTCATTTATTACACATCTAACCAAAAAGAAAAGAATGTCCCCTCACAGATTCAACTCCCCAAAACCTACACCCTTGTATTCTACCTGTGTGATAGTGACCAAATCACCTGACTCCTGAACTTTATATGAAATAAGAGGATGAGAATACTACTACTCACTGACTGCTATAAAAATCAGATGTGTGAAAACTATTCTGACATTTAAGTGCTAGTTGCTATTATTTGTTAATGATAAGTAAATAAGAAATGACTGTGTTGGCGCCAACAGAAGATAGACTCTATATCATAAAAGAGAACATGCCTTTCAGTAGAAACAAGACAACCAAAACTGATTTTACCCAAATACACTGTTTCCTTAACAACTAATTCTAAAACAAAGTAAAACACCCAACAAGCAAATGTAACTCTCATAGATCACTAGTAAAAATTCGAAATGGTACAGTGCAGCCACTTCAAAAAATACTTTGGGCATTTCTTAAGAAGTTAAACATGAAATTACCTAGAACCCTGCAAACCCACTCCTAAGTATTTACCCAAGAGAAATGAAGACATGTGTGCAAAAGACATAAATGTTTAGAGTTTCATTAATATCATCAAAACAGGAAACAACCCAAATGTAGACAGACTGATTTTAAAAATTACAGTATATACATACAGTGGAATGCTACTCAGCAATAAAAGGGAACCACAGATATACACAACATGGATGATTTTTAAAACAATTAGAGTAAGTGAAAGATATCAGAAACAAAAGCTACATATCGTACAGTTTCATTCATATGACATGGAAAAGGCAAAAAACTAGAGAGAAAGATAGAAACCACTAGAGGGGCAAAAACTAGTATAGTAGTTAGCAGGGGCTGCTAAATAAAGGGAAAGGAGCATGAAGTAACTATTGGGGATGATGGAACTAATCTATATCTTGGTTGGTGTGATGATCACAATTGCATATATTTGTCAAAGCTCACAAAACTGTACCCTTAAAAAAAAAATAAAGTTTGCTATATGTAAATTATACCTCAAAAACATGACTAAAAGAGAAAGAAAAACTAAACTACTTCATTTACACATCTGGGGGGAAAAGGAATAGTTAATTACCACAATATTTATGCTCAGTTCGGTTGAGTATTTGCTTAAGAAATTTTAGTTAAACCACCTAACAACTGCTGAGTTAAACCTCTCCTGAGGAGGTTTCACAGGGATATCCTGTTTTCAGAGAAACCATTCTCTCTCTTTAATCATTAGTTTTATTATTTTGACAGTGCTCACTCCAGTAATCACTACTACTTAACTTTCATTCATTACCACCTACTTCCTTCCAGTGCTCTCCCCATTCCAAAACTCCAAAAAAGGCAACCTACAGTTCTCTACAAATATATCTGAGAAATGAGCACACTTAAATTCCTTACTTGGAATTTCAAAGGCAAACCACTCAGTCGCAAATCACCCTGCCTTTTTCACAAGAAAAAAATATTTAAAATTTCACTATGCTCCAAAACCAACCAGTCATATATATATATATATATANCCATCCCATCCCTCTGGGTCATCCCAGTGCACCAGCCCTAAGCACCTTGTCTCATGCATCGAACCTGGACTGGCGATCTGTTTCACATATGATAATATACATGTTTCAATGCTCTTAAATCACTGAGAAGTTATCCCAAAGTAACTTCTGAGTACAATATACTGACCACATACCCCCCAGACTGAAGCCAAAAAGCTATAAACAAAGAGGTTTATAAAGGTTACCAATCTTGGAGCTATTTTCAGTATATTCTAAGTTTGGACAAATAAATATATTATGGATTATGTGAGCTGGGTTTACAATCCCTAGGTAAGAGAAGGGGCTTGAAAATACAGGAAAAATAAGATAAAGGCTAAATAAACTTTGTGGTATTGGAGGTGTTAGTTTGAACACACAATTCTGAAACCTAGTTCCCTTATCAAGTTTATGATCAATCTCTCTATCCAAAATTTGATTCCCTCTCTTGTATACTCTGATCTCAAGCCTGTGCTAACTGAACACGAATCAACAAGAGTCAGATGACTAAAACTGCTATTACTGACATCATTAAGCAACTAAAATTGCTATTATGGACATCATCATTAACGTACAAACTCAGGTTGCTTCTCCAGCACAAGATGAGTGGTCCCAAAGCCATGGACCACTTTGGCTGGGGAATCGTAAACCAGAGACATCCCGACTTCCCAAAACTGCAAATAAAAAATGTCACAGAAATGCCTCTTTGTTCTTCCTCTAAAACATAACCCTAGCTCAAAGGCCAGGTGGGTTTAAAATCCTTATTCTGCTGCCAACTCCCATTGTCAGAGTTTGGGTTTCAGTACTGCAGGCACAGGATCCCTCTGCTCAGTTTCAGTTTTTACTATATTTAGATAAAAACAGAAATAAACTTAGATATATGTATATATATGTGTATGTGTGTATATATATATGTACGTGTATATATACACATAGATTTCTTAGCTCTGCTCATTGAAGGGATCTGAAAGCAATGACAAACCATAGCAAGGAGCATACATAGCAACTAGATCTTGATTTCTAAATTAATTTTCTCCACTAACAGAAATTTAGGAGAGAAACATCTTAGAGAGATAGCTGATTCCAAAGTGCAAGTAGGAAGATAAGCCTGGAACATCTTTTTTGTGCCAAAAAGGAACTGGTTCAAGAATGTTAGGAACTTGTCAAAAGCTAGCTTGAAGGGCTTCCCACTGCCGAATCTGGGACAATGTGAAAACCACAAAAAATAATGACAGTAACAGACTATGACCTACTGCATAAAATAAGAATCCATATTAATACATACAAATAAAGGTAAGAAAATGCTCTCCAGCAGAATATTAACCAATAAGCAAAGAATAAAACTGATAAGCTGAAAAGAATAAAACTGATACGCAAAAAATAAAAACTGATAGCACAGTTCTGTAATATGAAAGCACAGCTATCATAGTAATAACTGACTCAGGCAAACATCATCAATAGATGCTACAACTACTGTATAAATGTTTGATGAAATCGAGGCATTTACATGGACTCAGTATCTCCCATTGGAGAAGGCAATGGCAACCTACTCCAATACTCTTGCCTGGAAAATCCCATGGGCGGAGGAGCCTGGTAGGCTGCAGTCCATGGGCTCACTAGGAGTAGGACACAACTGAGCGACTTCATTTTCACTTTCATGCACTGGAGAAGGAAATGGCAACCCACTCCAGTGTTCTTGCCTGGAGAATCCCAGGGACGGGGGAGCCTGATGAGCTGCCATCTATGGGGTCGCACAGAGTCAGACATGACGGAAGCGACTTAGCAGCAGCAGCATCTCCCATAACATTACTAATTAAAAAGGAAAACATTAAACTCTATAGTGGAAAAACCTGACAGACATCATCTTAAATAAGTGATCAAAGTTATCATCATCAGTACTGAACAAATGGATATCAAATGCTTCCTGACATGATGCAATGGGAAGGAGATAACATTACTCTGCAATATTCCCATCAAAATGCATAATCTGAATCTATTCATAAGGAAGGCAAATTCAAATTGAGAGACACTCTATGAAATAAATGGCCTATACCATTCAAAAAAGACAAGATCATGAAAGATAAGTCTGAAGGGTTCTTTCAAACTGAAGGAGACTGGAGATTAAACAAATATTTTATGCAGATCCTGGATTGGATCCTAGATTAGAAAAATTTTTCCCTACAAAAAACATTGAAACAAATGGCAAAATTTGAATAAAGTCAGTATATTAGATAATAATATTATAGCCAATCTGTATTTCCTGATTTTGGAAAGAACATCATTGTGGTTACATAAGAAAATGTCGTAGTTTACTGAAAATATACATTATCATATTCAGGATAAAGAAGTATCATATTTGTAACTTATTCTAGTTTCAAACATTAATATGCATATATAAAAAGAATATAGGGACCTCCCTGGTGGTCCAGTGTTTAAGAATCCAGCTTCCAGTGCAGGGGATGCTGGTTCTCTGCCTGGTGAGGGAACTAAGATCCCGCATGCTTTGGGGCCACTAAGCCCCTAAGGCGCAATTGCTGAGCCCAAGAGCAACTGCTGAGCCCAGGGGCCACAGCTACAGAGAAGCCCTTAAGGAGGAGCTTATGAAAACTTGAGCTCCTAAGCTCCTAGCGGCTCCAGGCAGCTACTGAATGAATGCCAGAGGAGCTAAGACCATCATCTCCTCTTCCCCACCTCAGAACCTGCCTCTTCTAAGCCACTGCTACTTTTAATTTAGACCATTAAGACCTGCTTTCTGCCAGCTTCTGCCCTGTAAGGTTGATGCGACTTCTCAAGAGAGAAACAAAATGAATCATAATCACTTTCTCAAAATTAAGGACAAAGAAATACTGCCACATTTCTGGTGGAAAAAAATTATCACTAGTGTTTTAACTTCTATGGGGGATGGGAAACGGAGAGGATAGTGGTAAGGAGATAGTAAACCAGCTAAAAACTATGTGAAATAGAGGAAATGGTGATTTTGATTAGTGAGCCTCTAGGGATATAAGGTAACAATGAATAAATCTGTGCTATCTGAATGCCTGTTCTCATGTGGCTTCAAAAAATTAAAAGCAGGCAGGACCTCTGCACTGAGATGGCTAAGTTAATAAAGGAATAAGGGAAACATCTGTATGAGAGGAAAAGGTCAAAGCTGTGTGTCAAGGGAACTCTGCTATGCCTGGTATTAACATTTCACTTGAGTTGCTGGAGAGGTCAGATTACATATTTGTCGCCATCAGCTAATTTAATTGAAAGGTCTAGCCAACTCCAAAGCTATCAATTCAGACAGAAGGATACCTAGCTCCGAGTACCTCTGAGTTTTACTTTGATTTCTGCATTTAATTACAGGAATAGAGGGGCAGAACCATATTTTAAAGAGCCACATTCCAAAGTAAAGGTTTACTGTACAGTCCATATATTATATGTGATGATCCATATTTGACAGCTTCTCACAGGGCCATGCAAAATTAGCATGGACGTTTCTTGGGCTTTTGATGTTCACAGCCATCATGTGCTTCACTGCTAAAATCAGGAAACATATGGGATGAATTGGTAAAGGCTGCTGGGAGTTTCTGCTGCCTTTTTGTTTTCTGTTTTTAATTCATGGCTAAGGCCAATTCAGCGGAGAAGGCGATGGCACCCCACTCCAGTACTCTTGCCTGGAAAATCCCATGGACAGAGGAGCCTGGGCTGCAGTCTAGGCGGTCGCGAAGAGTCGGACACGACTGAGCGACTTCCCTTTCACTTTTCACTTTCATGCACTGGAGAAGGAAATGGCAACCCACTTCAGTGTTCTTGCCTGGAGAATGCCAGGGATGGGGGAGCCTGGTGGGCTGCCATCTATGGGGTCGCACAGAGTCGAACACGACTGAAGTGACTTACCAGGAGCAGCAGCAAGGCCAATTCAGAATACCTCTAAACAAGACCAAGATCTAACACAGCACTCTTTAAACCATATCCATTCCCAGGATATTTTTAAATAAGAAAAGATGTTAAAGAAAGGTGTTGAAGAAAAATGATGGGAAATCAAGTATCTTCAGGGAACACCAGGATCCTTGGGAACATATGTCTAAAAACCTATAGTTTAGCTAGTGAAAAGAAGAAGCCACATGGTAGAGAGTGAAAAATGTGGGGTTTGGACTCAGATCTCAGTGAATTCAGTTATCAAGACTGAACTAAGTGTGAACAGTGTGTCTGCTACTGGTTAACTGTGTGACCTAGGGGAATTTATTTAACTTCTCTGAGACTTACTTTCTTCTCTGTAAAACAGAGATACTAACTCCCTCTCAAAGATGTTTTCAGAATTACATGAGATGACATACATGAAAGGGGGGTTCCCAGGTGGCGTGTGGTAAAGACTGGCCTGCCACGCAGGTGACATAGGTGGCTTGGGTTTGATCCTGTGTTGGGAAAATCACCTGGAGGAGGAAATGGCAACCTGCTCTAGTATTCCTGCCATAGAAAATTCCATGGACAGAGGAGTCTGGTGGGCTACAGTCCATGGGTTCAAAAAGAGTTGGATACAACTGAGTATAACACACATGAAAAGTGCCCAGCAGAAAATCTGGCAAAGGTTTTTTTTTTTTTTAAGAATTCAACTGGACTTATAGTCAGATTCAGTTGACATATCTGCTATAGACTCATTTTGCAAGTTTAATTTATGATACCCCAACTGCTATAATTTCAGAGAGCCTCAAGGCCTTGGAGAGGCCTGAGACTTAACCAGCCATAATAAAACCCAGAGACAGATGCTGTCACATGTAAATATACTAGCTCATACTGCACAAGGGGCCAGTCAATACAGCACCAGAAAGACCCCTCCTCTTTGTAATTTTACTAAAGCAGAAACAATAACTAGGGGAGAGATTCTCCCTCAGCCTTTAAACTTTCAGGGATCTTAAGTAAAACTTTACAATTGAATGATCACTTTCTATGAAGTTCAAAACAATACTCTAAAATTAAGAATTGAGGCTAAAACCAGCAGGTAAGAAATCTTACTTCCTCATCTTTCCTCCTGCCTTCCTTACCCTGGAGGAAGTATGAACTCAGGGAATTAACTCATCTTTATCCTAGTGCTACATGCATCCACTGTACTCTTATTTAAACCACCTTTCTGGTCTAAAAGCTTTCAGAAGCTACCTTAATGTTAAGAAGTCGGGCTCTGTAGTCACAAGAGATCTAGATTTTAAACCGTTCATTTATTAGCTCTATGTATTTCCAGGTGGCACCAGTGGTATAGAAACCACCTGCCAATGCAGGTAGATGTAAGGGACGCAAGTTTGATCTCTGGGTAAGGAAGATCCCCTGGAGGAGGAAACGGCAACCCACTCCAGTATTCTTGCCTAGAGAATCCCATGGACAGAGGAGCTCGGCAAGCTAGTTCATAGGGCTGCACAGAGTTGGACATGACTGAATAGACTTAGCATGTACAGGTAAGATCTGAGTCAATTTCCTAGTTTGTAAAAGAGGATATATAAATAAAAGTAAAGGATTAAAAAGCAAAAGGTGGCCCAAAATAAACATTCAATATTAGTCATCATTATTATTAGGCAAGAGTTAACCTCATTTATAGATCAAATAAACAAACAACTGAGTCTCAGAGGTAGAGTAACTTCCCAATAGAATGGAACCTCAAACCCAAAGTCTGCCTCCAAATTCTGCTTTTTCCATTACGCCAAACAACCTATCTCATGTATGAAAGTGAAAGTCAGTCAGCTGTGTCCAACTCTTTGGGACCCCATGGCCTATACAGTCCATGGAATTCTCCAGGCCCGAATCCTGGAATGGGTAGCGTTCTCCAAGGCATTTTCCCAACCCAGGGATTGAACCCGGGTCTCCACACTGCAGGCAGATTCTTTACCAGCTGAGCCACAAGGGAAGCCCCAGAATACTGGAGTGGGTAGCCTATCCCTTCTCCAGCCTATCTTCCTGACCCAGGAATCAAACCAGGGACTCCAGCACTGCAGGCGAATTCTTTACCAACTGAGCTCTCAGGGAAGCCCTATCTCATGTCTATCCTGTCATTTTAAACAGGCTACTAACTGCAATTTAATAGTCTTTACTGTGTGGTCACAGGTTATGGATGTTTTTAATCTTATTCCATTTTTTCTTTTTCACGTCCTAATAGTTTGGGAGGAAATCTGACTGAACACACCAGTGTGCCACAGCAGGTGATGAGGACCAGGGGAAAAGATGAGACCCAGTTTCTCCTTGTCAGCATCCTTACCTGGAAGAGCCTCTCTCCTCTGCAAGTGCATTTGCTGCTTTTACACCTGCTATGATCTCGGCTCAAATAAGTACCCCAGGACTAGTGAGAGTACCTCTAAGCCTGAAGAACAAAGGAAATACAAACTTTCCAAACCAGAAGGAGCGGGTTATGCATGTAGGGAGAATTTCCTTCAGAAGAACAAGGGACACAGCTAGACAGACAACACTCATAGGAAGAGAGCAGGATAATTAAATTCCATATCCTCAGATGGGAAGAAAGCCTGCTGATGGAGTCTAAGTCAGTCAGCTTCCCACGGTGGGAAATGATGGACAGTGGACCTAGAGGAGCCAACAGAAGGGACCTAATTCTACCTCAGAGAAGTCTGCTTGGTGCACTCTCACATCTCTTCTTTCATCCTAAGCTAAGTGCCAGATAAGGAAAGAGTTACTGAATGGGACAGTTCTCACTCCTTTTGAAGAGTAATGCTTATCTACCATAAAATATTTATGGGTGAGTTTTTCACTAATTGAGTATGGTCATTTATCATCCCACTTTAACTGTTCAGAAATCTCTTAGATTCAAGAATTTACCTATCTTTCTCCACATTTGTGGATTTTACACTTACCTACTAGGCAAATTAAATCACAATAATGCAGATACTATCACAACCCTCAAGGAGTTTGCATTCTTATATCTTAAGATATCTTAAGAAGACAGAATGAATGCCACCAGAGAGGAAAGAGCTGTGGTGCTGTGAAAAGTTCTAAGACAGGTTTTGTTGCCATCCAGCCCCTGGCAGGCACAACTTCAGCCAGAACTCACTGTTATCTATTAACAAGGTTTCCCACAGGTCCAGATCTGGAGAACCACTCACCAAGCCCTCAACAGCTCCCGGTTTCCACTCTATACCCTCAGCCAATAAGGTTCATGCCTCATCCTCCTGGAAAAAGTCCCTCTCCTTCCAAATGTCACCTTCTTACCTGAACCTTACTTGGCCCCTCAAAGAACAATTACAATGTGCCTACTCTGCATTCCCCAAAGCCTTTACTTTGAGAACTTAAAGCACTCTATCATTATGCAAGTATTTGTGCGGGACCCCTACTAGATTGGGGCTTCCCTGGTGGCTCAGACGGTAAAGAATCCGCCTCCAATGTGGGAGACCTGGGTTCAATCCCTGGGTTGGGAAGATCCCCTGGAGAAGGGAAAGGCTATCCACTCCAGTATACTGGCCTGGAGAATTCCATGAACTATACAGTTCATGGGGTCGCAAAGAGTCAGACACGACTGAGTGACTTTCACTTCACTTCTACTAGATTGTGAGATTCCAAGTCATCTGTATCCTTAGCCACTAACAGCACTTAAAATAATATGTCAGGCCCAGTGTAAGTATTCTACATATCTTAACACATACATTCTACTAATATGTACATCACAGTAAGTCATCACAGTAAAACTGAAAAGGAGATGACAGGAACTCTCTTCTCAATTTTACAAGTGAGGAAAATTAAGTGCACAGAAAGGTTAAGTAGTGCTGAAAGTCTCAAAGCTAGTAAGGACTGGACCCCAGGATTTCAATCTAGGCACAACTTCAGAACTGAATTTCAACAGACATCATGGGTTGAGGGGAAGGTCGGACTACAAGATCAACGGTCTCCACCACAGGGAGCACAGTTATTATTCACACACTGGGGTGTGGAGAGCCAAACACTGGAACTTCTACTTATATTTGTTTCAGTTCATCCTTTTGTAAAACGTCTATTTTTGCACATGTTATAAAATGTACATAATAGACAGTACAGTCAACACTGTAACAGTAACTTAAACACACAGTGTGTGTGCATACTCAACCATATTTACCAATACAAAGAACATTAAAACCGTTTGAGGCCACTATTTTAGACTATTTCCCCCAGGGACTCAGTTCCTCCATTCTCTCTGCCTAGCACTTTAGTTAAAAATCATTAGCCAATCAAGACTATAGGTGAACTTCAGAGAGGTAAGAGTTTGGTCTTATTTATACTTGGAAGCCCTACATCAGCTCTAGGACCGGGTGCTTAGCAGATGGTCAATGTTGAATCCAACTGTATCATGAGAACCTCATTTTAAAAAATTCTCTTCAGGAAAAAAAAAAGTCTCTCAACATTTTAATGCAACTTATAAATACTTCCAGATTTTAAAAAAAACATACTAAGCACATTGCCTAGAAATGTTATATAGAATTCTCTTGGGATGTCTATAAATAAACAAACAAACAAAAAAACCTCAGTTACATAATAGAACCAAAAAATTGTACTTTAGAGCTTAAACAGAAAACTGCATAAAAGAGANATGGACGTGAGTCTGAGTGAACTCCGGGAGTTGGTGATGGACAGGGAGGCCTGGCGTGCTGCGATTCATGGGGTTGCAAAGAGTCGGACACGACTGAGCGACTGAACTGAACTGAACTGAACTGAGGCACAGGCATCTGTGAGAGTAGTCTTTCTAGTCAGCGCCCTTGACACCCCTCCCCAACACATGCCCTTGGGAGTCATACAAGCATCATCAGGAAAGGAGAGAATCAATGCATTCACTAAATAAATATTTATAAAAGAGAAGACATTTGGAAAATTCCCAACCACTTGAAAACTAAAATATATAGTACTTCTAAATAACCAGTGGATCAAAGAAGAAGTCACAGGAAAATTAGAATTTACAATGCAAAAATCCTCAACAAGATATTAACAAATTTTATTCCACAATATACAAAAAGGATAATATATCATGGTCAAAGTGGAGTTATCCTGGAAATTCGAAGCTGATTTAAAAATTTTTGTTTACACAAAAACTTGTGCATGGTTGCCAATAGCAGCTTTATTCAAAATTACTAAAAACTGGAAATCTAAGCATTCCTCACCTAGTGAATGGATAAACTATGGTACAATCATCATTCAAGGAAACATTATTTACCATTAAAAAGGGACACATTTCTGGAAGGCACAACAGCCTGAATGAGGGTAGTGGAGGGATGGACTGAGTGTTCAGGGTTAGTAGATGCAAACTTTTATATATAGAATGGATAAACAAAGTCCTACTGTATAGTACAGGGAACTGTATGCACTATTCTGTGATAAACCACAATGGAAAAGAATATTTAAAAATTGTATAGGGACTTCCCTGGTGGGCCAGTGATCCATGCTTCCACTGCAGGGGTCATGAATTCCATCCCTGGTTGGGGAACTAAGATCCTGTATGCTGCAAAAAAAGGATTGAAGATCTAAGATTCCATGCGCTGAAACAAAGGCCTGGCATAGCCAAATAAATAAATGTTAAAAAATAAAAGTGAAACCATTGAAGTGCAAGGTACATACACACCAATATGCACAAATCTCAAGCATACACGTTGATGAATTGTTTCAGGCTTAACACTCTGTAACTACTACTTATATCAAGATAAAGTTCATTTCTACCACCCTAGAAGGCTCTGTAATGTCCCTTTTCAGTTAATATTCCACCCAGAGATCATCACTATTCTATCACTTTAGCTATATGATTGTTTCTTAACAGCTTTACTGAGATATAACTCATATACCACACATTCACCCATTTAAACGGCATAATTCAATGCTATCACAGTATATTCACAGAGTTGTACAACCATCACCAAAACCTAGCTTTGAACATTTTCATCACCTCAAAGAGACAAGCCCCCATACTTAATAACAGTCACTTCCCANATATGATTGTTTCTTAACAGCTTTACTGAGATATAACTCATATACCACACATTCACCCATTTAAACGGCATAATTCAATGCTATCACAGTATATTCACAGAGTTGTACAACCATCACCAAAACCTAGCTTTGAACATTTTCATCACCTCAAAGAGACAAGCCCCCATACTTAATAACAGTCACTTCCCATCCTGCACTCTCCAGCTCTTATGATTGCTCTTTTAAAAAATCAACTTTCTGGGGGACTTCCCCGGTGGTCCAATGTCTAGACTCTGCCTTGCAATGCCGGGGACACACACAGGTACAACCACTGACCAGGAACTAAGATTCCACATGCTGCGGAGCAACTAAGCCCACAAGCTGCAACTAGTGAGCCCATGAGCAGCAAGGAGAGATCCACAAAAAACAATGAAGATCCCATATACTGTAACTAAGACCTGCCACAGCCAAATGAATTAAAA